>OY282592.1:21670047-22270047 GCA_958298965.1 Chrysolina haemoptera | reverse complement strand
CAACACCCTCTATCTCAAAACTGAAGGCCTTGCGGACCCATGTTTATATGAACTTTTTACCTTATAAATAACTGAGGAATCGTCCTATTAAATATCGAACACTTATTACATAACACCCTGAATAATTTTCAAAGAATAACCAGATATTTAAAAATTTGTGAATATTAACACCTCACTTACAGAATTACAGCTGATGCCAATTTATCACTGCTACATTAACAATAATTTCAAAGAATAAAGCATAAAAGAAGTGATTTGTTTAAATCAAGTTCACTAAAGTCCACGGGTGCAACTTCACAAGACAAAATGAATATTTTGACCTGTCAAAGCCGGACTACCTCCCACCCAGAATCTTAATTTGAAGTAGATCTCATCGATGGCAGTGAAGTAAATGTGAGTCTTTTCCTTTTCTAAATTCTCAAGCGAGTTGGGAATATTTTTGAACAGTATTTTGAGCGTAATGAAATTGCATATTCTTAGACTGCTAATAATTCATCACTTGAGATATCTACTGGATCCTTGTACTGACAAAACATATGTCGCGGTTTGGTAAAGCAAAAATTGGTGAAAATCAAAATTAAAGTTTTGGTCAAAAAGCTAGTCGTTTACTGATAGCTAATAAGGATTCTAACTTTGTTGGCGAAACGCGCGTCGAGTAAAAGTGGATTTTCGTCATGTATCGGCTACATCGATTCAATACGAATAGAACAAGCCAAAAGCGGAGACTTGTGTATCAACTGTCTTGAACGAAGAAATGTAATCAAAGAGTGCAATTCTGGTTCATGTCGAGTATGCAGACATGGCCATCACACACTGTTACATATCGATGAGGGTAATTCCAAACCGGAACGAGAAATACGAGTGGAATATATTGTATTGCATTTGGACTCAAAACGTAGTATTGACTTCACAAAATATCTCAAACTGTGATCAGGTTTTACTCTGTACTGTTTCGGTGCTGGTATAAATAAGCACAAGAGAAAACATTCAATACGGGGGTTTTTGAATGTAGGATCACAAACCATCTTAATAACCACAAATTCATCTGAGTTATTGATGAATCTTGATCAAATTTCAAAACTCTTAGCTGTAAGCTGGCTGAACGAAACCCATTTAGAGGTAAGATAATAAAAAATGTCCATCCACTAACGAGTGACTTCTGTTCATTGAAATTGAAGTGTTACCCAATTTCAGAATTGACCGGAAATTTTTAGACAAACCCAATAACATCAAGCTAATCGATCCAAATTTTCACATACCCGACAGGATAAATATTTTAATTGGGTCATACTGTTTGTACGATATTCTACGCAATGGTGGAATGAAACTTGTTAGGCCCTATACAGGCCCCATACAGGATCATATCTCGCAATGAATTTAAAGTATTATTTCAAAATTTGACTCTTCACAACAACAAGTAGCACGGTTATAGGAAATCGAAGACTTTTCCGTCAGCAAACCTTGGTCGGATGAAAAAAAGTTGGTAGAAGCTCACTTTATCGAAAATACAAAGCGCGATGAACACGGTAGATTTATTGTTACAATTCCATTGAAACATAGTTCAGTTACTTCAGGAGACACGATTGAAGTAGAAAAAAAAGCGATTTTTCGAATTGGAACGAAAATTTGCGAAGCATCCAGATTATGCACTTAGGTATCACAATGTTATCAAGAAATATATGAACTTGTGACGTAATATGGTGACGGTAGATAACCCAATTTTGGCCAAGTACTCATATTAAATGCTGCATCATGAAAAAAATTGAATTTCAACAAAACTCAGAGTTGTTTTTGATGCATCTTGTCCTTTTCTAGGAGTGGTTACTATTTCAACGATTTCCGGAGTTTGGGGCCTAAAATGCAGTCGGATTTACATTCAGTTCTATTACTTTTTCGTGAACTCAATTATATTTTTAGCAGATGTTGATGAAATATAGAGGATGTGCCTTGTCACTCCTGAACAGACATCACTATAGCGAAGTTGACTGATGCGAGAGAATTCGATAATCAAATCAACTTATTGCTGATAGATTGTAATCGAAACGAAACACATTCCTTTCTCTGATGAAATTCACCACAGATAAAATCAAACCACTAGGTAAATCTCAGCTGAGTCGTTTCACTGATACATCAGATAATATAAATACAACTAAGAATCCAGTAACGACAGACTAAATCGAGCAAAAAGTGAAAAATTAATGATTTATAGTACTCTGAAAATCGGCACATGACATCTCGACATCATGTATCATTAGAAAAAGAAATGTTTACCAAAAAATAAGGGATGGAACCTAAAAAAATTCAATTGAAAAAAATATATATTTTTTGTTGTTATTTCAGAAAATATAAGATTTATCAAAAACCGATTTCGATAGGTTGAGAGATAATTCAATTCTCCACAAGAATGATTTTTAGTAATACCTTATGAAATACGCCCTTTTTTCTCAGAAAACGTAGTTCAACGCCGACGTCAAATTTCACGCTCGCGCTAACCCGCCACTGCAAGTTCAGACAGGGACGAAAATTAGATTTGTCATAACTTTGCTAAAAGTTAGAGTAGAAGGAAAATAAAAAGGGCATATCGTTCCTACTTCCTCATACAAATATAACATGTGAGTATCTGAGTACCTAAAATATGTTTTGCCCCACTTCACATAACCCTCCTACGTTATTTACGGAGGATCCAAAAGTCATGGATATTTTAGTTGATAAGAAATAATTATACTGGAGCAGGAATCAGTACCCTCTTTGGACCATATACAACGATAAAAAACTGGGTTTTACGCCTGCCTCAGTTTTCAACTCACCCATAATCCCAGCAATTTATTCAGTGAATGTTGAGAATAATTGCTCATACACATCTTACATAAAAAATGAAGTATGTGATTTCAAGCTTGAGGTTTGCACTTCACAACAGTGTTTTTATTATATATATATATATATATATATATATATATATATATATATATATATATATATATATATTATATATATATATGCAGGATATGAATAAGCGATTATTTTCAACATTTAGTGAAGAGAATGCCGCTTTTATGGGTAAGTTGAAAATGAGGCAGGAGTAAAACAAAGTTTTTTCAATTGATGCCCCTTTTTACCGATTTAAAGCACGCCACAGCGTGTGCAAATCGAACTTTCAAAAACGCACGTTTTTTAAAGTTACCATGGATACATCAACAATTCGAGAACAGTGAAGTCTGAATGACAATGTTATAATTATTAATCTGACAGGAGTACCTTGTAAGTAACGTCAAATGAATAATACAAAAAAATGAAAAACTTTTACTCAAACATTAACGAAAGGTATACTGATGTCACATCACGAATTCAACCATTTACATTATAAGTTCTTATTTCCATTACTTGTAATAATGAAACCAGTATTCATGATTTCAAAGTGCACCAATTGAAAAAAATAACGTACAGTATTCGTGGATAACTGATCTTTCAAACACGTGCTCTAATTCGCGCGTGTTTGACAGACCTTTTTATCCACTTATACTTTGATATACTATTTTTTTTTTGGCATGTATGAGTGGGACCTGTCGCTTCAGTATGATAATTCCATATTTACTAAATTATTCATGATTTTCGGAACATCTCCGTGAAGTGCGACAAAACACATTTTAGGTACTCAAATACTCACATATTATATTTGCATGAAAACTTTCCATTTTCTTTCTCCGATCATTTTTAGCAGAGTTATGACCAATCAAATATTTATTCGATGAGCGCGATAGCGTTCATCCGTGTCGTCAGTTATGGCTTACACATAAGCTACGCGAAATCACAATGACGACTCTCGCTTAAAGGAATAGGCTTCATATCCATTACCAAAAAAAATCCTCTGATTGGATTTTTTCTATTTATTGGCAAAACACACAAGTTGCGATAGGAACATCTAAAACATTATATCGGTGTGAAGCACAGATTTGAGATTTGACCAACAACAAACCAGTGCGTCTCTTCGGTTCTGTAACATGATCTGCAACCTCGCACACCCTCTCATTTCCTGATTAGAGGAATCGCAAGTACACTTCCGGATCCTGAACTATTACAAGTACCGGAGAATTGACTGAAGCTCTATCAATAACTTCAACAGAACTTTACTGCTACATTTATCAATAATTATAAAAGTAAAACAAAAAGAAGTGATCTTTCAATCAAACCCACTACAGTCCAAAAATACAACTTTAGAAGACAAAATAAACATTTGATCCGGCTCGAAGGACCAATTTTTTTTTTTTTTTTTTTTAAGTTTCATCTATGAACTGCAGTGGGCTTGATTGAGATAAATCACTTATTTTTTGCTTCACTTTCCAAATAGGTATTGACACTGATAAAATATTCGAAAATAAAAATCTTGGTAGAACAAGTGGAACAAAATGGGGATGTTTTTTTTTAGTTATTCTTAAAAAAATTCCAGTTTAAATGATGAAGAGAAAAAGCATCAAATTACCTCAAATACTTTAAATTTTCATATCCATTTGAGGAATTGCATTGTATAAGATCATATATCATTTCAAAAATTTTATGAACTACCATTCCTACTAAACTCCTTTTAGTACCGTATCATCGCTATATTGCAAGAAGATGGAACTTGCTGGTATAAGTAGACAAACAAAAAGTTGACCATAGGTGCCTCGAGCGATGTGAAGAAAATATCGTCGAGTATTTCTTATACGATCTTAACCATTTCTATTCTTAGATACAATGCTGTAAGAGAAACGTGAATTGCAAAGTGATTTTGGTTCTCAGTTCATTATATTGTCGGTGTTATTTATCGTCTCCGGAAGGAAGGTCACAGGCTATGGGGAAAATACGTCACGGAGGTGTCGAAGTAAATTATGATCTTGAAGAAGAGAGTGTTAATAACTCTCGAAAGCAGAGTTTATTTTGAAGAGATTCTCAAAATCCTCCTACAATAAACTGTATACTCCAAACAGCGTTCAGATGTTAATTACACTGTAGTAATAAAAATTATTATAATTTTTTTTCAAAAAACCACGCTTATACAGTGACCGCCAAAAAGTATGTATCATATGGAAAAAAGTTCATTATTAATTCTAAGCAACTTTTTCAAATAACTTTTTTCGATATCTTGCCAATTTACCCGACTTTTTGCCTATTCATAGTAATTATTTTCAATTTGCAGCCATACCAGCGATCACGTGACATGTGTCAAAATCGATTTTTAGGTTATCGGACATGCACAAACTTTTCCCAAGAATCTTTTTCCAATACTCTAATAATAAACTTTTTTCCCATATGGTAGATACATACTTTTTGACGGTCACTGTATTTAAATGCACTATAAAGGGAAAAATAATTTTTTTCATGATTATCCAAAAATGATAATTGCAAAATTTATTTTCCTGGCGCTCCACGCTTTCACTCATATACCCTTCATTTTTGGATAATCGTGAAAAAATAACTTTTTCATTTTTAGTGCATTTAAATATAAACGAGGTTTTAAAAAAAATTGTATCATTATTTTTATATTTTTTACATTTCAGTCTGTAGCCTTATCATATATATATATATATATATATATATATATATATATAGAGGAAGGGTAGTCGTTGCTGACTAGTTAGGTATGGAACTAGTAAATAGTGGGGCAAAGCCCCACTATTTACTAGTTCCATATATATATATATATATACATATATATACAGTGCGGCTTTTAATAGTCCTCCCTGTCTAATTTTGAACAGTTTGACGAAGAAATATGAAAAAAAACCATTTCGAGGGTTTCACCACTCCTACTCTTTGAAATAAAAAAATGGGGACGTATAGAGAATTGTAAGACGTTTCGAATGGGATATCACTCGACCCCCCATGCCATTTAAAAAATTTGCGGCCCGACGCCATTTTGAAAGATAGACATTTTTTTGTCGTCAGAAAGTAGCTTATGAACTGCCATTCCTCCAAAAAAAGTTTCATGAGAAAATTCCAATCCGTTCAAAAGTTAACAGGGGGGGGTTACTTTATGGAAACACTGTATAAGAAAAACCAAACCATTTCATTATAAATTATTTCACTTCTTCACCATACTCCTTTTTCCCTCGTTACTAAGTCTACCTTGTGATCACATATCTTGAGTTGATGGATCTCTCCGATGGTCGTCTGTTTACTGCGTTCGATATTCGAATCTCCGCTTTTACCTCAACAAACACTATCTATTTCCAGAGGACAAACTGCTCAAGGCATACTATTTTCAGTCATAACAACGATATCCCCGACTTCTCAAGTTGGTTCGTTCTGATTATTATACCCTTCGAGTATCTGCTGTCGGCTTAACCACGAATCACAAGATCTTTATCTCAAATGCTACACGAATTCGAATTATATTGGAAAACTTCAATACTCCCAAACAACGCTGATTAGCCACTATCACAAAAGAAAAAACTATGCCTCCACAAATGAGAACTGTTTATTCCATTCTTTCAATTTAACTACTAATTCACCGTTATACTGAGAACTCTTAAAGTAAGTGCATGTACATGGGAATACTTATACCAAATCCAACTACGAAAGGATATCTATCTCCTTCTGTTGGATAAACTATGTTACATTTTCGAAATGTTCGTAGCAAGAGAAAAGAAAAACTTTTGTAGAAAAATCAGGTAACAAGGTAGATTTATGTGAATTTAGCAACTTTTTTCCACCCATGGTTTTTGACGTGTAGACCGTCGAGTATGGGATGAAGCGTTATTTACTGGCAATGTTGCCAGATCTAGTGAAAGAGTATATTTTCAATAAAAAATGTTCAGCCACACTTCCTGACTGAAAGCAAAATACGTATCTCCTCTTTCTAACGGTATTTTTAATTTTCCGGCAGCGCGTCTTTTTCTGAGATTTTCAGTGTAAAAAAATTATTAATTTTCATTTTTTTTTCAGTCATATTGACGGAAGTCCAAAGGAATCTGAAGCATGCCTCTTTCTGAAATTTTCATGGTCTGAGAAAATTATTTATTTTTATTTTTTTCAGTCATATTGACGGGAATGCAAAGGAATCTGAAATAGGTTTTATCCAAATCTCGATATTTTCTTTCTATTTCTATTTGTTATGCAGCAGCGCGTCTCTTTCTGGGATTTTCATAGTCTGAGAATATCCTCATTTTTATTTTCATCAATCATAAAAAGGTAGTATACACACCTGGATGCCCCTTTCTAATGGTATATTTATTTTTGCAGCAGCTCGTCTCTTTCTGGAATTTTTGTCTGAGAAAATTCCTAATTTTTTTTGTCTTGTCGACGGGGGCCTAAAGAAATTTGAAAACTCAGTCAATTTTTCAAATGGTATTTTTATTTTTGTATCAGGCAATGTTTTTTAGAGTTTTCGTAATTCGGATTATTATCTAAATTTAGTTATCCAGATATACATACCTAACTAAACCCTATAGGTAGGTTTGGTTCGGGATATTTTGTAAACCTCATTTAAAAGAATTATGATTTTCATGGATAACAGATTTTTATCGTGTTTTTGATATTTTGCTTTCAGTCAGGAAGTGTGGCTGAACATTTTTTATTGAAAACATATTTTCTCAGTAGATCTGGCAACATTGCCAGTGAATAACGCTCCATCCCATACTTGACGGTCTGCACGTCAGAAACTGTGGGTGGAATAGTCTAACTTCACATAAATCCACGACATTGTTTTCCTAATCTAGTTTGTTTCAGTCAATGATTATCCAGTACACTGCCTTATAATGTTTCTGTGTGATTGTGATTGAGAAAAATACGAATATTCCTACAGTTGCTACAACTATTGTGAAAAAACGTTAAAAAAGTACGTCTCAATGACGATATTCATAACGTTTAAGTGACGTCATATGTACGTCTTGTATATGACCTAACAGGTCATACATACAAGCTTTATGTAACGTCAAAATGACGCCATATACTGACGTCATAGTGACGCTGACATTTGACCATCATTTACACGTCCGAATGACGTCAACTCTGGGGTCAATATGACGTCTGCCATGACCTGTAAGATACGTCATTATGACGTACGCATGCTGCCTGCTCATGATCAAAATTTCTATTTTCTGTTCTCTCCTGTACACCGTTTCGAAATTCAGAATTTTGATGACTCAAAAACGATTTTTTGGCGAAGCAACAACTTTTATAATGAATAAAATTTTCTTTGAAACTCATTGTATAAGCGTGTTGATACGAACATCCTTCAACCTTTGACAATTAACATTGAAGTAATTCGTGCTATGTAAAAATTATACAACTGGACATGCGAAACGTTGATAGAGATTTTGATGAGATACAAATGCTTTTAAACAAGTTCTCCCAGCAATTTGGAGTAATAACATTAACATAAACTTTCAGGTTATATGATAATAACATGTTTGTCATGAAATGTTATGACAATTTATATATCTCCAGGAAAATAAAAAAGATAATGGCATATGGGAGAGTGGCCATGAAAGAGACAAATATACAAAGGGGCACATCTCGTATTGCTTTACAGATTGCCTCAAAGGTATGCATTGCAGGATTCACTCATTTCAAAGGAAGATATGCTCTTTGTGAACACAGATTTCGTTCAATCTTTCGGTAAATATTGTTGAAATTTTTCAGTGCTGTGCATGATAATAATGTTATAATCGTTATGTTTGAGCTTGGTCCAAGAAAGACGGATTTCGAGGTTTGTTTGTGTTCATTTGATATGATTACGCTGGGTCCTAATAGTACAGGATCTGAAAAGAGGTATAAATTCACCGAAATGCTCACCGTATTAAACATACTTTTTTCTACAACTGTCCACTTTTTTTGTGTGGTTTGTGTGCGGAAAGTATTAAAATATTTCACTATCAAAATACGACTTTATTATTAAACGGAAAAGCATTAGAAAAGTGCACTTTTTTAACGGCTGTTGCTAGGCAAACGACAGTTTCATGCAACAATAGTGACAGATCCGAATAATAACGAAATCCTGTCATAAAGCCAGTTCTCATTTTCTTTGTAATAATCTATAAATATCTGATAAACAAATGTTTTAAATTTGACATTTATAATTTAAATCATTATTTTCACTTGACAGGTAGTAAAACAAAAACTAAGCAGGTTTATCACCGTGAAAATACAGCGACAAGCTATATTTTCACTGTAGTTCCGATTCTATTGGCTGAATTTCAAAATTTGAAGTCCACTGATTGGTTGTTACGCAAGGAAATATATTGTCAAAATAATAGCATATACCACTAAGGAACTATTGGACCTAATCTACTCTAGGTAATCCAAGATAGCTATGGCTGTTTGGCCGTCAGAAACTAGTTGAAAACAATAATTAATAAAATTTGTGAAATTGGGTAACTATCCAGATAACGAATTATTGATAACTATAAATTTAATTTAAGTAGAAATGAAAAGTGATGAAGATTGAACGGAGAAAATCGTGGATAGTGCAAATATGGATTTCCTTAACATAATTCAAAGAAAGAAAAAGGTATTCATTGCTTCACGAGGATTGTTTATTTATGTTGGATAAAAATCTAAGAAAATGAAAAGTTACTTCGATGGACTAGTTATTCGAAAGTCAAGTCAACATTAATAATAATAATATTGATCTCGATATATTTTAATATTCGCTTCAAATTTTCCATTTTGCGGGATAGTGTGGAGAGAAAAGGATTTCGACTCTGTCGAAATTATTCGTTTAATTTGTTTGAAACCCAACTCTCCGGCATACTCTTCATTTCGAATAATTCGAATAATGAATCAATAAAAATATTCCAAATTCATTAAATATTTGCAAAAAAATATGAATTGGTTATTTTTTTGACAGTTGTAGAAAAAATACTGTATGAAACATGATACATAAATTACTATTAGTGAAGTTTCATATATAGATGAATAAAATGGGTTGCCTATCGAAATGTGGTCTTTACCATATACAGTGAGTGTCAAAAAGTTTGCACCTCATGGAAAATTGTTTATTATCCATTTGTCAGAAAATATTATTCTTGATGAAAATTTCCAAAGTGTACAGCGGAGAATTTTGATTAAGTGTGAACTACCTTTATTTCTGACGTTATCGTATTGTTTATTATATTCATTGAAAATTGTTATTGAAGAAGTTGTTTGCAATGAGAAGATATTTCTAGTATTTTGATTATTTTGTTACTCACTACGGAAAAATTATTCTCGATAATTCCCATTAAAAATTGATGCCAACTCATTGAGCAGTTGATGAAATCAGTAATTGGTGGACTGAACTCTATAACGGGAAATATCTTTCAATTACAGACAACTTTTTCCAATAAAGTTTTTCATTCTTTTGCATAATAATTTAAATACTCTATAGTGAATTCAGAATTTAGCCGCATGCCATGTGCGTATTCAGTCTAACTGAATGCACCAACTTTCAAGAAAAATTAAATTTTATGAGAAACTGTTAATGAAATATGGTTCCAAGATTTTGGCGGACACTGTATATTCGCAAAATCCAGAGAGTGGCACCAATTATTATGAGTTCGAACACTTTAAAGATGAGTTATTCATTATATGAGTGTTTTATAATTATGTTGATTAGACAAAAAATTCCACACCTAACATTTTCGACGAATTGAAGGCCCGTATTTTTTATCGTTACCATTGCAACTAATAAAATCTCCGGAAATGTTTGTCTTATCCTTGGGGTAAGGAGCATGAAATTACACTGGAAAATTTATAACTACTGTTTCAAGCCAATAAGATGCCTTCATTTTGACAGATCGCTATGATTCTTTTTCCACTTTTTTTGTCGTTAAAGTAAGGAGCTGTGGGTTTTCTTCACCAAATGTCTATTTTTCATGAAATAAAAGTAATACGTCGATATGATTGTGTTCTTCTCAACACTGGATTTATGGCTGAAATATGGTATAATTTCACGAAGAATACTGCTCATACCTTTGAATAGATGTCTGTCTTTCTGGATCTAAGCCAGAATTGTTTACCAAATACTTTTAATATTTTATATTTTTATGATATATTTGAATATGCTCAGATTCTGTACAAAAGGAAAAAACATTTTACGATTTTCCATAAATTTTATGATGTTTTCTTTGCGGCTATAATTTTTATATGGCAAATAATGCAAAACGTCTTTCCACCAAAGCGCTGTAGTCACAGCCAACTTCACAGATTTTATGTTACAGCGTAAAATTGTCATTGATTTTGCATGGGTCATTATTAATTTTCCTTTCTCTCTGATAGCATTTTATGCGCTTCACCGATCAAGGAAGTAGGCCGATTCAAAACACTTTTTCATTGCTACATCGCAAACTGTACTGTAATGATCATTTCGTTACAGGATATTTCATTTCCCAAGACTTTCATGAACTACTAGACTGCCATTTTTATGATCATAAATAATATAAGATCGAATCAAGTTTATTAACGTTCTAATAATTTGACATTTCACATCAGTATTTACAAAATTCCTTTACAAAAATAATTAATCGAAAATGAATAGTAATAGTGAGGATGATTTGACATTCAACTGCTAATTTCAATATAAAGATTGATGACAATCGGATTCTATATTTTCGAATAGTTGGCAGGAAGTTTCTACAGCAGTTAATTTCATCATATTATTATGTGGGCTCATAGCAGCGATTGATAAGTGAAGGAACAGTCAGGATTTGCATAATGGGGTGAGGTTTCGAACCCCATATAAACCACATTTTTTTCTTTTATGAATTCGATTAGTGTTAGATTTTTATTATAATTCTCAAAATTTGTATCTTCAATTCCATTTTTAGGTTGTATGTATTATGGGAATCATGACGGCAGAAAAGTTTATGATAAAAAGTGTTATGGAAAATATTACACATTTGTTTATGATTCAGATGGTCGTAGAAAAAGTATAGTATACAATTCGCATAAATTGACCCATTTCATGCTCATTTTTTATTAAATTTATTGATTTAAGACTTTAATTCCTATACTTATTGTGTGATATTGATAGAATATAATCAACTCGATTCAAAGATCAAACCTTATTCTACTAGAAAACAACGAAATGAAAAAAAATAAGAGTAATCGTATAGCCACAATGTAACACAAATTTACACTTTGTAACTCTCCTCTAGTACTATAATAATATTGTGTGATTTTATTACAATATATTTAACAGGATTCAAAGATTCAAACCTCATTCTACTAGAGTAGGTACAAGGAATTTTTTTTAAATAATTCTTGCTATAAAATTTTCGTTCCGAATCTCCCAAGCTTATATTATACTGGAAATTTTTTGACGTTTGTAGTTAGAATGGCATTTAAAAAGTGAGTTCGAATTCCAATGCTGTAACTTTTTTTAATTTTTTTTCCCTCATGCATTTAGTTATTCATGTATTATTGTTATTCTACCTTATATTGATTTCAATTAATATACAAAGAAAAAAATATTCGAACAAATTTTCAGTAATAATTGAAGCTCTAGTGGTATTATGAGTAAAAATGCAATACTAAATGTTACCCACAGCAAATATTTTTTAAATACTGATAATTTTTTCCAATTTCAGGGCTTCTTTGACGTTTATGACAGTTTACAAGAAGGCAATATAGAAAAGGTGTGACCCGGTTGAAACCAGGAGATGACAATTAAATATTGATAACATATATCAGATCAATAGAAATAATTTAAAGGTATCGATGTCCAAAAATTACTATTATGCAAAAAGTGAGGATGAAATGGAAATATTTAAAAAAAATTATTTGAAAAATTTTCTCAGATTTTTATTTTATACCAATATTCAGAGCGATGATTCGAGAAAGTTGAAAATAACAGAAAAACAAATTTCAACAGATAGATAGATTTATTGCTTTTCTATAGAATGGCTCAAGCTTTAGTACATCATCCTACGAAGATAATATATAAAAAATATTCAATTAATCCGATAACCTGTTCATGAAAAGCATGTGCCTAAGTTGCATCAAATGGTGATGGTAGGTTTCTTTTTTCTACTGGTGTAGGATGTGACTGAGATGCAAATCCAAGTTTTCGACCTCAGTCTCCCACCGGATCACTTTTGAAAATCCCAAAAACTGTTATATTTGTGCACTTTTTTGGTATTGTCCCGTTTTGTCCATGAAGGAGTATGTTTTCGACAAAGACACTTCTAACATTTTTGAACAAGATTTTCTATAATATGTAATAACAATGGACTCGGTACTGGTTAGGTACCGAGATACAGCTTTTCAAAGTTTGGCAGATTTTCCGCATTCGGAAATTTTAAGCTAATTTTCATGTTTATGTCTTCAATAACCAGTCTTATATGAGTTAGTGAAGGAAACATTTATTCATTAATATAGGAATGACGATGCCCAATGAATTGGAGCCTAATATGAACCTAATATTACATGTGAGATGATAAAATAAGTGAGCAAGGATGACCTTGACCCGTGTTCCTTGTGATACGTTATCTCTTCCTAGTTAACCAGCGGGAATAAATAAATAAATAATCAGCGGGAACAAAAAATAAGGGCGCCCCCCTCCATCCCCACTCCCCGTCAAGGTTTCCGTTCCTTTTAAAACATCCCTCTTCGACTCTCTGTTGAATTGATATCGAAGGCCCAAACGGTCAGGGGCCATTTGTGAGTAATTTTGTGGTCTGCCAGTAATTTTGAGAGTAATGCCAAATTGTGAGTAAATTGACAGTAATCGAAGGTACAAAAGTTGCAGTTGGTATTGGGATATCTGCGGCAGTAAACGGACATATTTGAAGCCAAACACATTGAAGTTTTTCAGGCAGAAGAAGATGCGGACACGCTAATCATTACTAATCAGCTATCAGAACGGCCTCTGATTTTCAGGTCGTGGTTATTGCGGAAGAAGAAAGGTATTAGAGGTCCGACACCAGGTCCTATATATCTTCAAAAGTGTGGAAGATGCCAAACGCTAGATGTCTTCTACTCCACCACCTCAACATCTGCAAACAGTCAACTCATTCCTGCCACCCACCCTTCAGTGACTGTGATTCCACCTAGTGCTTCTTCGGCCAGGGGAAACCCAAGTTGCTTCAGATACTACAGCAACATTCTGCAGTTTTTTCTGATTCAGCTGCGACACCTGCCCAAGTATCTGAAACCAAGGAGACATTTCTCATTGACCTGAACGGCGTGGAAACGTCCAGTCAAACCCTCAACGACCTGCGCTACCAGGTTTCCACAAAAGCTGCAACAAAGACCATTCTCAGCCTGGCCAGACTTACACGCAAGATGTTGCGAAGCTACATCCATTCCGTACATACCACCAGGGGCAGCAGTGGCTGGGTTACAAAAAGAGTTATCTCGAATGGGGATGAGTTGCTATAGACCGAGGACTTTCCTCGAAGAATATTTCAAGTGAAGTAGCCCCCTCAAACCTGCTGAACATGATTTCCTGGAATTGTAAGAATGGTGCCAAAATGCTTGCAGCTGCAGGAAATCAGGTTTGAAGTGTTCACTCGTCTGCGGAACCTCCAATGGTCAGTCTTGCCGAAAACCTGCCTCAGATAACGGTAGACGTTGATGTCATCATTTACGAATTGAACGAGCTCGACGACAACGACAAGATGGATTGCCTGCTCGCCTATTCAGTCAACCAACTCGCTGGAGATACTGTTGTCGAGGAACTATATCAGGTATACCCACACTCTTATTATTGCTGAAAGTTACCATTATATCTATTTATTATTCACCCAAATCTTATAGTACCGTTATTTCTTTCAATTCATACTTAACAATATGTGTATTCCACTCATATTAGGACTCTTCAACAAGGTTTTCACCTTGCGATATTCAAAAAAATAATATTTTCATTACATTTCAGGATTTGCTTGACTCTGGTCCTTCGAAGAGAAGGAAACATTCACTCCCCCCCCCACAAAACCTCCTCCCTCATCCCCCATCCCTCGTCAAAACGATCAATTTTATAAATGCTCACTTTACTGAATCATATCAGATAGGTTGTTGAAGATATACAGACCATATGATGATGCACGAAAATTATCTCAAAATTTTCACATTTGGAAAGTTTGGCCAAATTTTGAAAATCTGTATCTCGGAAACTATTAGGTCAACCAAGTCTGTTTCATATCGAAGCAAATTTAATCTAGTTTGAAAATGTATGGAAGGGTCTTCGTCAAAAACTGCTCCTTCATGGTCAAAATTAGATACCAGATGTCCTGCCATACCAGGATGCTCACTGCAATTATCTCATACAATAGTAATATTTGGGACAAGAATTCATCAGAAAACAGCTACTTTCCTGGCTAATACCACGACGAACGTGGAATTAAATCCAATGAATTTTCATGCAGAGTTCCTACAAGGCTATATCCGCAACTGCCTGTTGAAACAATTTGACCACCTAAAGATCGATTTCTGGGTTCTTGCTCTCATCATTATACTTAGGGTAGGTCTATGCAGACAATAACTGATGTCTGCAACAAATGGCCCAATTACCTCCCTGTCAAGGCAAAAGCTGAGACAACGCCCGCAGATCGGTGTTAACCAAACTACGAGCGCCATCTCAACCTCAGCCCATCTAACAGTACCCACTTTTGTTCGCAAAGAACACAATAACAGAAAAGGAATCTTTTATATAACAATCAGCTCATCAAGTTGGAAATTAGATGTCCTAAATTTGGAATTTGAAAAATATTTATATATACCTATAATATATATATTGATGCCAGCAGATAAAGTTTTGTATTTAATTCGGATCATAAACGATAATTATGGTGCACGCTGTGTTATCGAGCTCAGCTGTCGCGTCGTTCGATAATATTCACGGCTACTGCCATAATGATCGTTATTGTGATCTTTATAACATAAATATCCATTATATTCCTGGTTTATATTACAATATCCACTGAAAACATTTTAAATTCTGTAATTGTTCCTTTAAACATAAATATTTGGCAACCCCTTTTGTGATGAATTAATGGGCAATAACAATCATTGGTCAACTGCACACATATATTTACATACTAAGGATGGATAACAACAATGCACTCTACAAATCGGCAAGGACTGGATCCCATGTTAACCGTCAGATCCGAGAGCATAAAGTACCTTCATAATATGTATATACGAGGAATCCAAGAATCAGGAAATGAATCCTTAGCATTGGGCAAATACATTATTTAATCGAAAGTGTTAAATGAATACCTTTGAAGGAGTAGATTATTCAATTTCAGACATTAACAAGTCTAAAACTTCAGGTTCGAATCCCTGATATCATATGAGATTGCTGTACCTGTACCTGAATTTTGCCTTCGAAAAACTAGGAGAATATGACAAAAAGTTAACAGAATTATTAGCGTGACTTTCACTACGAGATATACAAGATACTTGAATGATTAGTATACTGGTATTTGTCCTTGCATGTATTATGAATATTTTGTTGCCACAAAACGTGATATTTTCATTGGACAGTACCTAAATAAACAATGATTGTAACTCATATTGAGTCTATGATATCAAGAGAGTCTCTGCTTTTTTAAATCGTGTATAAAATAGTGAATAGTGAACTTCATCAAGAGGCCAAGAGCGCGATCACGTTTGGGACGGTTTTAAGGGTAAAAGAGTCAATTTATAACTCAAAAACGGTTCGTCTTATCAAAAAAGGACTGGCGTCTAGAGGAAGATTGATTCTATACGTACGTGCTGTAATGGAAATAGACTTTTTAATGAACTTTTTTATAAAAAATCTCAAAAATATACCCAGAATGAAGTTACGTTTTACCTTTCTTTTCACACCAAATTCATTTCGATCGGATGAAGATTGCTTCAAATTTTAATGGAAGAGAAATACCACAGCAGCTACTTCGACTATACATAAAAAGCATCGTGATATGCTACCGTAGTCATAGTTATATAGAATCAAACTTCCTCCAGAAGCCTATCCTTGTTTGAAATCGATACGACGAACCGTTTTTGAGTTATCAACTTTTTTACCCTTAAAAAACGGCCAAAATGTGATCGCGCTCATGGCCTCTTAACATCCTCGACATCCCGAAGAATTCCTAAGAAGACATATATTTTGTTACACTGCTTATCCACTTATATTCTATCGGATTTTACTGATAATGTAAAAATATCAATTATAATGATTGCAACTTGTGTCCTATTGATTTGTATATGTTGTCGGTTAAGGACAGATAGGGAATTTCCTGATTTCGTTAAAACTTTATCAAGGCCTACAAGGGCAAAAAATATATAAAGAAGACATAAAAATATTGTTGAGCACAAGACACGATATTATACAGTTTGTCCATAAAGTAAACCCCCTCTGTTAAATTTTGAACGGATTCGAATTTTCCTTTGAAATTCGTACAGGTGCGGAATGATCGTTCATTTCATAAGCTACTGTTTTGATGCAAAAAAACACTTCTTCAACTTTCGAACTGGCGTCGAGCCACCATTTTGCATTTTTTTTTAAGTGACCTGGTGAGTCAAGTGATACTTCATTCGAAATTAATTTTAATTCTCTATATCTCAGCTATCAATTTGCAGGCTCGACTATAATAGACAGTTTTTTGTCCTTGGTACATAAATAACTAATATGATTCTACTGGAACTTGTTAGGATTCGAAAGGATCCTCATAGCAGAGCTGTTCCGCGTTTTGTTTTGTAGTAATATTTTGGCGTGGAATTTCGTTGACGTACAGAGAACTGACTGACGATTTAAATGCGGTCTCACTCAACCCCCAATGTCATTAAAAAAAAACTCAACATGGCAGCCCGACATCCTTTTGAAATATAAACATGTTTTTAATTGTCAAAAAGTGGTTTATTAACTATATTTTAACCAGATGAAAATTCAAAAGGAAAATTCCAATATGTTCAAAAGTTTACAATAAAAGTTTTAACATTATATACCGCCATTTTGTTTCGGACAGATATTTTTGTTTGAAATTTTGCTGTGATATAAGGAATTAAAAAATAATTTGAAAAAGGTATCTCTCGAACCACTATATAATAAAAAAATGACGTCCCGACGCTATTTTGAACAATTTGTTTGGCGTTAAAAGGTAGCTTATGAACTACCATTTCAACAGCACAAATTTCAAAGAAAAATTCCAATCCGTTCAAAAGGTAACAAGAAGGGTTATTTCATGGACAGACTGTTTAACGTTTTGTTGAATACAAAATTATAAATAAACTAGACTTTGCCTGCGTAGGATTAGTACCTACTTCGAATATCCGATTTTTTCCCCGAGCTTTCAAAGTAACGACTTACCTACCAAGCAATTACATACAGTGCCAGTCCAAAGTCCGTTCCCCCCCTACTAATTTTGGAACCACCTGGTATATCGCAACTAAATTTAGAAGGCTCAAATAGGAGATAAAAACCTACGTTTTCATAAGAAAATTCCAGCTAAAAGTTCCAAAATGGCAGCTGAGCCGCTAGAAAAAGTTTCTCTCTCCCACTCGTTCGGCTTATGGAGAAAATAATAGGTGATATCTCCATAGTCTTTGGAGATAATAGCATCAAACTTGATGTTGGATTCCTTGTGATCGTCCCTAACCGATCATGCAATGATATACTGGGTGTTCTATTTAAAAAAAATTATTGAAGATGGCGCTCAGCTGCCATTTTGAAACTTTTAGCTGGAATTTTCTCATGAAAACGTAGGTTTTTATCTCCTATTTAAGCCTTATCGTTGCGATATACCAGGTGGTTCATTAGTAGGGGGGGAACAGACTTCAAACTAGCACTGTATAACGGGTGACAAAGTTGTTTTTCAAGTTAAACTTTTGACGTTCTGATCCGGTTATACCGGAAATAGGCTTTGGTCGAGAATTTTTGAGGAACCCTATAGATATTATTATTACGCCATTCGATAGAGCAAAATATTTTACTTCTCAATGACATATCACAAGTAAACATTTGTCTTGAAAACGGCGGAACAGTAGACAGTTTTTCTAAAATCAATATGGTGACACTGTAACGTCATCGATCAAATTTTCGTCAAGAAACCAAATAGCACTTCAATAAGCAGATGAAACATGCGAATATTTTCATTCATCGCTAATTGGGATTCCTTTTAGTAATTCTTTCTCTTGGATTTGCTACACAGTTTTTTAAAGAAAATTGATGTAGTTATTTATTTACCTAGGTGTAATGAAAAAAAAACCTTCAATGATTTTTTAATTGAAAATAAAAATAAGAGGCGTAGTAGATACTGACTTATAGTTTAATGTTAGTTTGAAAGTGCCATGTTCCATCAGAAACTAATAACAGCGCTTCGATTATTTGTTATTTTATTATCATAATTTACTTGAAAAGTGTATAAAAAAAGTGGGAAATTTTGTTTAGCGTTCATGACTTTTATAAAAATATTGATAACAACAATAACAAAGTAAAAACATTGAAATAATCAATCTTCCCTCCGGGGCGGCTTAAATGGTGGCGCATTAGCTTTCACAGATGCAAGGAAACCCGGAAACACTTGCAACACCACATCGTCTGAAGAGCTGAAATTTATAATTGAAAACTTTCAAAGATGTTAGACAAATTGTGAAAATCTGCTCAACGGTAAAATAGGATGTATGGTGTCTCCTGAGTTTTCAAAAGTTCAGTTCGAAAGAAGATATTCTATTTTACGGGGGTCAAGTGGCCAAGTAGTTAAAGTACCGATATTTTATCCACTCTGGTCGCCGGGCGTGGGTTCGAAGCCCAGCGACTGCTGATATTTCTCTGATGGAACGAGAAAGTGGAATAGCACGTAAAAAGTAAAAATGCGTTAATACTTGGCTCGAACAAGTTTCGTCTTTTGAGGGCTGTCGTTCGTATGAGAGAAAGACATCTGGTTAACGGAAACATCAATTTTAAACAACAATTTATGCAACTATCATCAAATGAAAGAAAATCTTTCGGTGAAAATGGCTGAATTTTTGGTATGTTGTAGCTGGAGCTATTCTGAGTAAAAGTCTCCATTGGCCCTACTCGATGGTATGACCAGATTTGGCGCTGGAGAGCGACATATCATGAATTTTCAGATTTTTGAAAAAAATTTACTGTATAAAAAAATATCAATATACCATTCATTTCCAATATTGACCTAGTGAGGGACTGAGCATTACTGACATTCGTGAGAAATATATTTCATAATACAGAAAAAACGAAACTGTTTTTCTACATGTTAGTCAATAATATAATCAATTCTTCTGTGAATAAATTCGCCTAGAGTGTATAAGTTGATTGATTTTATCATTGACCATCAATCACAATGGAAGCTGATCGAAATTGAACTTTCTTTAGAAATAACCTTTTCGCATCTAATTTTAAGATCATGAGTCCCTTCATTTGAATGAAAATAAACACACAAAAGGTGTTGTATTACAGCATGTTCACATAAATAGATGAATACTGCAATATCAATTTTGATTTTCACTCAATCCATCATAACTAGAAAACAAACTCCTAGAATTTGCCAATTTTTCAAAAAATGTGGGTCTCCATCAAGTTTGTAAAAGAAAATAAAATGGAGCACCCTGTATACTACGGCTTTTGCACGTAGGACTGGGAAAACCTACCTATGACAATGTGATCATTTAATTTTACAAATATAAAGCAAGCAACGGTAGAAAAATCCGCTGGGTACTGATGATTTCTTATGACCACGTCATTGGTACATGTTGGGAGTGGGAGACTCTTCAGTCCTACCATCCATTTTGTAGGACAAAAGTTTTTTCGAGTACTTTTGCGAATTATCTTGAGGTTCAACTAAAAACTAATAACATGATTGGCGCCTGCGCAGTTTATTAGCTACCACTATCGAGAAATATCGTAAAGGAAAAAGTTGGACGTCTCGGCAAAATGAAGCTACTCAGGAAGATTCAGTCTGATATTAATCACTTTTGAAAATAGGCGTGGGATCCTGGTCTATGAAGTTTCTCTGAAGTTCGACATCTAGAGAGGTATGTTGTCCGTTTCAAAACAGTCAATTCATACTCTCATCAGTCCTGGAATTCCTTTTCATAAAATTGACATCAATTAATTCTTCCTGTGCTTTTGGTAAGACCAACATATATTTCTTTCAAAAAAAAAAAAGAATTCTCTAGACACCCGATTTAATGTTCAAGAATGTAATGTGATTCCTGTGTGTTTTTTCCCGAGAATACTGAAAGGTAAATATTAAGCCTGATGGGCATACTTCTCCAAGGCCTGTATGAAGTCGGATGAATGCACTCAAACAAGAAATTATAACATATCTCAACAACAGCTAGCCTATAGGGAGTGGCGACGCTGGCGGCTCTACTTCACTTTTTGGTTCATGTATTGATCAAGCTTCTCTTCCCCATGCGCAGTCGAAATCAGGTTTGATATATGAGAAAGCTCTAATGTTTTACTAAATAACAGAATACTTTGTTGTTTGGATGGTCTGCAACTTTCACAGTGGATATGTTGAAAATCCGTATACACAAAGATATAATTAGTTTCTCCCACTTGAGTAATTAAGGAATAGCCGACGAACATTTCAATGAATTTACATAGAATTCTCCGTGTTGAAGAAGACTTGTAGATCGGTGTTGGGGTGTTAACTCAACAATTCCAGTATTTTATAGTAGAGTGGGTAGGGTACGTTGAAGTAAAATACAAATTTATATGTACGGTAAAAATCGTTACCAATTGTTTCTGGGTGATTTCAGAGATCTAACAGTTTTCTGAAATCCTGCATTAAGTTACTTTTCCGCACGATTTTTCGTTTTGAAAGTTGTACTTTTCCGTACGATTTAAAGTCTTTCGGAAAAGTTACTTTTCCGCACGATTTTTGTATTTTTGAAAATGATGATATTTAGGACTAACTAAATGATCTATGTAACTATTCTGTCTTATTAGTCATTTTGTAGCATTATAATAAAAACTAGTTTATTAAAAACCTTGTTTTTTATGAATAAGATGGACAAAAACACTCGTAGGAAAAATATTGTACCTAACTCTTACGGAAAATGCCTTTTCCGCCCTTAACGGCTTGCCCGAACTCCGCTCCGCGTCGTTCCTGCAACTGCCGTCGCGTGCGGAAAAGTACTAATTTCCGCACTTGTTAGGTAAATAACTATTTCCTGATCTAACAAAAGTCCCTAAGTAGTTGATTTTTGGATTTCACCTGCACAATATCATAGCAAATAAAAAAATATCTTACCTATGTCTCAGAAAACCAGTGATGATTGTTTTTCAGTTGTTGTCTTTATTATAACCTTGAAGGAACTGAGTTGATCTTCGTTGACAGGAAACTATCTC
This sequence comes from Chrysolina haemoptera, assembly GCA_958298965.1. Taxonomy (NCBI): domain Eukaryota; kingdom Metazoa; phylum Arthropoda; class Insecta; order Coleoptera; family Chrysomelidae; genus Chrysolina; species Chrysolina haemoptera. Next base: position 22,247,789 of record OY282592.1, on the reverse strand, counting down.
TGACATAATAATGTTGGACAGGTCTCTTTTATAACAACAAAGTGGTAGAAATACTGAATTCACATCGGTCTCAGTAAAACTGTTCATTGCAGAACTATAAGTAATGGATATATTGTATGACAACCAACAAATTGTTTTTTTTAAGTGCAAGTAATGTTTGAGGACCAAAGGCCAATGCATTCAATTACTAAAGTATCTGTATCTCAGAAACGAAGCAACTCCGGACATAAGTTCATGGAAACTTTTTTTTTTAAAGCGACCTCCAAAGAAAGTCACAGAGAAAAACGGTGGCAGACTAGGTCCAATAAAGCCATACAGAACGTTCGGAGAGAGTGTCTGACAGTAAAATTTTTGAACTATCATCTGTTTATGAAATAAGGACACTAAAGCATGAAACATATAAATTCTGTCCTAATGCCTTTTTTGAATATTAAAATTGGGTAGAATCCGTTGAGTTGATGTAGACGAAACTCATCCTGTTTTACAGGTTTGTCATGGAATTCACTATATTTATTTCGTTTTTCTGTGTTGTGTATGTATAGCAAATGATAGTTTGTATATATATATACGAAAGTAAGTATTAGTATGCTATATTCGATGAATGTAACTTCACAGGACCTTGGGAGATAACAACTACCCTAATGGCTTTCGTGTCTCTGCCCCATCAGATAATTACTTCGCTGCTTGTAGATGAATATGAAGCATGGTGTAGGCACACATGTTTATTGCACTAGTGCAATAAAGTTTTTATTGCACTCATCTGTCATTCTACTTCAACGTGCTGTCATCATGACAAACATAAACGTTCAAACCCACTAAATATTTAGCAGATATTCTGTGAGATTGGCAATACGTTTCAAACAGTTACATATTTCATATAATTTTGTATTAATGTTAGCAGCCAGAGTTAAACAAACTGCCTTCCCGAGAAAAACTCCATAATCAAAACTAATCGGCTTTGTTCTAAACCGTCTACCTGCATAGAGCAAACTGTCTGTACTATGACCACACCTCGTGATAACATACGCGCTCACGGCTACTATGATTCTGATTTTTATAATGCAACTGTGGTCAGAGAAATGTCTGTCAAAAATTAATTCTGACGATTACAGAATTGAAAGTTTTAAAATAGGTATTATTAATGGAAAAATAGATGATAGTGATCTGTTTCATTTCAAATCGATAGTAATCATTAAAGATCAAGTTGCGTTTTTCATTTTCCTACACCTAGTGCGGCACCTCAATAAATTATTTTTTGCTTTTTGCATGAACGTAGAAAAAATGTTGTATGCAACTAGTGCAATAATTGTTTATTGCACTCGACGTGTTGTCCTACTCGGCCTAACGGCCTCGTCGGACAATTTCACGTAGAGTGCAATAAACGCTTACTTTTTGCACTTGTTGCATAAATAACTATTAATATAATTGGATGCATGGATTTTTACAGGGAGTAGATTTTCCGCAGATTTGACGAGTATGGTGTATACCTCTCTGAATAGGAGCAAACCGTCCCTTTGCATATTTGTCGATCTTGCGTATGCGTTCGATACCGTCTGTCATGAAAAATTGTTGAAAAAAATAAAAAATTACGGAGTGAGAGGAAATGCCTAAGACCTAATAAAAAGTGATCTATCACATCGTGAACAGTTGACCAAAATAGTAGAAATTTACAGTAACGTCGGAACTATAAAATATGGGTACCACAGGGTACGGTTTTGGGCCCCCTTTTATTTATATTATTCATCAACGAATTACTGGATATCGATATTTCACACAACAATCTTTTTTGAAGCTGACACTTGGAAAGACCTAAAGATACAAACAGAACTCGATTTCTATAAAGTTAAACAGTGGTTTGAATACAATCTCTTGACAGTTAACTTCGCTGAAACCTTCTACCTTCCATCCACGTCCTACAGTAACAACTTGCCAAATTTTTGTCCATTGAATGTTAGTACATTAAATATCCAAGAAGAAGAATCCGTTAAATACCTAGGCATAATGATTGAACGGCACCTCAAATGGGATATACATATTAAAAAGCTCAGCAACAAAATTAGGGGACTGCTGCCGCGTTTCAAACATTTGAAAAAATACTTGGACCGAAAACAGCTACTTGCTATGTATTATGCATTAGTACAAAGTCAGCTTAGCAATGGAATCATCGGATGGGGAGGAGTAACTGATGTTCACTTGAGGAGCTTAACATTCTCCAGTGAAATTCTTTATGATCGAGGCAAAGTTTTGGATGCTAGAGTATTATTTCTATTATCTATTTCCAAAATGTTTTTTAAAAATAAGGGGAACCAGATGAGAACTATTGATCATTCGTATTCCACTAGAAATAAAGAGAATTAATGTCGAAATCCAGAAGCCAAAAAACAATTGGACAGAGAACATGTACTTACCTGATGCCTATAGGTTATACAATATCTTCCCATAGGACATTAAAATGTGTAATACTGTTCCTAGTAATTTGAAGTTGAAATATTCCACATTTCATCTATTGCGAAATACATTTGTAAAGGCATGTGGATATCCATGTCGTATGATCCATTATTGAATTTACTGTAGCTATTTTATTTATTTGATTTATTCATGTTAATGTTGAGGTATGAATGTAGATGTTTATATGGTTATTAGTTCGAATAGTATGAACCCATTTTTGTCATTTGAATTCTAAAATACATATATAAACTTGCATTAGCTTTAAGTTAAGATTTAATGCAGATAATTATTACATGCCCTGTTAATCACACAGGGAAGCTGCCAAAGGCCTCTTATCATTATCATTTTGTTTGAGATCCTATGAGACCATATCTTCGAAATATAATATGAATATAACCGATGGAGACATTACGCTAATGTACTAAAGGCATTCACTTCTTGTCAGTCCACTATATTTTAATCATCCTGTAGTTTTCCACACAATGAATATCACATTTCATGCACCTACTTATCAAAATGCTGGAATAAATAGTCCTTGCAATTTTTAGTTCGTCTGGCAAACCCTCTGATGAATAATGAATAAATATTATTAATTAAATTATTTCGAAATACTTGTGACATATTATCAACCATTCCTTTAAATGAAATGAATGTAATTTTTTTACATTTTTAGATGAAAGCGTGTTATAAAAAGATTATTTTATTTCATTTTGTACTTTTTAGCATTAGAATTTGTTTGCTGTCCAGATTTGATATCTGTTGCCATTCAGCTTCTCAGCACGTAGGTACCCTACAGGGGCAGAAAGGTATTCATTTATTGAATCATACGGTGGTTCCATGTTTTATTCACTTTTTTTTTGAAGAATTCTTCTGACTTAAATTTTGCAAGTTTTTATAATTTTTTTCAAATGGAAGAGAGTAGAAGGGTGATCTTTCTTTATATAAAGCTTTTTGATAGTCCCATATTTTTCATAATTTTTTTGGATTTTCCGAATTTATTTCCGCGAGTGTTCCGCATTTTCTGTTCGAGATGGTGGTGGCACGAGCCCCTCGACAACCAGTTATTTTTTTGTCGTAATTTTCGACGTCTGAAACCCTTGTAAAATGTTATAAATTCCTACGCGTTCTCTATCTGGATTTCAACGGGAAAGGAGGGGAGGGGTGATTTTTTGAAAATTACTCGATGGTTCCATGGTTTTCATTATTCCTACCAATTTTTGCGTTTTTATTGTCGAAACCTTTCGCAATTTAATTCGAGGAGAGGAGTAGAAGGTGTATGATTTTTTCAAATCGAATTATTATACGTTCTCATTTTTTTTTTCACTATTTCTACAGATTTTTTCAATGATAATTTTCACATTTTTTTTTAAAGGGTTTTTTTTTCATTATCCATTTCAAAGGTCTCATATATTACACTATTTTTATGGATTTTTCTGATTTAATTTTCGAAATTTCTTTCCAGAAAAAAGGAAAGGTACGAGATTACCACTCCGCCTGCAGTAGTACTACGTGTTGATTTGATGATTTATTTGATAGTGTATGTTCCTTTCCGATTTCCAACAAAATTTTACTACAATCGCATACGATTAAGTCGGACTGCAGAATTTTATAGTGAGTGCATGGGGTTGTACGTAAGAATAAATTTTGATAGTTTTGAACCGGAAAAACAAACGAAAAAGCATAACGACAGAACGACATGCGAACAGATCATATTAAATATTGAGTGCTAGGACCTTGTCACGACCAGTTAGGTATTTCTCATTCAAGGATTATGTGTATAACAAAGTTTGAAAAGAAATAGTAATCTAAAGTACTTTATTCAAAATTCTAGATTTGGCATATTATTTTCATATGACATTTTACCTAGGTGGATCTACATCTATACAAAATATTTCATCAATAATAAATACAATACCTATAACATATTTCTTCTTCATATGAAAAATAATAGTTATTTATTAACCTGTGGTAGAAGTCCATTATATCTCAAAGTGGAGTGGTATGGATATACAAATCAGTAAAACGCAAAGTCTCCCCTACCTAAATTTTTTGGTTACTTACCAATTTTTGGTTGTTTCAAGAACACCACAATAATTAACAATGTGGTTATTTAACATTATTTATTAACATAAGATTTTAACATTTTATATATCACACTACTTTATTTTCTTCTCCATGTAAGTATAGCCTTATATTAGCCTTTTGTCTTTAGTACATAGTCTTTCTTTTATTGTAGAATTTTCTTGAATAGCTGATGATGGTTCTATATAGGACCGAAACATGTACTACTTCTACTTTTTGACGGCTATCTGATTGATAGCGGTCATTCACCGTTTCACCATCCTTTTGAACTAGATGGGAAATTAAATTGTGGAGACGACTTTGCGTTTTACTGATTTGTATAAATAGTTATTTATGGTACTAGTGTGTTATGTTGAAAATAAGTCACGCGAGAAATATTTATATCAATTCTCAAGTGACTTGGGAAACATAACACACGAGTGGCATACAATGTTGTGTCCAACAAGTGGAAGGAATCGTTTTTTTATGAGATAATAATTAATAACTCACTAGTGTGTACTTGTCTCATATGACAGTAATAATAACAGTCATAACTGTCATGTGTTGGATAAATAAATGAAGACTTCCACTAGAAAAATGAAATGAATTACTTCTTATTCAAAATCTTTGAACTGCATGATTAGGCTTTACTTACTACTAATCTTCCTGACCTAGTTCGGTGATGATCCATTTCCGATCCATCCAAAAATTCTGAATTATTTATTTCTGTTGACTCTGAACTAACTTTATTTGGATGTTTGTTTCTATCAATATTTCTTCCTCTGATTCTACTTGCTCACTCCTATCATTCGTCTCAATTATTTCACTGTCCCTTTTTTTTTCAACTTCATCTCAAGCGGTTCAGAACAATTTTTTCCCATGCCGGAAAACAAATTGTGTTTTAGTGGCGTTGATTCGATAATTTAATTAAATTAAATCACGTTTCACCTCAACTTTTTTCCTATTTTCCGTAGAGCTGGGATAGGATGTGAGATCTTCTTAGATTCCCGCTGATGTTCGGATTATTGAGGGCCTTCGGAGAAGGATTATGACTTGAAAATAATGTCTAGCGGTTCTGGCACATATAGCGGTTGTATTCACAAGTACACTTGCGGAGGAGTTTTTTAATGTATTCTCCATTTTTTATTCTGGTGACCACTGTCCGACTCCTAATGGCTTGGAGCAGGCGCGGTTGGTATACGGATCAATGTGATTATTATTTATAGTTTATCCAATCTCAGTTGAATATGACTTCATTCAGCTCAATATATATAGCGTAGTTCAAAATAGCACATGGTATAATAACGAATGAAGGATGAAAACGCAAAATTAAATAAATATTATTCCCTATATAAAGAAAACAGTAGACCAGATTGAGTATATTTTACGTGTAACAGTTCGAAGCGTGGAAAGCAATCAGTAATGCGCTGACCGCCTGTTGCATAAATTACGGTAAATCACCTCTCAATATTTTTATTGCTGATGTCCGGCAGCCTGGTGATATTTATGAAAAGACGAACACTAGCGCACTTAATGAACGATCAAACAGAACTCAATATTTTCTCTCTACTTAGTTTTCCTGTTAGACTAGGTAAATGTAATTAATTATTAGCAAACACTATTTGTTATCATAGAGTTATCCGTAAACAGGTATAAAACTGTTGCCATATTAATTAATATTTTGGTAATATAAAAGAAGGATATTGTAATAGTATTACTCAGTATACTTCTGCTTGAAGAATCCATTGTATTTGCAAAACATATGTCGCGGTATTTCTAACTAAAAGTGTGAAAATCAACATTAAAGTTTAAGTATGAACGTTTGTGTAATTAGTTGCAACATGGCATTTTGGCGACCATTCGAAGAACGTGAGGAACAAGACTCACAACCTGATGAACAATGCGAATTTAAAAACAAAGATCTTCATGATCAGACCCAAAGACTTGTTCCAAATATATATAAAAATCTTAAAAATGAAATGAACGACAAATGTGACAATGAAATTTTTGGAAGGATATCTTATCTCACCAGTTTGGGGCATTCAACTATTCACAACTTATCGTAAAAGAAAACGAGAAGATCAAAGTTGATGAGGCCACAAACGATTTTTTTCGAAGGCAAGTTTATGATTTCTTGGAATCAATCAAAAACAAATTATCTGATTATCCTGAGTATACATATAAGTCGCAGTAAACACTACGCCAAATTCTTTTAGACTGTGGTTTCAAACACAAAAAACTAAATCAGCGAATGGCAAAAATGGAATCACCCCGGCTCGTTCTGCAAAGATTACTTGCGACAAATAAAAGAACATCGGGAATCGAAGAGACATATAGTATATCTTGACGAGACTTGAAGGTTCGATAGTCATGATGTGATTCGGTATGAATGGGTAGATAACTTCCAAAACTGTTGTCTCCAAGCACCATGTTCCAGAGAAAAACTTATAATAATTGTACACGCGGGTAGTGAAGATGGTTTTGTACTGAACGCGTTGCTGTTATCAGCATAAATGAGGATATGACTGCAACTTTATTCGAAAAATGGATCAGTGAACAATTATTACCAAATATACCACCAACTTCTCTAATTGTAATGGATAATACCACTCGCGTCAAAAGATAAAAATACCGACGAAAGCAACAAAAAAAGGAGATATTTTGGAATTTATGGCTTATAAAAAATTGTATTCCCCAAAAAGCCACGAAAAATGAAAATTTTGAAAAAAAATATATTACTGATAAACTTTGTAAACATTCTGAGGTTACCTCCGTATTATGGTGTTTTCAACCCCATTGAATTGGTTTGGACATTTATAAAAAACAGATTGAGAAAATCCAATCAATGTCCAAATCTAAGCGGATAAGTAGTAGAAAATGTTAGGAGAATCTTAGGACAGAAAAATGAAGATCTTTGGACAGAATGCATTTTACATGTGATTTCAAAAGAACGTTAATATTTTTTTTTGCCATCCATTCCACCAGTAATCATATACATGGGTGATTCGGAGGATTATGATAATTGGGTCTTGTCACGACTTTGATGTGTATATAAGATAGCCGTACCAGCAAATAAGTTATCAATGTTTCCTAATGTTTTCTTATTCTATTTTTTTGAACGACTTGTTTTCGGTGTGTCAGATAACTTGTCAATAAGTTACGAGCGACGTCCAGTACCCATACGCGCAATCCTTCAATTCTATTATTATAAGAACAAGACACATTATTTTAGTTCGAAAATATGAATAGGACATTCATAAAATCTGTTGTGGAATCATCTGCGACTGAAAGAAAAACTTTAGTCGCTATTTTCCATCGTTCAAGATAACCTTTTGGGAGGTATTAAAAAAAAACTATCAGCTATCTGAATGAAAATGCGAATTTTCACTTTCAGATTTTTCTTTCCTTTTCAGTTAGAGTCTTTTCACAATATCTATCAGATGTAGTTCAATGTCCAGCGTGGCTTGTGCCGGGGAAGTAGTTGTTTTCTGTTAGATATAACAAATAAATCACATTTTTCTTTTTTTAATTTTCATGGAGAATGTTCCCCTTTTCAAGGCACATTATATTCGCAAATTTCTATACGGCAAGCAATACGCAAAGTTATACCCAAGTAAGAGAAAATATCTCCGCATATGGTTGGCAAGTACGTTCAAAGAGGCGAAGTCATTGAAGTGTTAATCCAGTTTTACAGCTCATTCAACTGAGACTGGATAAACTATACGCGGGAACACACAAATATATGAAATAAAATACACGTGATATTTCCATAGTACCACTTTGATATGAAATAATATTGAATAAAGAATAATTACCAATACTAATATTATATAATTAATTTATGTAGAAAACTGAATACTAAACACAAATCTTAAATTAATAATTCACTATATCATGACGTGTTTATAATTTGATATCATCGATTGTAGCTCTATTTATTAACCTTCATTTAATCGCGCGTATCTGATAGATACATGTCCGGAACCCTTCAGCGCATTGTTTATGAATCTGTTGATCAGTGGGGTTGTCCTGCCGTCTACCTTCCTGCCTCACCAGCTGAATGTAGTATTTGTGAGAACTTGTTGAAGTGAACTGGTCAGCTGAAAAGTGCTACTTGTATCTGAGAGATACGCCGCAATCATTAATTGAGTTATATTAATCTGCGCATACATATTTATTTGAATAACGTAAATGTAATAGTTTTCGTTTTATCCAGAATCCCTCTGAATATTTCTCTCGTGGATTTTGAAAAAACTCAAAGATTGAATTGTATCTGAGAGATACTTGTGACCACCATTGGAACTGTGGGGAACTATTCCACTTATTTATATAGCATTCCATAGCATATAAAAACTATTGCGCATTCAAGCGTTGTTAACTATCATCCTCAAGTCTAATGAATTAACAGTTTCAACAATTTGAAAGTTATTTCATCGATTTCAGTCGACTATCTGAGAGGAACACCCGCGATCATTTTTGGCCAAGACCCGCGACTAACGGAAGGTTAAACACAATAACTCAAGAGATTTCAAACCTAAAACTGGTTGAGATCCCTTAGTAGTCTCAATAATAACAAATTCCAATAAATGTGTCCTATTTTTGAATTCTGCAAGTAATTCTGCGATGCCAAATGATTTCATCATACTACCAGAATAGTTCGCTATTTTCAAATTACAGGGTTTGAGACTCAATGATGTATTCATTGTTTTAAAAATATAATATGGGTATAGCATTAACCTGAGCCCCAGTATCAATTTAATAAATGAGGTTAGTGTTCGAATTCAAACATTTCAAAGATTCACGCCAATCATTCTCACTGAATATTGAATCAATCGTACCCAAATCATAAATATCAGTTTTACCAGAATCGATAATAGATTGTTCAGAAATGAAATCGTCATCTAGTTGACAAATTTCACGTTTTTTGTCGAACCTACAGACTGTAGCAAAGTAACCGAAATGATTACAACGATTACATCTTCTACCGACTGCCGGACATTTCTTATGAGTTGTTTGATAACGGTAGCTGAAACAATCGGAGGAGGCTGGCAAACGATATCCCTTACTAGTGGAAGGTTCAGAATTTCTCTCGTAGTAACTAAATCTGGCATTCTTTGGATAATCCTAGTATTTTTTCTGGGCCCCTTTCTAATTTCACACATGTCTGTAATAGGTATTGTATTTATTATTGAAAAAATACTTTGTATATTGTGTACATCATCTAGGTGACATGTCATAAAAATAATAATATGTCAAATCTAAAAATTTTGATAAAGCACTTTTGATTACCATTTGATTACTATTTTTAAACTTCGTTATATTAGTGCAGTAACCTCAGACAAACGTAAGCCACAAGTAAGAATGTATCGTAGCACTTTGAAACTTGTCAATCAAAAGAATGTATGACAGATTTCATTTGACTCTGTCAAAGAAAGGTCTTATTACCAAAATCGCAATTCAAATTCAGTTTTCTCAGCGTCTTTCTAAGAAGTTTTGATAACGGAGGCAGATACAGCCTCCGAAACGTCAACAGTTTTCAAAAAAAGAGAAGTATTCTTTGTTAATTCGATCTCATTTTTTCAGATAGGCAAATTCAGTGTAGGGTACGTTACTGACAAAAATTAATTTCTTTCAAGACAACAGTCTTGTGAACGCAGTAACTTATCGGGCAAATTAATTAATTTGCCCTTCTACACTTGTACAGATTTCTTTGGATTAAAAAAATTTTTTTCATTTTCAGATTGTGGAAGGTGATAAACCCAAAAAATTATGTCAAGAACTGGATTTCCTCCACAAAATCAAACTTTTAATCAATATTTGGTACATGACTTCTTAACATCATGAATTGTTAAAAAAAATTATTTCCCAAAAAATCAGGGATGGAACCCAAAAAAAATTGATTAAAAAAAATATAATATAATTAAATACGCTCGTTTTCTCGGAAAACCTGATTGAATTCCGATATCAAATTTCAAGCTCGCGTTAACCTGCCACTGCCAGTTCCGACAGGGCCAAAGATTTGTCATAACTTTTCTAAGAAATGAAATAATTATACCGAAGCAGGAATCAGTACCCTCTTTGGACTATATGCAAAGATTTAAGACTAGTGAGACAAGTCTCACTTATACATGCCAAAGAAAAAACTGGGTTTTACTCCTGCCTCAGTTTTGAAATCACCCATAATCCCGGCAATTTCTTCAGTAAATGTTGAAAATAATCGCTCATACACATCCTACATAAAAAATTAAGTATGTGATTTCATTTTTTGGATTGACGTGGCCGTTACTTGATGGAAATCCATAGTTATGACACTAAGGTAAAAAACGATTAAAATTTCCAAAAAATTTATTGTCTTTGGGACATGTTTCGATACAAAGTATCTTTTTTAAGCGAATGTAGTACAATTAAACTATTCTTCATTGAAATTACTTAAATACCTTTTTTTACCTATTAACATAATTAGGGACTACCTATAATTATCGCTAATACCTAGACTCATACAACTTATAAAATTGACATAAACATAAACATAAACATAAATCTCAAAACTACTTAATTGAATAAATTTAACAAAGTGGAACCGTTCAGGTCTAGTTGATCATTCAATAAACAAGATGAATTTTTCAATTTGTTAATTTCTAAGAATTCTAAATAATTACGCCTAGTATGTGATTTCAAGCTTGAGGTTTTGCACTTCACAATAGTGTTATTAAGCATATAGGCAGGATATGAATAAGCGATTATTTTCAACATTTACTGAAGAGAACGTCGGTTTTATGGGTGAGTTTATAATGAGGCAGCAGTGAAAGAAAGTTTTTTTTTTGCATGTATAAGTGGCACCTGTCACACTACCCTAAAATTGTTGCATATAATCCAAAGAGGGTATATGTTGCTGCTTTAGTATAATACTTCCATATTTACTAAATTATTCACGATTTTCGGATCATCCGCAAATATCTCCGTGAAGTGCGACAAAACACATTTTTTGGTACTGGAATACTCGCATATTATATTTGCATGAGAAGGTAGAAGAAGAAGTTTTCTTTTTTCTTCTCCGACAATTTTAGCAGAGTTATGAACAATCAAATCGTCCCCCTTTCACGTAGGGGCGTATCTGATTTCTGAATATTTCACAGGAGAGAGAAAAAAGGAAAATGGATGACAATTCAATCGCCCTGTGAATCTCAATATGGTATATTTCAAAATAGTAACTTATATTTTGAAATATACCATACTGAGACCTATAGGGCTGTTAAATTGTCAAGCATTTTCGTTTTTTCTCTTTCATTTAAAATATTCAGAAATCAGATACGCCGTGATAAGGGGGACGAAATATTTGGCACCGCCAGAATTTTCAGCGGCGGGTAAGCGTGCACCTGAAATTTGATCTTAGCTTTCAATCGCGTTTTCTGAGAAAACGAGCCCATTTCATAAAAATTACCAATAATTTTCATGGAGAATTGATTTGTCTTTCACCTTGTTGAGTTGTTTTTCCGATAAATCCTATACTTTCCAAGATTATAGCAAAAATCTATTTATTTATTTTTAAACGAAAAATAAAATCTGTTCCACTCCTGGAATTTCGGTAAACAATTTTTTTTCGTGTTTATAATGCTTCCAACAACTAGCATACAAAGTTTGGTGGTACTACAATGGATCCTCATCTCAAAACCCTATCGTACTTGATTAGATGGCGCAGTCCTGCTACTGATTAAAAAAAAATAACTTTGTAACCTGCTCTCGATTACTACAAGAAAATGGAGTACTTAAAACAACTAGAAGAAATGCCACTAGAAGGGGATCTGGCTCAACTGGAAGAAATGCGTAGTAGCTTATAAATTGAAAAGGTGAAACCGGTAATTCTACTGCATATTATTGAACATGGAGCTCATGAAATCAAGGGTACACCTTGGGGTTGTCAGAAGAAGACACAGAAAATAAAGAAAAGTTGGTCAGTGAATTCGAGAAATATTTCATTCCGAAACGGCATAAATAAAAAAAAACATGGTTTCATAGTAATATCGACTAAAATTCAAAAATAACCTTTAAAAAATGACTTCATTGCTATTTTTATTTGCATAATTATGCACAGCATTTACGAATAGCTACAACTATGATTATGAAAATGTTAATGAATAGCACCCCACGCTTTTACCATCAAAGTTAATGTTTAAAGATTATCATTATTATGTTTTTTGAGTTTTTCAAAACTATAATTAATCATTTTATCAATTACTATGGGAAAGAACCCACATTACAAAATCATGAACAAATGAGGTTTTTCTCTGATTCGATAAAAAATAGCAATTTTATCTAACAGTCACCTACCACCACCACTGAATTACATCTGACAGATTCGCATGATACAGTTCTACAAGAGAATAAGGAATTTCCAATAAAAAATTTCAACAGATAAATGGTGACGAACGAGTGGACTTCAACAGCGATAGGAAATATTCAAAATGATTATGTTTTTCATGTTAACTATGGTTGGAGAGAAGAATAATTATTTCAATAAATCCTCTCTGCTAGTTTGAATTGAACCACCCGCGGTATAATGAACACGGAGATGTTTTGCAGCTCCCTCGAGGGCCGGCCAACATGACAAGTATTGGGTGGACGTGCTCAGTGTGTCTGAATAATAGAGATAATATGGAAATATACCCCATTCCCTAACTGAAAACAAAGAGTCATCATAGTCTGAAACTAGCTGAATAACAGAATGGACATTCTTATAATTCTCAGAGGATCATAACCTCAATATCAGTTCTCAAATATAAAAATTATTCCTGTGAATTTTTCAAGCAATTATTTCTTGAAGTTTATATTATTTTCATTTTGATGAATATACAGTGTGCCGCAGCAACGAGAGGACAAACTTTGACGGTAAAATCCTCACTTCATTATTTTCAAGGCTGAAAGTTTCCATGACCTTATTGTGTGCGATGATATCAACTGAGTAACAGGGTGCTGAATGTGGTGAATAAATACATACAGAAATGACAAAATACATAGAATAATAGCTCAATTTTTGTTAATTAAATTCGGTATGTCATTTGACAGCCTTCAGTTTGGAATTTCCATATAAATGTTACGGGCGACTTGATTAACCGGGTAGTATTTATATGAACTGATAATTATGAATAATGGCCAAGACCGGCGGTCAAATTGATAATTTTTTTACTTCGACCGGTCCATATTCATAATATCCGCCAGCCGTTGTCCATTTGAAAAACCAAGGTTAGAGATAGCTAAATTGAATACCCTACCCAACCTAAGGGTAGTAGTAGTAGTAGCAGTGGTAATTATGGGGAGGCCGCTACGGCAGCCAGGCAAGTAGGCGCTAATGGACCCTTTCTGCCATTCCCTGTTCTCCACATATCTACGTCACTTCCCTTACTCAATCTTTCTTTTCGAATCTTCGTGATCTATTTGACTCACTTCAGGATACTTTTTCGAATGTGTATCAAGACAAACTAATAAAAAAATAAACTAAATAAACTAAAACTGATAAAAAAATAAACTAAGTTGAAAATACGTGAATTTATTTTTAGCTGGCAATTATAACACGCAAACATAACCTGAGCAAGCTATCCTAGCTTGCAGAGATGATCAGTGATAAAGGATGATGGATAATACTTTCTCGGTAGTCGATTATTTTTAACCAGTTCATCTGTTTTATCATTTTGCCCAACATAAGGTATTCATTATTCATACTAACCGGTAAAGTGATGCACTTTTACTTACATTACCCACTTGATACGGACGGAGGGGCTTACAGCACATGGGTTCTTCTAACTGCCGCTCCTTAACTGTTAAGCCACTGGATTAATAAGGTTTTGTCTTATTTTTCTTAGCCCGTCGTTACGCAGTTCAAGTATCACCAACCCCACCGGCCTCTAAAAATCTGCTGGAAAATTGTAACTACTGATCTAGTACGCATTACCTTTTCAGTAGCCTCAACTCCTCTCAGATTATCAATATCACCTAATTTAAGTTTGAGCATTCCATCACTGCGTGTTGTGAAAGTTTGAAGGGCTCTGGTTTGAAGCAGATTAGTGAGTACAAAGATATAAACTTCTAGAACGTCATCTCAGCTTCCGGTGCTCTGAGGGTGGCGACTTGTTCATGACTTCCAGCGTGAGGAGCCAAACTGTAGAAATGGATGATCCTAGGTTTTCCTTTAGGTGGTATATGGCTTCGAAAGGCTTTGACTTTATGATTTTGAAAGAACCTTGCCACGAGTTCTGAAACTGTGGTGACAGGCCACTACGATGCTCAGTCACACAGACAAACTAGGTCTTCAATTTCATATCCTCCAGCTTCTGCCTTGATGTCATAGTTCTCCTTCATTCTAGCGCGGGCGCTCTGGGTGTTCGACCGGACTCGTTCATGGAAGTCATCCATTCTCGGTTGGAGTTTGCTGACGTAGTCCTCTCCCGCGGTGTCCTGTTCTTGTAGCGTCCCAAACTTCAAGTCCCAGTAGAGTCACAGCTCTCTGCAGGGGTTTTTCTGGTTGGCTCATGCACTGCTGAACGGTCTCTTCAGTGTTCAAAGATTTTGGATGAGTAGTGGGTCATTATTGTCCCATTCATTCACTCCACAATTCCATCGAACTGTGGATGTAACACCGTGATTCCCATCTCTCGGATGTTTAGAATCTGACACATTTCCAGAAACAGGTTGAACTCGAAGATCCAGCCTTTGTCCGAGTACAGCTCCAGTGAAACACATAATCCACATTTCCACTCTTTCAACAAAACGTCATCGACGATTTCCTGGTTGGACAGAAAGTCGTCTATTTCCATGTGGAAGCATTAGTTCACATGGTCACATTCTGGCAACAGGCCAATGTTGTCAATGGCAATTCTTCCAAAAGGGCTGCCTACGTTTTACTGACGCATCACTCAGGTCGTTTTCGAGATCCATTGCTGGCAACGCATACGGCACACTTATACCAGTCTTTGACGTAGCTCAGCAATTGACTGTCATCTCACTTTTTGCAGAGTTTTCGTTAGTCACAGATGTCCTCTGGCGATTCCATCATGGATTTCTTGAAGCACCTTATGTCTTCTATTCCTGGGTATAACTGTTTGACATCTGTGTTCATCATTCTCGGACACCAACACATCTTTCAGAACTTCATTTTTCAGGGTGAGGAAATTCCATTGAGTCCCGTATGATTGATTCAACGGCTGGTGAATAACCTGTGATTTCCTGCCATGACGGTCTTCAATTACTCTTTTTCCAGCCGATGTTTGAACCAAGATCTGGATTTTCCTCTTGGTCTTTCTGGATCTTGTTATCATTCCAGTCACCTTCTACAGCCGTAGTAGGAATCTCCTTCCGTACTGGTATTTCTGAAATTTCTCTTCTCCTTCAACAATTGGCAAAAGTTGCCTGTGGCCTGGTGACACAATAATAACACTCCGAGTAAAGGTCTTGTTGAGGTAACCGATGACTTTCTTCTATCACTCTTGTGTCTGAAACATGACATCTCCAAGTCCCACATTGCTGGCGTCTGTGTTCTTGATGAACACTTTGATCTGAAGGAAGTAGCTCAAAACTGGTGCCTTGATAAATACTCCGTTAGACTTTCTCAATGTGTCTTGGCATTCCTCGGTCAACTGAAACTGTGTATGCCCTTTCGTGAGCCCTGTCAGGGGTTCCTATCAATGGTATGTGCATAAACCTAGAAAACTCCAAATCTGTTGTATGTCTCAGTCTCTTTCACTTCTTTACTCTTCTGCTCAACTACTGCTCCCTTTCGTCTAGAGACAACATGTCCGAGAAACCGTACCTCTTTCTGGAACAAGAGGAATTTCTTCGAGCTCAGTTTCAATCCGTTTCTCAGTTACAGAAATACCTCCTCCAGGTTGTTCAATGACTTCTGACTTCTGACTTCAATGATGCCATCAAGATACACTAGATACGTGTTCCATGAGATTCCCTGCAGAACCATCTTCATCCATCTTTCGAATGTAACTGGGACATTACAGAGCCCGAATGAAATAACGGTTGACTGCCACAATTATGAGCCGATGGTGGAAGCTTCCATCTCACGCTATTCTGAATTCAGTTTAATATGCCACTCTCCAAATATAGAGGCGAAATAATCGTGAAGCCGGCTATCATGTCTAAGTTGTCGTCTATTCTCGAAAGAGGGTCACTTTGTTAAGTTGCTGATAGTCTACAGACAACCATGTTGATTCAACGTCCTTCTTCACGAGCACGCCTGAAGAGGACTAGGGAATGTCGGATGGTTCGATAACCGTTTTTTTCTCCATGTCTCATACTATTTTGTCAGCTGTATCGTTCTTGGACTTTCGGATCGGTCGGGTATCATCTGTGTCAATCTTGTGCTGAACCACATTGGCCTCCTCTACCTTGGACCAATGACATATTAGGGCTAGACTCCGTTATGAACATTTCGAGCTGCGGCCAAGACAATTCACATTCTAAGCACAATTTTTACTGCCGCTTGTTTTGCGGCAATTATCTGCTTATATACATTTTATATAAACCACAGAACCTCTTTAGCCGTCCTCCAGTTCGTGAGAAGTCGAATAAGCAGAGTCAATTGACATCAATGAAGAATTAATGCTGGTTGTTTTCCAGGCTGTACATTATCTCACAAACACGAAATGGAGATTTGGATGACTTCTTCAGACAGAAACCAAGCTTATTCTCCAGCACTGTCTAAAAACACAATAATTGGCCTTTGTAAAAATGCTGAGATCAGGGTTAAAAATAAATCTTTGAAGATTATGCCATCATCATGATCCTACATCAAGTCTCTGATTCAAATCATAAGAAGAATAGATGTATGGGATGTACATAGGTATAACTGACAGCTTGAAGACAATCTTCCTACTACACAAGATGATCTCATTCAGCATAAAAAGAGAGCTATCTACCAGACTAGTTACTGTTGGGCTCAAATGATGGTCATAATCTCAGTGCTCCCGTCACCAGCTCATTGGGGTTGGAAGTGAAAAGTTGAAGCTGGATGGGAAATATCCTACCAGAGGCTTCAGAGGCATGCAGCGAACTCTTCGTTGAAGCTGCAAGAAAGGCTGCACACGACGGTGTTAGTGAATGAAAGCTGTCTTACAGTGTACCGCACTTTGTGCTTGTGGTGGTAATATCATACTTTGAATCGTGTAATGCTATAATAGCAGTAGTTTTATGCAGTTTGGAGTAGTTTTTCCGTTAAACATTTCAGGAAAATTTGTTATAATTTGAATATAAATACATATGTTATGAACGAAATGTGTCTATATTTTTTTTACTAAAATTTATTATGCCACTACCATCCTGTATATATCATTTAGCATCATCTATCTATAATAATACTTCCTCACAAACACTCGTAGAGTGTACCCAAAGGCTGTGCGGGTAGAGGACGGCTATTATTATTATTTGTCGTGGTGCTCTGGGGCAACTTACTGATTTTTGGTGGCGCATTCACTTTTCAGCTGCAGGAAAACCCGGAAAACCTACCGCACCACCTCGGGTGGCCGGCGTGTACTCCAAGCTAGCACTAGACGAGATTGTCATCTAGACAACACACAATCCACTTGCTTTCAACAAGGACTGTGGTCGTCTATCGATTCCGATATCCAGTACTGGAGAAAAACCGACTACTGCTATACGGAAGCTTCGAACGGCCTGCGCCCATATACCACTGGACGTCCCGAGGATGTCCATTTAATGTCCCATATAGGTCCGAACGTCCCAGAACCTAATATGGACATCCTGGGGACGTACGACTCGGAACGTTTTTGGGACGTTCGATGCAAATATCCTCAGGACGTCCAAACTCAGGCCAGATGCATATTACCGACTCACATTATTTTCGTGTCTTGTGCCTTTTTCAAAAATTTAAAACGTGTTTTAGTTTAATTTTCCGTCATAAATTTCATATATTTTCCACTGAGCTTATTTAGCTCAGTGGATTTCTCCAGTTGTCACCAGTATTAGATGAACAGTCGTTATATCGTTATCAATTTTGAATGGTTATTCTGTTCGCGCTAGGTTAGTCAGGTCAGGTTAGGTTTGCTAGTAATTCACGCATTTTAAACTCAATTTGCCTCATTATTATCTTTTCGTTTAAACTTCCCGCCATTGCAGTGACCAATCACAGAGCGCTTATTGCGTTCCTTTTATTGTCGTCTATATTTCAGTGAGTTCACAGTCTCGAGTCGTTGGGATGGTGACTTAAATCACACTCTTGATAGTTTATTATTTCTCTAACAATTCTCCAATTATTTTTTCCAAAAATAGACTTCTATTTCAAACCTATGACTGAGTGCGTCGTGAAGTCTGTGATTTGTGCCATTTGTGGTCCTGTGCTATGTCTCATCTCTTGCCTTGTGGTTTCCTAACCTAACTTATAAACATAATTTCTGGTTGAGACGGAATTTGAAGTTATTTTTACAATCAAAAGAATACGATGATCTGAGAAAATATAATAGCACGTATTTATTGACGTGACTTCTATACTTCTATAGGTATTATAATTTGTAATTGATGTAAATGTTTGTGTCAGAATTTAAAATAATTTATAAATGTTTTTTCGAAAAATACTTTCCATCATTATCCTTTGCAATTTTTCTAGTTGGTATGTCACTTTCTATTGACTAGGATCATGCGGGTTATAGAAAACCTTGAAAATTGATATCCTAAAAACATCCTTCGAATGTCCAAGGGTCGTCCATGGAAGACCTTACAGGGACATATAATGGACGTCCCCAGAACGTTCCAATTTGTAACATCGGATGTCCCCAGGACATCCTAAGGACGTCTTATGTCCAGTAATGGACGTCTTCGGGACGTCTTGAATGTCTTAGATTTATGTCCTGTGGACGTACTGAGGACGTCTTTGTGTTATCTGGGCGCCTTAGACCGCCAAGCTACCGGCCACCCAGACTACAATGGATGAAAATGATTTGAACATCTTTTGTGCTTTATGAAATTATTGTGCTTAAGATGAAAAAAAAATTGTTAACATAGTTTTTTCCATTAACCAACTGTCGTCCTCTTACGAACGGCGACCTTTTAAAGTCGAAACTTGTGCGAACAAAGGATTAACGAGGTCTTACCTTTTAACGTACTATTCCTAGCACGCTTCTGGGGTCATCAGAATAAAAATTAGTCGATAGGATTTTAACCTACCCGACCAGTAGCAATGGCTTTGAACGCGACACTCTTAAAGCTACTGACCCTTCCACAAATCCACAAATCGGTTGTACTTACTAATCCTTTTCATACATACCGAGCTCTCCATGACGCGAAGTATTAATTTTACCAAAACCAGGAGAAAAAATAATAAAATATCTACGCACATGGCAAACAACATTGGAATAAAATATTAACCTACTAAATCAGTCAGCTCACTCCGAGCTTCGAAAACCATTAAACAGGCAACATCGCATATTGTAATTACGACCAACAAACGCAGAATTCCGGAATTCCGGAACCGACCAAAATTCATTAATGAAGTCTGGTAACGTGGTAGCATACATTTTCTTTTTTGGTGGTGCAGTGAATCAGTGTCATCTGGTGTTTTTAGGTTACCAAGGATGTTGAAATCCTATCTTGAAGTGAATTTTATGCGCGTGTTTTGAAATAGAATATTATGATACTTATAAGAAACTATTTTGTCGCACACGTTGTTTGAAGTTCGACGAGCGAAGCCAGAATTGATCCAAAAAAAAAGAAGTGCGACATTGGGTCGTATGCATAAACCTGGAGCAAACGATTTTACTCGGTTATTCAACGAGAGAGACAAACTTGAAGTATAAGCATTTGCTAGCTTTTATGCGTATCACCCATTAAGGTGTCTTATTAAACGTCACATATTTTTTTATCTATTTTGCATTTATTTGTACTGTTTATTGAAAATTGATTTTGTTTGATAAAAATTAATATCAGAAACATTTTATTGGAAACTACGAAGGAGCAGAAGGGCTACATCAATTTTATTTTTCAAATTCCGACTTCTTATCGCGGAATTTTATAATTCAAACTTAATATCTTGGAATTTCGACTAACTTGCTCGAAATTTTATAATTCCGACTTGGTATCTCAGAATTCCGACTTTTTGCCTCGGTATTTCATAATTCCGAATTAGTATCTCAGAAATCCGAATTGGTATTTCGGAATTTCATAATTCCGACTTCGTATCTCGGAATTCCCACTTTGTATCTCGGAATTTAATAAATCCAATTTAGTATTTCGGAATTCCGACGGATGTATACGAGCGATTATTTTCAACATTTACTGAAGAAATTGCCGGGATTATGGGCGAGTTGAAAACTGAGGCAGGAGTACAACCCAGTTTTTTCTTTGGCATATATAAGTGAGACTTGTCTCAGTAGCCTTAAATCGTTGTATATGGTCCAAAGAGGGTACTGATTCCTGCTTCAGTATAATTATTTCATATCAACTAAAATATCCATGACTTTCGGGTCCTCCGTAAATATCGTAGAAGGGTTATGTGAAGTAGGACAAATTACATTTTAGGTACTCAGATACTCACATGTTATAGTTACATGAGGAAGTAGAAGTCTTCAGGAACGATTTTAACTTTTTATTTTCCTTCTACTATAATTTTGAGCAAAGTTATGAGTTAGTACCAGCCTGAATTTGCAGTGGCGGGTTAGCACGAGCATGAAATGTGACGTCGGCGTTAAACCACGTTCTCTGAGGAAACGAGCGCATTTCATGAGGTATTACTGAAATTCATTCGTGTGTAGAATTGAATTATCAACCTATCGAAATCGTTGTTTGATAAATCTTATATTTTCTGAAATAACAACAAAAAATATATATTTTTTTTTAAACGAAAAATTTTTTAGGTTCCACCCCTGATTTTTTGGTAAACAATTTTTATTCTAATAATACATGATGTCGAGTTGTCATGTGACGAGTTTCAGTGTGCTACAATTAATTCTTCACTTTTTGCTCGAGTTCGTCTGTCGTTACTGGATTATAAATGTTATCTACTGAGTCTTCAACTTCAACATCAATGAAATATTCCGATGCCTCACCTTCGCAACATCATGGCATTCATAATAGTTATGCAAATAATCACACTATCGAGCATGATTTGGTAACCCAGCCCAAATCCTACTAGCGATTATAAATGCTCAAGATACCAGTAATGTGATAATTAAAGTTAATTGCACTATTCAAGGCAATAATAATTTATTGTTCTTCATACATTATGATTGCAAATAATTTCATCGTAAAATTTGTAATAAAACTGAAAACATCGTGTGTTTATGTTTTGACCATAACTTTTTTCTGACAGTTTGATGTTACCAATGTCAAAAAAATTAAAATTGCGTATCGAAGCAGAAGTTCATTTAATACTCTTTTCGCTTTCATAATGACTTCATTTTGAACGCAACAATATTTTCAATTCTTGCTTCGTAAACATATCATTCCTCGCGTGTATCTTGAAACCTTGGATGACGTTGTTTTGAACTAACTAAAAACGCTCCGCAGTGACTGTCGAAGACGTGACATCAAGGAACAACGCCTTCCATTTGGCAACTGAATTATTTCAGTGACTTCTATTATTGGAGAGGGGAACAAAATAAAACTATCTCTTCATAATATTGATTTATTTATACTCGTCACTTTATAATTATCTTTATATTCACGAAAAAACGTACACACACAAATATAGGACAGTAGAATAGTTATAATTGTTATTCTGTTCAACAATGATTAATTAGTCTAAAGATGTAACAAGATAATGGAGCTGGCTAGATGCAAGGTCGCGGGCTCATAGCAACCTTGTATCCGGTAGCGCGGGGCCACAAAAGGGCCCATTACAGGGCTGGCTCCAGGCTGGTCGTGCGGGACGAGATCAGCTCAGGAGGAGCTATTGGAAAAAACTAAAGAACTTTATGTACATCAGGACATGCTGTTCGGCTCCTGCTATATCAGGGCCGGCTAAATAGGGGCCCTGTATTGGGCCATCGAGCAGTCAATAGCACCATAGTTTCGTTGCAGAATTGTTTCAAAGAATCAAAGTGAACCCCACGAGCTCAAGGTACGATTTTCTTTTTCGGAAGAATTTTCGCAAGTTATGGTATTCTTCCTGAAAATATTGGTCTAAGCCCTGTGGTATGTCAGGCCTTATAACCGAATCTAAATTTACTGAAATATTTTAAAATGAACAAGATAGCAATTCAACATACTCAATGAAATAGTTCTGAACATTCGTACGATTCAAGGTAGAATGATCAAATACAGTTTTGAATGTTATCACGAATAACATATTTGAACACAAAACTGAGATAGGAAGGCGCTCTAATGGTTCACAAGCCAGGTGCTGATTCAAGTCAGTTATTTCCTCCAGGACGATAACTTGTGAAATGCTTCAGATAATTGTGTAATTATGCCTCGTGAACGTCAGCTGCGGCTCCGTGAGTGGGCAGTGGCAGCCTCCTATTCACGTAGAAAAAAATATATTTGAGTCACTTCCCCCCCCCCCAATTAAAAATATGTCGAATGATACTCGACACAATACTTCAAAGAAAAAAAATTGCTGTAAGGTGGTGGACAGCTGGTGAATTTCCGAATAATATAATATTATTTGAGCACGTATTGTGGCTAAACCGATGAAGGGAATCAGGATTTCAAATATGCAATAGGTAGAGCTCGAACGAACGAACAAACCTCCAATAAATCATTTCACGAAAAAAACTATCGAAAAATGGTGGAAAACCCATCCTTCCGAAAATGAAAATATTTCGAAAACTGCAAATTTCCAAATTTTACATAATACCTTTTTTGATCGCCTTCGAAAAAAACTACAAAAATAATGATATATTTTTCATTAAATCAATAGTGCAGGAAATATTTAAAGAAATCAGAAAAATAGATATATCTCACGAATTCACGCAAAAATCAGTATTTTTTTGCAAGAAGTACCCCTCCAATACCAAAATCATAAAAACTTAACGAGATATCGGAAAGTGTGTACGAGCAATTTCATTGTACTCAATTGGTAATACAAAAAGTTGAAGGTGAAATTTTCGTAATATGTCGTAGACCATTGCAGATTTTCAAATTTTATGTTTGTCCTTTTTAATTCGTATTTCGCATTTTTTGCCTAATATCAATAATCCGGGTAATATTAAAAAACGGAAATTCGAAATATTGATCGTAGTAATGGAAGTAATCAAAAAATAAAAACTGCATCGACTTCGCACTAGAAGCCCATTTGATACATCTCAACCATTTTTTTCAACTCGATTATAAAGTATGAAAATAACAGAAATTGAAAAAAATAAATAAAAAACTGGTGCTTTCTTTCTACAATCACCTAAAACTCGAAAACCAAACGAGATATAGAAAAATAGTACATAAAGAGTTTTATTGTCCTTGAACAGGACTACAAAAAGTTTAAATAAAGTTTCTCCATTACTTGAAAATCAAACGAAATAACAGTCGCTTAACTCGTAGATTTTTTTTTTACGTGTTCGGAAGGCTGCCACTGCTCAACCCACCCACGGAATCGCAGCTGACGTTCACGATACATCATGAAACCCTCTCTGGAGCATCTCAGTAGTTTTTCGTGCGAGAGGAAATTGGTCACGAAAACATGTTGCTGCATGTGGCTTGTGGTCTATAATTATTTAGTTGGTCGAGTTGAACTTTCAAAGTATACTGACTCGTTCTTGAATGAGAAATGAGAGAAATATGAGATATTTATCTGAATGAAAACCGATACATCGTATTGTTTAGATTGGCTACAAGATTGTATAACCCACAGTACAAATTTTGGAAAATATTTGGCACAAATAATTTGACAGATAATAGTTTCAAACGGTCGAGGAGTGAATCGACCAAGCTTCACTCATACTATAACACATAAAATTTAATGATTTGTGTAAAACAGAGAGATTTAAAAATTTTAGTTGAATGATTCTACCTCAAACCCCAAACTTTGTTACTTCACAACAGAAAATATATTCATTTTTATTCTATCATCGCTTTATCAAATTAATTATTTAATAAAAACTGAATTCAAATAAGCTCAATGTGTAATATGGTTGGATGAGAATCGAAATGTTACCAAACTCAAATAACATACTGCATACCTTTTCCAGATTCACTATTTTGATAATTAAATCATAATCATATACAATGGAAATAAATTATATGCTTTCTTCAACACACACTCTTCTACAGTATCGGAAACTTTCCATCTGGGGTACAGAGAACAAGGAACGCAATGATATAATAATGCCACATAAACAAGAGAGACGCACTCCCGTTCCCCACCCGACGCCGACGCATTAACGGACCACGTGGCAATGCGACACACCGCACACAGTGGTTTCTCGTTGTATAGAATAATTTTGTTATATTCTGTGCATTTCAGTTTTTGGGACAATGAGCAAGAAAGTTTAAGCAATCTGGCAAACCACATTAAGTGTGAAATTCAAGTGAAAGTGCTGGCTTGAAATACGACTACCAGGGTAATGTTTTCTGGGTTTTGCAACGATTTATGGAGCAAATGTGCAACAAAACTTAATTTAATCCGGACATCCAGAATAGTGCTCAATAACAGAAAATATGTTTTTACGGATTTTGTTATTCAGCTCATTGTGTATCTGAAAATTTTGGAAAAGGATTGAGCTACTTTTATATCGTTCCATGAAATCAAAGAAATGGTGTAACTGAATTTTTCAATGAATCTTTTCGTACACCAGCTCAATTATTTCAAGAACTTGTCCGTATTTACTGAAAATAAGTCAAGAATCACTTGTCATTCTCAATTTAGTAGAAATCAGATGAAGTTTTTTTTTTAACTCATCCTATACCGCTCATGCGGTTTCCAAGATAGCAGTGTTGATATTATGAGATAAATGGAACGCTTCGGTGTTTCATAATTATGTATAATTCTTGATTTGTTATTATTTCGTATCAATGATCGTTTTAGGAGTAACAAATATCTCATGAAATGAAACGTTGGTAAAAAAACAATCGGACAATTTATTATAGAACTCAAATTTGTGGTACCCTTTTCTCAAACAAAACTTTGCTTGTGAACTCTACCATTGATATCTCTTGTTTATAGAAGGGAAGCTGTTTTCCAGTTTATAATATGTTAGGTTTTATCATAAAATCCGAATTGAAAATTGGATGGAATGAAAGGTTTATTTCACTGCCAATAGGTTTTTCCAAGAGAAATGAATGGATAATTTTGGAAGATTAGGATAAGTATTATCATTCTAAAAGACATAATATTGGAATATTGAGGAAAGAAGGTGAGTTTCTATTCAAAATTAAACCAGTGAAATATGAAAAGAAGGTTGTCTTTCCTCATAACAACTGAATTTGTTTGCATTGTGAACGGGTCTATATAATGTAGTAAGTTTCCATTGCTTTTCAAGAGATTAATTAATATGTTGGGATCCCTTTTCAGTAACATAAAAATGATCAACATGTTATTATAAAAATTCTTTTTCAAAACGTATTATGAATTTTTTCATTGGAAATAAATACACACAAATTATTGGATACTAACTCATTAAGTCCAGTCATTTTATGTTTTCCATCAAATGATACCACTGAAGATGGTTAGCGTTGTGATTCATTTCCTCGCATGCACAAATTTTAGTAGTAGACTAATCATGTACAATTTTGGATAGTCGTGTATTCTGGAATGGAACTGCCCCACTCACTCTATCACCCCCATACCTTAAAATATCTATTGGACATATTTATCATATTTTCACAAATCTCACAGATCACATATGCCTAGTGGTATTGTACTAGTAAACTAATCTTATTTTTGCTCATCCAAAATGATCACGTTGAATAGTAAAATGGTTTAAGAAACTTTGGTTCCATTCTTTTCTGACCATAGATGGTGCCTCGAAAGAAACTAAAATATATTTTTTTATTAGCATCTGTCACTATAATCCCAAGATCGCATATTGCTTTCAAGGTTTCAACCCTATTGCGACAAATAGATCGCATATAGGGGAAGCATAACGCCTTATTTGCGACATATGGTAATTTGTGTAAAAATATACAGCATTTGAAATACATATAAAATATTGCCTTTCAGATCATTTTAATTTTAATTCCAACGTTCAAAATAATTCATATTTTTGTTTTGCACCGTCAACCATATTACAACATCAACTTATGTGCTTTATCCCAATGGGCACAAGGACGTTGAAATAACGTTGTGAAATTGCTGAAAACCGAACGTTTTTTCAACGAAAAAATGTCTCGTAAAACAACGTAATATTAAACCAATTGCTTACTAATTATCGCTTTATTGCCGTTTTCAATCAGGTTTTTTGAACATCGAAGATTCTCAATAAAACAACATTGTTCGGACCAAATAAAAGGATAAGGAACGTATCATAAACATTGATAAATGAATCGCATAAAGCAAGTTTGATTAAAAATTCTTTTTGAATTAACATAAAGATTTTTAAACGTATATTTAACGACTTGTTGAGGAAGTAACGTTGAAAACACATCTTTATAACATATTCTTTCAACGTTGAAGATTATACTAAATTATTTCCGTTAAAATTTTCAACCAGAAACGTTTATTCAACCAATGCCACGTTTATAACACGTTTGAAACACGTACGTGTGCCCATTGGGATTTTACTAAAAAACTTGTTATTCTCATGAAGAATACTTGGAAAAATATACAAATCAACCGTACCTACTATGGAAGACTTCCGCTGGAGACCTTATCAAGGCAAAATTCTTATATAAATAGAATATAAATTTGGATGAAGGGAATGCCACGTCAATGATGGCCGAGGGACTCCAGTGGTTTTGATATATTTGCTTTTCAAAATGGCAAATAGGGCATGAATAACTGATAGATTTCAATTGAACTTGAAGGTGATTTCCAACTGATATTTTTCTATAGTATTGATGAAATGAAAATTTGTCAGTTACTGATACCCCACCCTGTCTTTGTACATTCCCAAACATTCACACCATCTCATACAGGTAATTACACTTTACTTTTCTAGAAGAAAAATGGTTGTCCTTGAAGCTGCACTCGATATATTGATTAAGTTTGTGAGAAACTCTCAGTTTGATATAAGCAACAAATTTCGATTAAGGATGTTTGCATTTTGTTGATTCAATATTTCTGGAGCGAATATTCGAAGTTTCGAAGGTAATAATGGTTTTCGTCAAAATTTCTAATGAATCTATGATATCCTAATATTTATTTTATTCTACTGAAACTAACTTTTGATGAGTATCTTCTAATCTAAAGCGATAACTATTGACGAATAATTCAAAATATATTCTTGCTGAATAGGTGTTCATTATTTTTTGTAGTGGTTATTGTTGTTATTATTAAATAAAATCAATTTTCACCATCATTCGTTTCCTCAAATTAATATAAAAAAGGTATATATTCATATTAAATGGAAGGTTCAAATTTAATTACAATGATTGGAATGTTTCTCTACAATATCACTTTCAAATAATTAAAAAACCCCTATAACGTAGGGGCAATAAATAACTTGTTTAAAACAACGTGAGAGGAAGTGTTGAGAAATGAATATTATTATTATTAGTGATTTATTTAGCTATCGATCTTGGTTTTGTTTTTCAATTAAGTTTTTTCATATGATATTTAATTAATTGGTATTTTGTTCAAATAAATTGGTCTATTTATGATTTCATTAATCAATAACGGATATGAATGGTAATTCTTTATGTTTATTTTTACCCATTTAACATATTTCGTTACACGTCTTTACAATTTTCACAGAATGAACAGATATGTTCATATGTGTGAACATGAGCATCCAGGACATATGGCTTGTGGATATACCACTACATTTATATAGTTTTTTACAGAATAACCAGATATTATACCCGTTAAAAATGAACATAAAGCTTACAGAATTACCTCTATTTTATGGTTGAACTAAAAGTGACTCGTCAGGTACTAAAACCCCATCTTGTACCTACAGCAATTACCACTACTGATTCAACTGAATCCTAATTTTATAATAACTACAAATATATTTTTAATCTCGATACTTTAAATTCAATACTTTCTTCGTCTCATCTGGGATGAACTAATCCTAAACTGTGAAGGGGTATCTTATATGAACCAGAAGTGTTACAGTTCTGTGGCAACTCAGAAGTGAAATTCACAAAGAACAATACGAATTGAGAGTGCTTTACTTCAACTGACAACCATATTTTTCTAGTTTGAAACTTAGTATAAATATATTTAATTATAGATAATATAAATGGGAAATACGAATGTCTAAACATCAAATATATTTGAAACACCTAACAATATTTGTATTTAAGTAGATCAAATTACTTACGATAAATACCAGAATAAAAGCGTTATATTATCACAGTGGTAGTCATTGCTCCATAATTTTTTATTAAAACACGGTATGTCCACAAATATTGAATACTTTGTAAGTTACATCCTAACAATTTTTGGTTATTGGCAATATGTGGATGAGAATTATTGTTATTGAATTGGTGCTGATTTCATTAGAATTGTTCGCAAAATAATCCAAAATTCATGGACTCTCTTCTTAAATGATAAAATAAAATGATATTTGCAATGAAAAATTTGTTCCATACAGATTATTGGTTTCTTGAACAATAAAATCATTGTATCCTCAACATTGTTATATTTCCAGTTAATTTGATAATTGTAATAATTTTTGGACAGAAAAAACAAATAGAATAGAAAGAATCAACGTGAAAAACGTTCCGTCCGATCTATCGCAGAACCAGATTTTCAAAACGGTCACTTTGCTGTTTTACTCAAATTTCGAAAAGCAAAAAAATATCGGATTAAAAATATCTTCACCGTCGACTGTATTCTTTCTCTCAGAAATAATTTGATTCAATAGGTACAGACTGATTAACAATTATCCACCACAATAGTGATATTCAATAAAAGTACAACATATTTTATCTGTTACCTGATCAGGGATGATAAAATCCCAATTGAGAATTTAAAAAAATGGCACAGATAAGTGATTAAATTTTGGTACATATATATGGTGAATATTCTGTTGAGATAATGTACTTGAAAGTGGTTCGATTTTTCCACTTTGGCGCTGGCATCTGATTATGAAACCCCAATAGTTTCATAATTTTGTCACAATTGTGAATATAAACTCATTATATATTTTTCAAATCATCATTACAAATATCATACTATTACTACCGTTAGTAGAAAATTCATAGAAATAATATATGTTTATTAACCAACCAATCTATTTATTGTACGAATCAAATCAGAATGGAAAAGTAGGTAAGTATATTATCTTTTGCCTAAAAGTCATAGATGATTGATTTTTACCGCTAATTGTATTTGGATATGTTGAAGAATTATGCTAAAGTTTCACGTTAGAATATTAAATTTCATCCATTCACTCACGCGGTTGACGGTTTCTGATTTCTGGTTTCTGATCCATGTAGTATATAAATACCACTATGGGCATCGTGCCAAAATTTCCTTCATAAATTCCACTCATTTGACAAATAACATGTTTTAAATCTTCGAAGAAACATTTTTTATAGAAACAATTGAATTAAATATTATACTCCTTATTTTCTCAACCGATTAATGGAATAGCAAAAATGGAATGGAATACGAGAAGATATTGTAGATAGGAAAACAATATAAGTTCGAATAAAATAAGTTCAGTAATATTCAAAATTATAATTTGTTGGTCATTATTATTATTATTTTTTTCAGTGAAGACATTCACGAGAGATGTTTTGATCAGAATAGTCTCCAATCTTCTCTCATGACTATAGCTGGGTGTAAGGGTGATGAAGTGTTGACTATTTTTTGTTACGTCATAAATATTTTCCAACATATTCTTGATATACAGTCAAGACAAACTGATTAAAAAGGTATTGGCTTTTTTAATAAAAGTTGAGACATAACAATAACATAAGACCAGAAAAGACTGTTGAATGAAACCAATACAAAGTTTGGAAATAATATGAAGCTCATTTCAAAATGAACGGGAAGAAATGGTTTCCATCGATTGAAAATTTCTTGGATGAAGAACTTGGCCAATTTCTTGGGATAGTGTCATCTGCACTATGAAGATATAGAGAGGTATGAGTCTCTGAAGATGAAACACAATAACTATTGAATCGAACAAAAATAGACTTTAATACTTCGAACAAAAATAAAATATGTGGTGTACATTTCTAAAGCAAAACCACACTTATAGAACACATTTTAACTCGTTGCTATAAAACCAGAGGAGCAAATTATTGAGTTATCAAATTGTGATTTGATTTCCAGAATATAATTGAAAATTCTATTGAAAACGAAATGGGGTGTATGAGTAGAATATCACGTTATATTGAGATAATTTTTTTAAATAAATTTAGTTGAAACACGTCTTCGATCATTCTTTGGTACTTCAAGTGATTAAAAAAAATAATATCAAAAACTTACCATTTCCGAAAAAAGTATGTAATAAAAAAACTATTATTTTCAAAGGGACTAGCAAGACCAATCATCACACTCTAAATTTGAATTAAACAGAGCTCTATGCCAAATGAAACACCCAATATTCTGTCTCCCAATTTGACTCTATACTGAGTCAATTAATAATAATAATTATAATACTCTTTCATAAACACTCATGGAGTGGCGCGAATAAAAGCATGGAAAACATGAAATACATATCGAATAAGTTTGATTCACAATTTGATCCAAAGAAAAGTTTGTACCTCAAATTTAATAGTTTTTATTGAAAATAACAAACAATTAATTCGATTATAGTAATAAGGTGGACGCAACTTGACGTATCGAGAAATCCTACCCACATCTCATCAAAATTTGAAGTGAACGGGGATGGAATTATCCAGCTTTGAGGAAGGGATTCATTTATATTTGAAGCAATGCAACTGATTCCTATTTGTTCAACTTCGTGAAAAACTGTTTTGGAGACTTGAGAAAGTGCATGGATTATCTCAAAATGTCTGGTATCCAACTGGTTATTGAAAAAAATATTTTTTCTACAAACTGTGGGTTGTAGAAAAAGTAGTTTTTCCAGTAACCATCATTTTCATTCTAAATTCCACAGAGTAGGGGGATGACATTTTCTTCCCATGAATGAAATGAATTCCAAAATGAATGCATTGAATACCTTCTCAAAACCACACTAAGGTACAAATTAGGCATTTCTCCCGAATTTAGACGCGAGACTGCCCAACAAATTTTTCGTGAAAGATCTTCAGAACAAATGTAACGAAATAAATACCAGTGATTGAGCATTAGAACACTTGTTGTAGAATTCGGTGATAACATTTGAAAATAATGGCAATATGTTGACATGCCTTGACATGCAGCAGAACCGATAACTTCCGCATTAATTTTTATCACTTTGGTCCCATGACACCTGCTTGGTCAGTACATCCTCCATGCATTTATGAAGTTATCGAATCCCCCCAAAAACTTCTAAAGACATCTACAGTTGAGCATATTTTTTAAAGCATATTATCAGGAGATTTGTAATGGAACAAAGGGTGTTTCATTCAAAATATACTCGAAGAGGTATTTATTATTATATCACGTTCGACTGCTGAGAAATATTGCCTTGAAAATGGAACTTATTCGACTGTACAAATTCAGAACCTACAGAAAAAATCTTGGTTTACGCATTCTTGTGCGCATTTCGCGTTTCTAGGACCATTCTGTTAATACACCGATTTGTATTTGCTCGTCGATTAAAGGAATCTAAAATACTACCAGATATTTCCTACTGACGGCAGCAAACACAAACACTGAGAGTTTGAAGAGTTACATGAGATAAGGATTGTCGGAAAAGTACATTAGTGTCGATAAAACGCACTAGGTGCACTGCGATACTGTGCTGTGAGGATTCTCCTACTGACGCACTCGTAGCAGCACACGTAGGCTAAACATCACTTAAATAATATTCTTCTAAATGCTCTTCGGAAGTCCTTGTTGAAGATGGTGTAGATGACTGGGTTTAGCGCCGAGTTCATGTAACCTGGAATAAAAAAGGTATGTTCAACACACATGCCAATAAAACTATTATCGTAATATCGCACGGAAGGAAATCACTGTGGATTATTTCCCTTCTACAGTGTAGAAAAGTACGATCTATTATAATAGTTCAAAATCCTAATATCTCCATATAATCTAATCAAATTGTATTTCTACCAAGAAAGTTTTGGGGTAGTTTTGATTACTTCCAATCTCTATTATTTTTGGGGTACTGATTCCGAATCTGAGGTTTGCTAACAAATGTTCGTGACGCAACATTGAAAAAAATGCAAAAAAATCCTAAAAAATCTCTTTCTTCTGCGGTTTATTGCTTATAAGTTGTAAACCACAAATTTTTCGTTGATAACCTTTCTCTTAGGAATGAAAGAGCATAAAAATTGAAACAAATTTTACCAATCAAGTTTTTTTCTACGACGAACCGTTCGAGCTCAAGGACTACTTGTAAATTGGCATATTTCAGCTGATTGGGGAAAATCCCAATTTTTCCCTACAAAACTCTAATTTATTATGGAAGTTAATTAGTGGATTCCCCCCAGTTCTCTGCGCATACCTTATTTAGATCATACATTAAAGGTGCAGGACACTTTTTCAAAAATTACAAACAAGTTATTTAATGAGGTCCGAAATCATACAAAACTTGAAATTCTAACAAAAATCTTGAAAAAATATTTTAAATGATTATATTATTATATATCATATATTATACGATCTAGTTACACCACCGCGTACTTCAGTCAAATATAGAAACTGAAAAAGATACCCAGCGTAACTCAGTGAGTCTCTCGAGAGTCCTATGACTGAAATACAAGACAAGG
The DNA here is from genome assembly GCA_958298965.1 of Chrysolina haemoptera. Taxonomy (NCBI): domain Eukaryota; kingdom Metazoa; phylum Arthropoda; class Insecta; order Coleoptera; family Chrysomelidae; genus Chrysolina; species Chrysolina haemoptera. The sequence goes on along the minus strand of OY282592.1, from coordinate 22,214,399 downwards.
AGAGACTTGAGAGGGCAATAGACGAAGTGGACAATGCAATAGTCGAAGCCTACGAGTGAAGCTGTCTTGAGAAAAAAAAGCTCAAAATAACAAAACAGTCTGATGAAATGAGCGTCTAAAAATCCTCAGAGGTAGGGTGCGGAAGCTTTTCAACAGAGTAAAATTTAACCAATATTGGACCACATATATGCTCCCGCAGTACAACAAAGGAATTAGTAAGGCCAGAAGACAATCACGTGCTCAAGAATCCATAAGGTTTTAGAGAAAGAAGCTACTGTAAACCAAGTAGGTTTAGTGAAAAATAATGACAATGCCTATACTACAACATTCAAGGAAAGTATAAGGATGCTTACAGAAGCACACTTTCCATCCAAACAGGTAAACAACTTTGTAATGGAAGCTTGCTACAGAAATATCGAGACCAAATAGTATCAAGTGGGCTATCATCAAAGATATAGTCATGACAACATTTATAGACATTAAGGTTGCCTTCAACAATACATCCACCGAGTCTGCAGCAAACGCTCTACTGAAAAAGGGGTTCCTCCTGTGCCAGTGGATAAACGCTAACTTCATAAACAGGGTCATTACATTAGCAGTCGGCGAAATAACACTAACATCTAGAGCAAACAGTGGATGTCCGCAGGAAGGGTTGCAATCGTCCCTACTTTGGGCTATCTTCCAGAGGCTTTCATTGCCCAGGATATGCCGACTACCTCGCGATTATTGTAGAAGGCAAATTCGCAAGTTGAGTCTCGGAGCTTACAGAGTCAGCCCTAGATATAATCGACACGTGGTTTACAGCTGGCAGTAAACCTTCAATGATGACCTATGATATCGTATAGTTCGGTGGTATGGTGACAGGTAGGAATGGTTCGACGGTTCGGAGGACTGCAAAGACCAGCATGTCTGAGTGCCACCGGGGACATGAGAACCACCCCAACAGCCGCCTTAGAGGTCTTGCTGAACCTGCCTCCCCTACACATAGACATACAAGGCGAAGACAGGTCAGGACAAGCACCTATAAGCATTATGCACGGGAGAGACTACAACAACCTATACGAATAGTTGAAAAAGGACATTATGAAGGTTCAGGAGCCGGCATATACGGAACCAAGCGGTAGATGAAAATCTCATTGAGCCTGGGCAAACAAGCGACGATATTCCAAACGGAAATCGTCCCAATACACCATTGTGAACAAGAGCTAATAAGGCATGAGTGTTCAGAAAAAACATATATCCTCATATATACTCAGATAGCCAAGCTGCAATAAAAGCAGTCAACTCAATGCAACTCAATTCAAGTTACTTGTTTGGAGCTGCATAAAAACCATAAAAGAGCTCGGCAGTCAGAACAGACTGACCCTAGCACACACAGGTTATAGAGGCAATGAAAATGCCGATACACTAGCCCGAGAAAGAGCAAGTAATGCCCTGAATGGCCCAGAACCGTGTTGCGTTGTTTGAGACTCTCACACACTCCTTTCTTATCGCACTGTCACTAGCAGTCATCGACATAACCTCACATGAGTAATTTGATTGAAACTGCTCCAATGACGAACAAGAGTACTTTTAGGTTTCAATACATTATAATTCCTTGAGAAATTCACTAAAAATGTTTTGGAGTGAAAAAGTTGGTGTTTGCTGACTCAGCAGAAAGATGCCAATTTTTATTTGGCGTTTGAAATTTGTAGGAAATTTTATACAGTGACCGCCAAAAAGTATGTACCATATGTGAAAAAAGTTTATTATTAGAGTATTAGAAAAAATATTCTTGGGAGAAGTTTGTGCATGTCCAATAACCTAAAAATAGATTTTGACACATGTCACGTGATCGCTGGTATGGCGGCAAATTGAAAAAAATTACTATGAATAGGTAAAAAGTCGGATGAAATGGCAAGATATCGAAAAAAGTTATTTGAAAAAGTTACTTAGAATTCAATTTTATTCACATATACAAAGTTTGAAAAAATAATGTGAGAATGTTGAATATAGCAATTTTTTTAATATTTTTCTAGCTGTAGAAAAATATCAAATAATTTCATTATGAATAGCTTGACCATACTGGAATATTTGTATTCCGATGATAATAACAAAACTTTCTCATTTTCTCCACAACAGAGAGCACTGAATTAAAAAAAAATAATTTTGTCAGAACCCTTGCTGTTACATTAGTTGGTATCTAACAGTTATATCACGATTCCACTATTATTGTGATGATAAGGAAATTCAAAAATATCGTGTTTTTCCGATTATAATCAATCATAATCACACATAATTTTAAAAATTGTGCGTCAAATTAAAGAGGCTAGAGTTTTCAACAGTGAAACGCTCTGAAACGATTATTATCGAAACTTGATTATAATTTGGAAAACACCATGTTTCTGGAGTGTCATGTCATCACAATGGTCGTGGAATTCTGATATAATTGTTAGATACGAACCAATGTAACAGCCAGGGTTTTAACAAAATCCAATTTTTTTTAATTTAGTGCTCACCGGTGTAGAGAAAATGAGAAAGTTTTGTCATTATCATTGAAATACAAATGTTTCAGTATGGTCATGCTATTCACAGAATAATAATTTGGTATTTTTATACAGCTAGGAAAATATTTTCAATTTTCTCTCGTTAACTTTTCAAACTTCCTATTTGTATATAAAATTTAATTCTAAGCAACTTTTTTAAATAAATTTTTTAAATCACTTTTTGCCTTTTCATAGTAATTTTTTTCAATTTGTCGCTATACCAGCGATCACGTGGCATGTGTCAAAATCGATTTTTAGGTTATCGGACATGAACAAACTTTTCCCAAGAATCTTTTTTCTAATACTCTAATAATAAACTTTTTTCCCATATGGTACATACTTTTTGGCGGCCACTGTATACTTTCATTCTGAATAGAATGTGAATGAAGTTTTTCACGGAAAACTGATCATTTTCGATTTATAAGCTACAAAAAAAATTATTTTTTACCATTTTTTTGCATTTTTTTCCATGTTCCGTCAATAATTTTTTTTAGCAAACCTCAGATTCGGATACAGCACTCCAAAAAACGTGTGAAATGGAAGAAATCAGAACTACCCCAAAACTTTCCAGCCAGGGTCCCTGTCGAATACAAATTTACTCTATTTGCCTCTACATTCTTGCCAAATCTGTCAATACAAAATTATGAAGCCTGAAACGCAACTGAATAGAAAATAAGTCTGGCTGAACAGTAGGACCAACTTTTAAAGTGTGGTTCAAACTTATTTGAGTTGCAGTTTTTTGACTGCCGTTAAAAACAACTCTCAATTCAGTTGTTGAACTGTCAGCCTTTTTTACGCAATGATGAGTAAGGTGAAATGAAATTTTATTATAACAATCAGATTCTATTTTTGTCATGTTAAGTAAACTTTCATAAGAGACATTAGTTATTCGAATGATCGTTGGATAAAAAATTGCACGTTTTTGAATCAGATTTTTTGTTAGTATTTGTTGCCTCTAAATAAATTGCTTCCAAATTGCACACCTTTTAGTTAACTTTTTGAAATCATCAATAATGGGCTTCTATATGTTTACTAATATTTTCCCGTCCATTTCGAGAATTGGATTAAGTTTTTATAGAAGAATGTTTATTGATATCGAGTGCCAAAGCTTTTCGTTTTCGTCAATTAATTCTAAAGCTCTGTAGTTTTTCGAAAAAGTATCTAATAAATTTCTAAGGGAAGCAAATGATTGTTTGACTGACGAAGGCAGGCTAACAATTTCCCTGATATGGGCGTTCATTATTGCCTTATGATTTTCATATCTACTTATCAGAAGCTCTATGGATTTAGCAAAATATGTTTTGGTAATTGGCAAAGAAGCAATAACCTCCGCGGCCTCTCCTTTAAAAGCACCCTGTGAATAGTAACATTTTCCCATGTTTCTCAGTGAGGGATTTTGATCAACTGAAGCATCAAGTATCTTTAAATTTCCTATACTCACTAAAACACCTAGAAAAGCGAGTAATTTTGCGCTCACACTTTGAGCAGATGTAGGAGATTGTTGCGCATTCATTTCATGATTATTTATGGATTATTTCGCGAAGACTACCTATTAAGTCATAATAACGACCTTGTTCGTCTACCTCGCTCAAAATTGGCGTTATTGTCTCCAGACGCGTCTGCAATTGGGGTAAATTCGGATTGTTGGTAAGAAATGTTTCAAAGCGAGTTAATTCAGCTTTTATTTGACGCCGGAGAGCATCAGAATCTGAAGTTGCCAGATCTAGCACGCCATCAGCAGTGAATATGAGGAAAGTCTGAACATCAATCTTCAAGTGCTGATATAAAAGAGCTTTGTGAACCACAGTCCAACAATGATCTAATTGTATGAATTTTGTTATTGAAATAGGAAACATTGATCAAAAGCAAATTTCCATTCTCATTAAAATTGACTGACACCAAACTTAGTAGTTTTACAACTTGTTTGGCTTTGCTTTTATTTGATGTGTGTGTTTGTCTGATAAAAGTATTATTTTCCTCATTGTTGGCATGTAATGACCTGTTTCTGAGCAATTGGTGCATAACTTTGAGGACCTGAAAAATTCCAACTTCATTTCTGGAAGTAAGTTGAAAACATTTGTGCAATTTTGAATATTGTGTTCTTCATTGCAAACTACGCATTCAGGTGTAGATGAGTAAAAACTTAGTTAAGGTACTTCGCGAATTTGGCACATAAGAGCTTACTTAATTGTTCTACTGTGAATACGAGTTTGTATGTTGTTTTCTTTTGTCTGTTTTAGAATTGTTTTTCATGTCATCAAATGTTGGTATTTCGTTTTTTCCTTTTAATTTTTCCTATTCTCACAGTGTGAATGAGTTCAATGTAGTTGGTATTATATAAATGAGTTGAACATCCCAAGTGTCTGATTTCTGTCCAGTTCGCAATCAAAAGTCATTTGTTGCCGTTTCTACCACGTAGTAGGGACCTATCTACAGAATAATTGTCGCTAATAAACTCCTATTGTCATAAAGTTTCAACGTTCTATATATTCACTGAACTGTTTTCATCTACCGCAAATTTCATTTGATCCTATATTGCCTCGAATTCTGCTAACAAACTTACATTGCTATTTAAACGAGCTTCAATTTCTAATAATTCTTTGGTGTTGAGAACAGTTTTACTGTGATATTTTTAAATATTTTGTGTATGAAAAAAATTTTTCTTTTTAACCTCCTCTTGAACCGTCCATAGTCAGGATATTCGCAAACTCATTTTGTGTACTTATCAACAATTCGAAACCATCAATTTCAATAACCATGAGCGAATTCAAAACAGAAGGTCACTAAGGAAATGGTCCATGATTATTATATGTCGGGACACACCATTTCTCATATGAGTACTAGCGCTATTTCCGACTGACAAAGTTTTAAAAATTGATACAAAAATGAGCCCATACGTGGATTTTTGTGAGCCGCCTGACTGTGAAAGAGAATTACTATGGGTTAGTTTCTAGGACCCCTCCTTAGAATATCTTTCGTGCAAACTGAAATAGTCATGACCTAGTCTTGGAATATGGAGACTTGACAACCGAGGCTTCCTCGCATATTCCATCCCCTACCCCAATGCTTGTCGTAAAACCATCCTTTTACCATATTTGTCCTCACAGCATCAGTGTGGACTATAATTTGACTTTCCCATCTCGTATGATGGTAGTCTATATTTCGTCAAAGGAGTAGGTTGAAATAATTTTGTCCGATCGACGTTAAGTTTATAAACGCGTTACATACCGTATCCTTTATGTCATCATGAAAGTGTCAATTAACAGATCAAAACAAATGAAAAGTAGCAAGTACTGAAGAAGTGAATCAATCAGAAATTTATATATTTTTTGTACTGTCGACTGTTTTCAGAATAGGAGTATAGATAGAGTGTTTTGAAATGAGTTCAATTTTGAACAGAGAATAACAGAAATGAAAAACATTGTTGCCGCCTACAATAGACTGAAACTGTGATATTCTACTGAAATATAACTTGTTGGTTCGTAATAATAATAATAATTTTTTTACTATGCCCTGTATATACCTCAAAGTAATATCATTAATAAGATAATTGGCCATGATCATGGATTTCGATCGATCGTTTTCATCCTGAATTTGTCTTATTTCGGCTAACAAATAAGTTTTTCTTTGTCAATCCCTATCCAAATACGACGTTTTTGCGAACTTTGGCTCCTTATATCTCGGAAACAACATATACAAATCATTCAAAGTCACACATTTTTTAATAACTCATCCTCCTATAACATAATAAAACTTCAACCAATTGTTACAAAAACACATTTCCCATATGTTTTCGTGCGGCGTTCTTCCGTATCTCATAACATGAACATTCCACGTTTGATTGATATCAGAGAAGCTTCGGTTTTGTCTCTTTGGAAGAAACGGCAATTTCTGTCGTTTGCGATAGATTTCTCGTGGGAGAATTCTACAAAACTTTGAAAGTCTGGGTTTGATCGGCAAATTGAAAACCTCAGTTGTTCTACTTCCTTCGATGAGATAGTAAAATCTTCAGGATATTCTCGTTAAACGATTTCCACCCCGGTAAAAGTCCGCTGGAAAAGGTAAAGTGATTTTCGAATGGTGTTTCATCGAAAATGTTTCATCTTCAACACTAGCAGGTAGCAATACAGGGTATAATTTAACCTCTTGCACTCCTGTGAAGGACGGGTGTAACATGCCATTTTATAACGAATGGCAGGTGTGAAAAATTCGAAAAAAATTTGTGGATAGTTTAAATTGTGTTGGAAAATTCGTCGAAATTTGGGGAACCACTGTCCACCAAACGTCAGCTGATCGGAAATAATACTGGAACTGCCTGCTGGAAAAAGCTGTGTATTTTTGGAACAGCGTTTTCCAATATTTTCCGAATTTTTCAAAAAAAATTAAAATTTCTGAATTTTCCGAATTTTTCACACCTACCATTCATTATGAAATGGCATTATACACCCGTCCTTCACGGGAGTGCAAGATATGAGATTACACCAACAACCACTGATTGGAATGATTTTATGAACGATTCTTCATATTTAGGACAATCAATAGAGGATTTTTATATAGAACCGACTTCCCATCTGATGGCATAGATGAAAGACAGTGCGTAGTTACATTCTGTTATGTTTTGGACTCGCAACTGTCATTTATCAATTTGTTATAAACATTCACATACGAAACATTTTTTTAGTGTTCTTTTCATTAGTAATAATATTAATAATAGATATTTAGTCTGTTATGGAGAATGAGAGGTACCTATCGAATCTATTGGAAATACTCATTCCTCATCCTCAGGCAAATACAAGCAAATAAGCCTGATGTAGTCCTCCTCGACCAACAAGGTAGGACGATATTCGTCATAGAGTTTTCTACTCCTGGCGAAACGAATATCGTCGATTCTGATTATAGGGGTCCTTGATGGAATGATGGACACGCTGCTCTCTAATCTAAAAATCATACCGGCTTGCCGTGATGTGGCAGAAATCTTAGCCGCACTAATGCACAAGGCTGTCATCATTGGTTCACTCCGTCTGCTCAGGGCACATGATTCCTAACCCAAATGCACGAGTAAGAGGCCCCCACAACCGATCCCATAAGAATAGGGGTCAGAGACAAGGTGGTGGGGTCCAAAACGATGGATTGCCAAACGATGACAACCGCAATGACAACGGACGCCTTGAGTGGACAGATGATCTGAGAGTCGGCCTTCTGCATTGCGACGAGAGCAGTGAGCCCGCCTGGAGAGGATACATGGCGAAAATGTATGCTCTGTGGAGATACCCAAAATCTTAGGGATTACGTATCTCATCTTCCGGCCCGAGGCTATGTCAGAGCTCCTCCTCAGCCGGTTGACGTAGTGGCAGAAGTGGCAGATATGCCACTCGAAAACCTGGCTGCAGAGGATGCTCACATCATACCACCGATGAAGAGGATCAGAACCCGCAGGGTGCTTCACAAAACCAGGCCCCTGAAGCACAGGTGGATGCGAGTATTCGTGGAGTTCTTTCAGAAGAAGCTGACATCTGGCCGATCAACTCTGTGTATAACGCCGGTCATGCTCTGTCCCAAACGGAGAGGAGGAACACCGCCCCTCTGGTTGGAAGGTATTAGAGACGCATACACAAGATGGAAGCTAAGATCAACTCGGCGAGACAACACGCGTCTCGTATCCAATGTGTGGTGGACTACGTGGCGGACAACAGGCCTTTCTCGGTCACAGTGCGTCGAATTGCCGCAAAACTGAGACGTGGTCACCACACACTGAATCAAGGTGTGCTGTTTACCATCAAGTATCACTATCTTGATATGATACGAATGCTGGTAGCTGCAAGAAAGTCACTAGGAAGGCGGGCGAGAAGCATCGCGGAAAACATGAAGTTCTGCGATAAATCTTCTCGCTTATCCAAGAGCCTCCATGTGTTGTCGATAACCCGCCGGCCGCTGATCGGGTGGAAACCTTCTGGAAGAACATCTATGAGTATCTGCAACCATTTAACGTAGACACTCCAGCCCTACGCAGTTTGAAGCTCTCTGAAGGAGGCTTCAACAGCCTGAGTTCAATGATCTGCGCAATCCGATAACCCCAGAAGAAGTTCGACGGGCCCTCAAAGGCTCAAAGAATTCCGCTGCTCTAGGCCCTTGATGGGTTGAACAACTATTGGTGGAAAACATTCCCCAGTACCCACCACCATTTGGCAAGAGTTTTTAACTTTTGGAAAGACAGGGAGCAGCAGATTCCGGATTGGTTTGTCGAGAGGCGCGAACCGTTCTTATCCCAAAAAACGGAAATTTGTCTGATCCAAAGAATTGATCCAGTGTATGAACGGATATATGAGTGTATGAACGGATGAATGAGCAAAGAGGGTCAAAGAGGGGGGTCGCTGGTTGCAAGGAGAACCTGCTCATCGACAGATGTACAACGCAGGACTCCGTGCAGTATAAGCGGAACCTTTCGATGGCCTGCATCGATTACCACAAGGCATTTGATACAACATCGCATAAGCTGATCATAAATTTGATCAGGTGCCTTGTGGTGCCCGATCAAATAGTAAGATGTATTGAACAACTAATGTCGCTCTGGAGGACTCGCTTCACCATAAGATCTGGTCAAGTTAGAGTCCAAATAGAGCAGAAAACCTTCAGAAGGGGGGAATATTTCAGGGAGACTTCCTCGGCCCTCTTCTCTTCTCTTCTGCATCTCACTATCGACATTGTCCGTTGCACTCAGGATAACCCGTGGACACAACTGCGGCATGTCACCCATTTAATTTATATGGATGACCTCAAATTGTATGCCTCTGGCGAAAGGGACCTACTTCAGTCATCAGGGGTGGTGCAGGAGTACACGCGTGCTATCGGAATTGAGTTCGGGATTGACAAATGTGCCACGGTTCATCTCAAAAGAGGACGATGCGAGGGATATGGAGAGGATTTCCAGCTCGTAGACGGAAGCATCCTACATCATCTTGATGCCGGAGAGACGTATACCTACTTGGGAGTGGAGCAACGCCGCTCCCAAGAGGTAAACACAATTAAAAACTCTTTTGGCAGCAAGTATCAGCACAAATTTCGACAGATCTGGTCTGGTCGGGGTAAAACAAAATTGCTGTGACCAATATGCTTGCCGGTCCGATTCTACTCTACTTCTTTGGAGTAATAAAATGGACTCAGGAAGAGCTGCTACAACTCGACGTTAGAACTCATAAAATGATGCATCTTCATAGGAGCTTGCATCCTAAGTCGACCGTTCCAGAGTTTGGCGTGTCTACATAACAGAATGGTGCTGGATGGAGCTAGTAAAGTCATCAGGAGTTCAACTCTGTCACCGAGTTGGAACCCGTTCAGCATAAAGCTCAAGGACATCGAAGGCATTGGCTTATCCAAAAACCTGACCTCGGAGACCAAAGGATTCATAATTGCCTACCAGGATAGTGTTTTCAACACCCTGGTCTACCGTAGCCGCGTGATTGGTATAGAGGTTTCCAGTCACTAGACACAGCATGTCCAGCATATGCGGTCCCAGCCTATATCCACAGGCATAACGCGGCTCTACGAGTATCATACTACCATCTACGATACTCGTACGGTATAGACGAGACACCAGTGTTGCCTTATGCGCCGGGGGATATTGAGTCCGTTGTGGAAAATCAGAACTGCAGAATATATTGGATCTACTCATTCCCCACCCTCAGGCAAATATAAGCCAATGAGCCTAATGTATTTCTCCTCGACCATCAAAGTAAGACAATTTTCGTCATGGTGTTGTCGGCTCCTGGCGAAACTAACATCGTCCGAAAAGAGGAGGAGGAGAAGCGGACTGAATATCGAGACGAACTCTTTGAACTCCGCAGGTTCTAAACAAACCATTCTGTCAAAATGGTGGTTCTTATCATAGTAATCCTTGGTGGTATGATGGACATACTGCTCTCGAACTTAAAAATCCGTCATCTTTGGTTCACTGCGTCTGCTTAGGGCACATGATTCTCGGGCCCAGTAATCACTTAACTCACGGACGTGAGGGGGGGGAAGGCCGTCCTTGTTTGAAATCGATAGGACGAACCGTTTTTGGGTAATCAATTGACTCTTTTACGTCCCAAACGTGATCGCGCTCATGGCCTCTCAATAATTTAAAACACTCTCCCAGTAGTACGTTTTCAATTCGAAGACAAACAAATAATAAATCGGCATGAATATTTTCCACCAGAATCTGTAGTGGTCCCATATATCATAAAACCCAAATAATCCGTTTTGGAAGGATTCCGATAATAATTCTGAAATTCGAATGGTTTGGTTGATTGAACGGCATATTTTTGGAATATTCATGTTAAAAAAGAACAGACATGGCGACTACGTTGTACGCAACCACAATCACCACACGGAAGAGTTCTGCGGATAGATATATACGCAGTATGATTTAAACTACAAGAAATATTCGGTGGGGCATTCTATAATTCAGTCAAAATATTCTAGTTAGCCTCTTATGCATAAACAAGGAAAATTATTTATGTTTCAGTCAGTATGACGGCGAAACTGTTTTGAGATATTCAAATTGCTGACTCTTTTTGTACGGGTATAGGCTGGGAAAATATGGTATACATTTCGAAAGTGAAGGACTTGAGAATTTCGAAGTGTTCAGATTTGAATAACGACCAGTACGAATAGCCCACTAGAAAGTGTGTGTTTCCGTATAATTTTTTTGGTACTTTGCAAAAATTGCAATACGTCAGTTTGTTTAAGCGTGATCATGACTTCGACATCACAACGCCGAATACAAGCATGCCTGAAATATTTAGCAGACTTTTAAGCTGACAATGCACTGGATGAGTACTCCGATTCATACATGAAAACAGAACTATTGATCTAAGTCGATATCTTCAAAAACTCCCGATATATCGGTTACGATACATACGGATTGGACTCCGCATGAAACCACACTCGAAACTACACCATATCGAAGTATATGGGATCATGAATACTGAACTACATCAGATGTGGGTTGTATACTAATGGAGAGTTTAGCATTAGGTCACGACCTCTACCGGGAAATATTTAAAACTCTATAAACAGTGTTTGTTTACAACTGTACCTGTGAACGTCTTTGCTGTGAACATCACAGTTATTATTCAAGAAAACTAATATTTTCACTTCAAATTAACACTCGAGGGGTATGAAAAAGCACTGTAGAGATATGAAAAAACACTCGAGGGGAGTACAACAATATAACGCGATTACCATGTTCCACTAGAATATTTTGATAACACTTCAAACTGATACTTGAGGTATATGAAAAACCACTCGAGAATCAAAACACTAAGACAAACACGATAAAATGGAACGAAACTACAAATGACGATGACTTCATTTTTTCATGTAAACAAACAGCTGTGCTTAGGCGCCATTTTCCTAGCGACAGTAGCGGCACCATCGGTCGATTTACTCTCCTAAAGAAGTCGAGTTTATAGAATCTTCCGCAGTTTAGTAATGCCTACTGATAAATGATTATTTTTTCAACCTTTCGCAAGCTTCAAAAAAGAAGAGTTTCTTCCATTTTCGAAAAAATTCGATCGCCACGTCCCCTTTTTGATAGTATGTGTACGAACTCTGACTGAAATCACTGCAGGAGTAAGAGATTCCAACTTTTCAACCCTTAGGAAGAAGTATGGAATCAACCCACATATAATAACTCTTATTTTTATTGAGATTTAGTAGAAGAGAAATGACCGTAGGCCATAGGTACTAGTCTCATTTTCCATTGATAAACTATTATATAAATAGGAACTCACCAAGCCAAAAAGCCGTCGAGAAAGCGAATCCAGGAATATCATAGGCCAGCCTCAATATGTACATGAAGAAAAAAGGCAACCAACACGCTATAAAAGACCCCATGATAAGCCCCAGAATCAGCGTAGCTCTCTTCTCTTTCTTTCTGGCTATCCTTCGTTTCTCTCGCTCTGGGTCTCTGGGTTTTTGCACTCGCGGCACAATGTGTTCTACCACCACTTTTTCACTGGGCGAAGACACTTTGTGAGACGTCTTCTCTTCAGTTTTGGAACGATTCTTGGTATTTTTACTACGACCAAAAATTGGCTTACAAAGTCTCATTTTCAGAGGTTTCACTGCTGTACATTGCGCCACGACGCCCGAGTCGGAGCTACTCGGATCGAACTCACTGACCATATCTGTGTCGATGCCCATCGATGGCTGTCGACTGCGTGCGAATGCCGCCGCCTGCTGTTGGAGCTCCCCGTTGACGGACAACGTTGAACCGCGAAATTGACACTGCGCTAGGGGGTTTCGCATCACTTGAGGAACACCTGCGCTGAAAACCTGGAACACAAAAAAAATTATCAGTTAATTTCAATAAACTACAATTTTTTTCGTACAAATCATATCATTGATAAACCAACAGTCGATTCCAGCAAAATGTATATTGGTCATATATTGGTAAAAAAAAATTTGGCCCACAAAACTATTTTATATTAGTGGAACATCTGAACAATATCATTGTTTTCTGTTTCGTTCCAAGAAGTATTTCACTTCCCGTCAACTAATTAAGATTTTTAAGGCACAAATCCGACCTGTTCTGGAATACCGTTCCCATATATAGAGTGCAGCACCCAAGCACACCTTGAAACTCTAAGATTCTGTTCAGAAGTGAGCCATTCGTCTCGTCGGTGATACTTGGCTCACAAGCTCACTCAATAATCTGGAACACCGCAGAAAAGTTGTTGTTCTGTCTACGTTTTATGGATATTTCCATGGACGATGTTCTTCCGCAATATCTTCATCAATCGTTCCACTGTTAGCGGTCCCATCAAGACTGAACCATCGAACTCGGTCTTCACATCTATTTTTGCCGTCACTTTAGAGACATGCCGAACATTTCCATCTTAAGGCTATTTCTTCCACCGAAGGCAAAGCTTTGAAACTTGCTGCCTCGGGAGTGTTTCCTTGAGGCATAATCCTTCAGAGTAACACCAATTTCTACCTATTACCTCAGCTCTCACCATGTTCTCTGAACAAATCAGGATTTTTCTTTTGGTGGAGTTACTTTTCGTGGAAACCAGAACTTTAAAAAAATCTGTGTGTGGTTGAATTTCATTTCTAGAACAACTGTATCTATTGGACTTCAATTCCACTACCATTGAATGATATTCAATTAGGATAGTCTTATGTCAATGATATGATAATACCACATAAATAAGAGAGACGCACTACTGTACGCCTCCCCTACTACCTCGTCCGACGAATTAACAGCCACGTTGATATCCCTTTCTCTAGCGAGTCGAGGAGAAATTGTAATGCTCTCTCAACATAATAGCAAGCTATTCTTTACGCTCGTATGAAACCAGCATACCCCGATGAAAACTTTCCGATACTGTATATCCCTCAAATATAATAAATGGAGTGGTTTCAAGGGCTAACACTAGTAGTGTCAGTGAACCTGCAAGAGAGAAGGAGCATAAAAGGCGTTGAACAGATGAACCAACTTTTTTATATTTTTGTAACTCATAAAAAATGCCAAAAGCGAAGTCCCGCATTAATCACATCGATGATAATCACACCGGTACTGTTATTACAATCACTGATTACTGCAATGCTGATCTACGTGTTAGTACAGACATCTATCAAAAACACGTCGATTTTTAATCCAATTATATTCAACAGATAGGTACTTGTGCAATGTGCTCATTGCAGAGCAAAGTAAAGAAAGTTCTATCTATAACTAAACCGATTTTTTTTTTATTCAGGTAGGGGGATCAACTGCAGATTAGTTTCGAGGTATAATATACAAAAAGTGGCCGTAATAAATTACAATATGAACTATTATCTATCCTGTTACGATTCAGATCAATGTCAATGTGTAATCCAAAATCGATCTCAATACAGGGGTGGGATTCTGTGTACTATAGAATTCTATTATCGATAGAAAAAGTGAGATGACATTATGGTTGAATTAATGGGAGAGAAAGAGACAAAACTGTCGACAATAGAATTCTATGGTACACAAAATCCCACTCCAGGTAAGGAGTATAGAAAGCAAGAGGTCAGAGGTGTCCAGCTCGACAACATTCAATGAATATGCCTTTTCTGTGACAATGTCAATGTGAAAATTTCCCCAACTCCAATATCTCATTCAAATTAACGCTATTATGGGTGAAATATAATATCTGTGATATGCGAGACAACGGTGAGGTGCTCATTAGCGTTTGATTATTGCAACAGAGGAAAACCATTCCACAAACGAGCCCCTGAATATTTCATATACGGTATAATATTCTGTCGATAATATAGTTAACCATGAATTCCGAGATAACAGAATGGGATGTTTCTCGTGGGCGAGTTTGAAATATTTCAGGTGACCTTCTACGCGAATAATATTGTTTTCTAGGCCAGTAGAAATAGACAATCACTTCATAATAATTCCAAAAGTTTGATCAAGTGAATGATACATCAAGAAAGCAATAAAGATCAATTTGCAACCTCTTCCAAAGTACGCAACATTGTCAAAATGACGATTAACTTTGCTCTATACTCGTTAAGAACATTCGAATTTGTAAATTAATTAGATTTTCCAAAATTGCTCGGATCGTGTACGAAGTTGTAAATTTGTGAATGCATCAGAGTAGATGTTTTGAATATTTGCAAAAAAGTTTTAAAACTTTTGCAACTATTTCGAGACCACCTTGATCAAATAAATGAAGGCTGCATAAGCTTAACATGCAGACAGCAAATGCATTATGGTCTCAGGAGCCCCACGACACGCTCTGCATCTAGTATCCGGGACCTCTATACCCATCACGCGACTACGGTAGACCATGGTGTTGAAGACACCATCCTGACAGGCCATAGTGAATCCCTCGGTCTCTGACTTCAGCCCACTTGACCTGAGGAAAGGAAAATTCAAATTTTGGATAAGCCAAGGTCTTTGATGTTCTTGACGCATTGGTTTATCCTCATGTAGCTGCAGGAGTACTTCAGTCTCCGCAGCTTTGATGTGAGCTTTTTGCTGAACGGGTTCCATCTCGGTGACAGAGTTAGGTTCAACCCGTTCAAAGTCGAAAACGAGACGAAGTTCATCGGCTGCACGGGCTGCTGCCTTTGAAAGAAATGCTCCGATCCCTGCGTATTCACGGTTACAGAACAAGCAGAGAAGGGGATCTGAACTCATTATAACTTTACAGGCTCCAGCCAGTACCATCCTGTTATGTAGACACTCCAAACTCGAAAGTCTGCGGTCTCCCTGTTCTCTTGGGAAGTACAACCATGGAACGGACGGTTTAGGATGCAAGCTACTATGAAGATGCATCATTTTGCGAGTTTTTACGTCAACTTGTCGCAGCTATTCTTGAATCCATTTCGTCACTCCAAAGGAGTAGAGTAGTATCGGAACGACAATCATATTAGTTGTTCTTCCCTGACATTTCTGATGACCAGATCTGTCAGAGTTTATGCTAATACTTGTCGCGGAAAGAGTTTTGAACAGTGGTTACCTCTTGGGAGCGGCGCTGTTCCGCTCCTGGGTAAGTGTAGGTACGTCTCTCCGGCATCAAGATGATGTAGGGTGCTTCAGTCTATGAGCTGAACATCTTTTCCGTATTCCTCGCAGTGTCCTCTTCTGAGATGAACCGTGGAACATATGTCGATCCGATAGTATGCGTGTACTCTCACACCACCCTTAAGTACTGATGTAGATCTTCTCTCCGGAGGCATATAGTTTAAGGTCATCCATGTAAAATAAATGGGTGACCTTGTTGGGTGTGCCGCAGTTGTAATCACATGCGTTTTTGAGTGCAATGGACAATGGCAGTAGTGAGATGCAAGAAAAGGGCTTAGGAAATCTCCCAGGAATACGCCTCTTCTGAAGATAACCTGCTTTGTTTGGACCAGAACTTAAGGAGAAACGAGTCCTCCAGAGCGGCATCAGTTGTCTATTGCACCTCACTATTAGATCGGACACCGCAAGGCATCTGAGCAAAAGATCATGTGAAGCTGTATCAAATGCCTTACGGTAATCGATCCAGGTCATCGAAAGGTTACGCTTATACTACAGGAAGTCTTGCGTTATACATTCGTCGATGAGAAGGTTCTCATTGCAGCCAGCGACCTCGTTTGCTCATATATTCGTTCACTGACTGGATCAACTGCGGAAAGTATTCGAAGTATTCGATGTAACATGTGTTTAAGCAGAAAACGATAAAATCATCTCTGATATATGTTGTTTCAAAATATTACAAAAGTCATCATCCATTTATTTATCACCATCAACACCACATATAGTACGTATTAAAAAAAATCTTACTGATATTGAGCGATATCGGAGACTTCTGCAAAATCTTGGCTAAAAAAAGCTACAAATTTATACAGGGAGTTTCATCTGGATATACTCTGACTCAATGTCGACAGTAGCACTACTGTCGAAGCTAAAAATCATAATGGCATGTTGCAAGACGGCAGAAATCATAGCAGGACGAATGCAGATGGCTGTTATAACAAATTCATTCCCGAACCCAATAATAGCTGCTTACTCCATAGTTTGGAGAGTGGTTAGTGGGGAAATGATGTACAAAGCGCACCCGAGAAGGTCCCGTATGAAAAAACATTAACTTTATTCACAATAGCACCCACAACTTCAGCAACCGAATGAAGCCACTCAATAATTGTATCATTTCATGACTCCAAACTGACTTCGGAAGAGAAGGATCTACATCAGTCCTTGAGGATAATGGGAGAATATACGCATGTCGTCGGAATGGAGTTACACTTTCCCAGTTAATATCACGGAATCCGTGGACTTTCGATTCGGAAGTGAATTTATAACGAAATGGTACTACATGGAGCGCAACTATGAAAATGCAGGGCACCAAATTGAAAGCTGTTCAGCAAAAAGCTCCTAATAAAGCTGCGGAGACTGAGGTACTCACACAACTACATATGAGAACAAGCCAGTGCTTGGGGTCTATATCAAGAACTTCGGAGACCTCAGCTTATCCAAAAATGTTAGCATTCCTTCCTCATATCAAGAGGACTGAAGTCAACGACCAAAAAATTCATAATAATTTTCCAGAATAGTGCCCTCTATCTGGTCTACCGTAGTCTTGTGATGGGTGTAGTGGTCCCGCATACTCCAGATGGATCACCTGAAACCAAAATGCATTTGCTGTCAGCTTGTCCACCTTATGCGGTCTCAGACTATATCCACATGTATAACGCGGCACTATGATTGTAACACTACTACCTATGACACCGGCGTTTGGTGAAGATGTCTCATTTTGCAAATTTTCACGCAGAGTTGTCGCAGCTCTCTTTATCTCCATTTCAACACTTCAAATGAGCAGACTAGGAAACATCAAGCATATTGTTTGCAGTAACTATCCCGACAGTTTGGAAGACCAGATCCATAGGAGTTAATGCTGATTCTTGCCACGGAGAGAGTTATCAACAGTGGTTAGCTCTTGGGAGCAGGGTTGTTCCACCCCTAAATGAGTATACTTCTCTCAGGCATCAACAAAACGTCTTCGTATTTTCACCTCGTCCCCTTTTTGAGATAAATTGTGACACATTTGTCAATACCAAATTCTATTCCGATGGCATGCTTGTATTCTCAATCTCCGAAGGATATTGAGAAGTACCGAATCTATAAGAAGTCTACTGAGAACTTGAAACCTCACCCTCACAAAAATACAAGCCAATAAGCCTAGGGTATTTCTGTTCGACCACCAAATCAGGACGATTTTCGTTATAGAATTTTCTTCTCCGGCCGAAAAGAGGAGAACAAACGGATTGAAGATATGGAGATCTATGATGAACTGCGCAGGCGTTACCCAAACCGTTTCTTGTCATATGGAATGATGGACACACTGCTCTCGAATCTGAATAGGTGAGGGCAGTGGCATCTGTGTAAATGAAACTAGCGCGCGTTGCCGCCTTCCGAATGCGGCAGAGTTTAGGAGAAAGGGCCTGACTGGAATATTCCTTTAATTGGCAGCTTCTTTCAACATTTCAATTTCTATACATAAAAGTAATATAGAAAGATAATATAATGTGTCAGTTAATATTCCTGGAAATAAAATTGGTTCAATATGTCTTTAAAATACAGGATGACCTAATTGAAAAAAAACACCTCAAATATTCTCGATAATACATTATGATGACAAATATTTTTGTGGACGGCTTCTGACCTACACAGGGAGATTGTGCAGTCGTCCAACTTAATTACATTTGAGAGTTCATTTGGCATATGAGATCGAGAATTACCTGTTGGAAGGGCTTTTGGAAACCGTTTCAGTAATTCAATGCTTATTTGTATTCAAGCTGCTATTCTCTCGAAAAATCTGATGAATAAGTCATTCCATTGAGAATTGGATTATTGTTTTGTTTTTTTTTTTGGCAAAGAAGTATTCAGGTATTGATTTGAATGGGATGTATACTCTCCGATAAACAGTACACTTTTCGAACTTCGTTCATTCTAATGAAAGTATTTTAATTTTCGCATCTAATTGATAGGTATTTGCTCCCTAAGAATGAACAAACTATTTTTTAATCATACCAAACTGTGGGAGATTTTATATGACATAATCTGCTTGGAGTCTGAAAATATTTTATATGGAGATGGTTTATTCCTTGATTATACAGAAACAAACCTTCAACATTTCATTATCGTCATAACAGTTATGACAAAGCTGCCGCTCGTGATTTCAATAAAACTCGTCGTTAGTCATAATGTAAGTATCAAGAGAGTTTGATGAAACTGGTTTGGTGCAAAATAAAAAGTATAATGAGAACTGGATAATTAAAAAATCAATTATCTGAATGGAAATGCAAATATTCACTTTCAGTTTCCATTTTATTCTCAGTTACGCTATTTTCACAATATCTATCTAAGTAGTCCTTTTCACATTTTTCAATTTTACAATAATCGCACATGTGCCGCCATAAATGAAGCTGCAGAAATAACTCTACACACTTTTCTGATCGTTAAAAGATAAACAGTCATCTGAGGAACTGGTGTCCAAGACTGGTGTTCAGAAAATTCTCAAACATCCCGATAAAACTAATTTATTTTTTGATGAGCTGAGCGAAGATGGTATTCATCGTAGATGTAGATAAGAGTTTTTTCTACTAGCATGCGGAAAAAGACACTTTTCCGTACTCATTTTATTTTTGAAAGTCACTTTTCCGCACAAGTGCGGAAAAGTAGATTTGTTTAGTTTTTGCGGATTATACTGACATTCAAATATTGCGTCGCAGAAGGATAAAACAGAAAGCTTACCAAGTATGGTTGTATAGTTTAATATATATTCAATAATAATAGTTAGTACGAGCCGAGGCAAAGCCGAGGCTTGTCGCTTGCCGAGGCCTTCAGATGATGATGCTTCGTTGGGCCACCCTGTATAGATATTATATTTGTATTAATATTACCGACTAGGATTAAAATTTGAATAACTTTAGAGCTTCACCCTCATAAGCGTTGACTGAAATTTATATATAGTAATAAGTCAGAAGAAGTTTGTTATCAGGTAAGATTACTATACAAAAAATACCGTACCTCACTTTATGCTTTAGGTTTGTTTGTTCAAAAAAATTTGTCGATTCCTTTTCATGCATGGACAGTTAAAATCCTCCCATACCTTACACCGCCGGCGCCAATCCCTTTTTGTGCTCCGAAAGTTTTTGCTTTTATATAGTTTTCAGACTTTTGTTTTTCACTCGAAGGTTTTTTTAGTGACTTAAAAAGTCAGAGCAGACTCATTGTAATTTTTCTAATAGGTTGCTATGAGAACCATACTGTTGTTTAATACATACATCAAATAGGAAACCATCTGTTCGGAGGGGTTTTTTGATTCTTGCTCGTACAATCCGAACAAAACTTTTCTTTATATAATTCTGGCCGTTTGATAGTCACTAAGTGTTATAATCAGGAATGACAAAGCTGTTGAGGAATAACATGGATGCCTCCATTCGAGACCTGAAGTACAACACGATAAAAACACACAAGGTGAGCAATATACAGGAATTTGATATTGTTACGAGGAATTTGAAAAATAAATCATTCAAAATTTTCCACACGAGTATTCGAAGTATCGAGAAAAATATAGATGAAATTAATGTTTTTCTAGAACAATTCAATGGAGAAGTTGATATAATTGCACTCATAGAAACGTGGAAAATTCCGAACTTAAAAGTAGATGGAAAACTAGGATATAAACTCTTTTATAATCGGGGAGATCTGAACCAGAATGATGGTGTAGTTGTTTACTCACGAGAAGAATATGATTGCCTGACTATATGGGAAATATTGAAGTTTTGAAGATTGTGTTAACTTTAAATAATTCAAAAACCAAAACAAAAGTCATTGTTGTTTACAGATCACCATCTACATGCCCTTACAAGTTCAATATAGACTTCTCAAACTACTTCGAAAATTAGCAACAGGAACAAAACATTGAAACAACTATGATCATTGGAGATATGAATATGAATATTAATATCATTTCAGATGTAGATTTTTCGCAACACTATTTGAATATAATGAGTACAAATGGTTATAGTTCATGTATTAATGAAAATACAAGAGTGAGCGAAACTAGAACTTTTTGTACCGATCATAATATGTTCATCAAATCAAAAATTGCCTAAGACAACTTTATACCTCTTATTAAACAAGCAATACGTAATCCAAATAACGAAGATATTCAAAAAAACCTACAAAAAATATATGAACAAGCTGAATCTGCTAATAAAAAATGCAAAAATGCAATATTTTAGTAAAGAAATAAAACGGAATAAGGGATCTTCAAAAGGCCTGTGGGAAGCTGTAAAAAAAATGTGTAACGAAAATAAAAACCATCATACAATAAAAAAAAAATAAAACATCTGATAATGTTATAATAAATGACAAAACAGACATTTCCAATGCTTTCAATAAACACTACCTGAATGTAGAAAAAATCTCGCTGCAAAAATATCCCCTCCACATAATTACACCGAAGATATAAACCTAATCAATGAAACAATCTTCCTATTGCCAACTAACCCCTCAGGCAAAGCGCCTGGATACGACAATAAAACATCTGAATTACTAAAGGAAAGCTGTGATAACTTAGCTAAACCTCTAAGTTATCTTACTAATAAAATTTTTGAAAGTGGCCAGTTTCCACAACTACTGAAAATTGGTGTAATTAAACTACTTTACCAAAATGGACATAAAGAAACTATAATTAACTATAGGCCAACTACACTTATATCTTGTATCGCCAAAGCCATCGAAAAATATAAAAAAATAAGGGGGGGTGATAATCCCTTCACAATACGCCTTCCTTCACCTCACGGTTTCTCCTTCTACACGATCGCTAAGGTGGGCTCGGCCGTTTTCGGTCATGTTTGTAAGAATTTTTCACCCATTTCGCGACATCGTAGCGAGAAATGAGAATATATATATATATATATGTTTTGTAGTACTATACTTCTGCTTTCAAAATCTATTTGAGAAATTGAATCAGGAGCATCACTAGAGCATCCAGACACGCTGCAAGATAGTGAAAAAAAAAAAAAATCCAAATTGCAATCGTGCCAAAACTAATGGTCCGACCGCACCTGTTTTACTCATAAATGAAGTACTTGTAATTCACTACTCTCATGAAAAGTGCCAACCATACAAATTGAAAAATGGCGGAGTTGTGAATTGTTAAAAAAATCGGAAAATTTTCCGGTTCTTTCAGTTTTTCTCCGTTACTAATGATCCGATCGGGTCGATTCCATTTTGTTGGTATCTCAATTCGCAACCATTCATCTCACTGGAGCAACCAGATTAATGTATTAGCTTTCATTTTATAAGCAAAACACTAAAAAAATCACCTTTTTTTATTTGATTGTTTATAACAAATTAATAAATGACAGTTGCGTGTCCAGAACATAGCAGAATATAACTACATACTGTCCCTCATGTGATGGCACAGTCTGTTTCAATTATTAGCATTTGTAATGACATTGAATATTTTGAACTAGAATTGAATTATAGTTTCAAATTTAAAATCAAGATATTACATCGACCATATTTATGCGAACTATATACTTACTAATGTCACACTTATTGTATTACCGAATTCAGTATTAGCTATTCCATATAATTTTCTATTTGTTCATGTTTTCTTTTTTCTACTGTTGCTACTTCTGTTTTTTGGATTTTTCATTCTGTTTGTAACCCCTATATTGGTAAATAAATAAATAAATGAATAAATTATCTACAATTTTTTTCCGAAATCGTAAAAAAAAAAGATCCAACCATGAAAAAGAATATTTAGTTACCCCTAGCGTCCTTCCAGGACTTTTATTTAGTCGTCTTAATTGTTTCTTTTTTTTTTACTTATAACTCACCCTAAATTTTACGACCATTCACAAACTGCAAAGGATTTTTTTTTTCAAAAATTATTGGCCCTGGTATAAATTTATTTTCTCAAAAATGCAGGATCGTAACAAAAATTGAATACAGTGAATGTGAAAAGTTCGATTCGTTTTTGTTGATTACAAATTTTAAATGAATACCACATAACGAATTTATGTTTGGTTACTTCAATGAATGGTGAGAAATTATTTACCACATTAGATATACAGCGAGGCATATTCTGGCTATATCATCCGGAAGTGCAAGAACTTACGCAATTTCAACCCCCAAAGGAAATTATCAAGTGAACAAGATGATGTTATTATTATCCCAGGCACCTGCGAATATTCCTGGAGTTTGTGTTTTGTCTGATGAACATTTGCAGCACCTTGATTTAGTATTTTCAAGATTGCATAATGTAGGATTTCATATTGATGCAAAATAAAGGATTATTTCTACAACTGCTATGAAAAGTAGCGTATTTCTCATGGCTAACTTACTTTCAAAACCATGTTTTGCTCATACTGTGAAAAATATCATTTCTCACGCCACTTTGCCCACACCACATACATTTATATGGAGAATCAACAAATATTGACAAAAAATAGTTGGCTGCTGTACAGCTTTGAATAGTTGTCACAGCTGTCAAGAATTGTCAGATTACCTAAAGAAGTTTTTTAAATTCTTATGGTAGTTTTTATTCGTGTTTTGATAAAGAAGTATTTTCAGAATTTCTTTAACTTTTTTCCTCAAATTAACATAGCTTTTTGTAGTCGGTTTAAACATTATATTTCAAATAATGTTAGATACTATTGAACAAATAAATATAACCAGGGCTCCATGGCGTAATGAATTGTGATCAGCCTGTCACGATAGCGGTCCGGGTTCGACACCCAGGCTATTTTTTTTTAATTTTAATTTCATCTCGATATTTTTATTAGGTCAATTTTAAAATAATTATTCAACTTTCAAAAGGTAGGATACTTTATTGCTATTTTAGTTTTGCTAACAATTAAAATGAATATTGAGTTACAATAATTGTATTCTTTAAAAAGTATAGTGTCCAACATGTGAGGCTCACTCGTGTGTTTACCTCCACACTCGTGAGAAAAGTTGAACTTTCCCCACTTGTTGCACAATATACTATTTTCTATCATATACATCCATTTTCAGATTTCAGTTCAAGTACTCACATTGGCTTTTCTGATTCGAGCTGTCGACCTGGAATTGAAAGTAAATAGTACCATTCAATCGTTTAACTTGAACATTGTTCAGGATACAATAATGCGGCCAAACCGCATCTCGTGAATATTAAATGACAGCTATCAGCTGGACTGCTGAACTAATTTTATGGCATGAGCGAAAGTTACTCTATAGTACCATTGTTTAAATAAGGGAGATAGTTAGTCAATGCCTGTGGAATTGGTATTGGAGCCAAACGCGAGTGCCATCTAGCGTAATTATTTGCTAACATGAATATGTGACGTCATTTTAGTGCTGTACTGATGCGCCCACTATAAGAAATGTGGACATTGAGAGGAACTACAAAAATATTGTAGAAGGTTTCCACACGTAAACAAAACACTTCCAAACACATATTTATACCATTTATTTTAAAGCAGTGGAAGCAGAGTTGGACTTGCCTAATGATCATGAAGAAGTTTTGAGAGCTATTTTGTTTTAACTTTTTATTGGATATTTTTCAGTCGAGCAAATTGTCTCTGTTAATTATTGAAACTACAGTATATTTCAGGATTGAGTGACTATTTTTGTACTTACACAGTTCTTTTTGCAAAAGAACCTGAACACGGATAAATTACACACAAACCTAACCTGAACAAGCTAACCTGGTCATCAAATATCACTAGCTTCTTCAGTGGGTTCAGGTGTGTACTGTCTCTGGAATATATTGTAAAATATTACTATTTTACACAGGGGCACTGCGATGTAGCGTAGCCAAATACATCTTTAAGAAATCGCGTTGGTCATATAAGGGATTGGAATTCACAGATTCGCATAACTAAACTGGTAGCCGCGAGCAATAAGGCAAGCAAAGTTGCTTTTGTAAATATGCTTCTGGATGAGTTTACTGCAAATGTATTATCACTCAGGCACAGATCTAAAGAAGAGTCACTCATGAGCGATATTAAGAGATTTTTCAATATTGATATCTTGAAAAAAAAATGTATTATAATTAAGTAAGACCACTGTAGTCGATGCCTTAAAAAAATAATTGAGTAACAAATTTAATATTTCCTATTTCATACGGAGGAGGTTCGTTTTATGTAAAAATGATTCGTGAATAATAATATGAAGTATTTTTTCTGAAATACACCGAAATATATAATTTTAGAAAGCTGTTTAAAATGGCATGAAAGGTGTTAACGAATACGAAGTCTAAAATCAAGATTATTAGTTCACATATATAATACGAGTAGTGTTATTTGCTTAGGTTATCTTAAAATGTGGTTCAGGCGAACCTGTTAGCTTGATTTGATATTCTGGCACCATACCTATTTTTGAGGTTAGAAAGGGGTGATTGAAGATGAGGGCTGTTTCGAAATATCAATCTGAAATTATTTGAGGGCGATTACTTTGCTATAATTTTCAGTTGTAACCAGCTAGCTTTAAAATGATTTAAATTAAGTTCCACCTAATAACTGAACTAAAAAGTCAAAAGTGACATTTATATATTCCTGCCACCATTTACCGCTGTCCAAATGGCTTTCAATTATGAGTTATATTTAAATCACTTTACAAAATCCAAAACACAATATGACACAACTGAATAAATACCTACTAACACATCTACTGAATCCACATTTCAAACTAACTAAATCACCACACCCCAAATATACCTACCTAATTTACGGTGTGACCATAATTATAGCGGATACGGTTCATTGAACATCAGAAGAAATAATTTCTTGAATTGAACCATATTTCTAATTTTATTGCAGTCATTGGTGCCACCTACCTACTCTATTTACAATTCATCACATGATCCGCCATCTACTTTACGGAAATTCAACGTGACTGCCAAATTACGTATTCTGCCATTCAAGTTGCGACATGACTTGGATTCGAACACCACTGACGCCATCTACATGTCGCCTCCACTTGAATCCAATATTAATCCCATAAGGTTGACCAACTATCCTCCTTATATTTAAACAATAATAGTACTTACTGTAGACATACTTCTGGTTACAACTTTGATGTAATGTAGTCAGAATATGGAACCGTAACATTTTTTCTGTAGTTTATGTTGTAAATGTTATTGTTTCGTTTGAATAGACTCCAGCTTAGATGGAATGAAAAAAATTGTATATGTGATTTGACCATTGAGCTAAATCACTTTCACGGACGAGACTTGGCTATTGCATGGTTATGTCTGTCTCTAATAATGAAAAAAGACCATTGAATTTCTGAACGTTACCAAAATGAATTGACAAGGACACCTGTCCAATTGTTCATTTTGTTCCATATAACCAAATAACATTGAAAACAAATTCGATAATCTAGGATCTGGAGTAATAAAATCATAAAGTTACGACACTTGTATTTCCACAATTAGGGTTGTCACTATATACTGATCGAATATTGGAGTTCTGGAAATTATATGCACCTGTATGACCTTGACGGCTGACTCACAGTTCATGATTTCATTTCCGGACTAACCTTGTGAAGCTCGTACCTACGTAGAATTTCTGAATTTATTCCCATTGATTTTCCGTTAATACTCCGATGGTTCTGGGATTATTCATATTCGTGTTATTTGCTATCATTGACGATATACCTTCTTGGAAAAATCATCTCTGCTGTACAGGATTTGTTGGGTCAGGTAAGCATCTCTGTGTGGTCATTCCACCATGTGATGATGCTAAGGCATTTTTCTTCCTAAATGTTAGGACTCGTATCCAGTACGATTGGGTTTTGAGACAAGAATCGATTGTAGCACCATCAAACTTGGTATGCTAGAGTTGGAACCATGATAAACATGAAAACAATTGTTTACCAAAATTCCAGGTGTGGAACATATTTATTTATTCGTTTAAAAATAAATAAATGAATTTTTGCTGTAATCTTGGGAAGTATATGATTTATCGAAAAAGCAACTCAACGAGGTGAAAGACATTTCAATTCTCTACAAAAATGATTTCCTGTAATTTCTTATGAAATGCACTCGTTTTCTCAGAAAACGTGATTGAACGCCGACATCAAATTTCAGGTTCACCCTTACACGCCGCTGAAAGTTCTGGCGGAGCCGACTATTTGATTGGTCATAACTCTGCTAAAAATGAGCGGAGAAGGAAAAGTTCATATACTGAAGCAGCAACCCATACCATCTTTGGATTATATGCAACAATATCAAAGAAGTGTGACAGGTCCCACTTATACAAGCCAAAAAAAATTGTTTTACTCCTGCCTCATTTTCAACCCACCCATCAAATCGGCATTCTCTTCACTAAAAAATGTTGAAAATAATCGCTTATTCATATCCTGCATATACAACCTCAAGCTTGAAATCACATGCTTTATTTTTTATGTAGGATGTGTATGAGCAATTATTTTCAACATTTACTGAAGAAATTGCCGGGATTATGGGCGAGTTGAAAACTGAGGCATGAGAAAACCCCAGTTTTTTCTTTGGCATGTATAAGTGAGACTTATACTTAAAATTTTTTAGGTTCCGCCCCTGATTTTTTGGTAAACATTTTTTTTTTCTAATAATACCTGATGTCGAGATGTCATGTACCGAGTTTCAGAGTACTACAATTCATTCTTCACTTTTTGTTCGAATTTGTCTGTCGGTACCTACTGGATTATAACGTCATGCCCAAGCTCATTTCGATTGGGGGTGGGTTTGCGTGAACATAATGTATTTATTAGATGTTGAAATTGGTGCCGTCAGCTAAATTCTAATTAGCCAACCCTAACCAGTAGACCGCCAAGATGATAAGAATTGAGCAGACAATATTCAAATGATTGGATAGTGCGAGCAGGAGGTTATAAAAACACTCGTTACGATACTATCACAGTAATACATATAATAATAGTTACATCCACTGAAAATACATGGATACACATCGATAAAAAAATGGAAACAAAACTAAAAGTAGCCACACCGAGAGAAATATCTATTAGCTGTAATACAAAATTGTATAACCGTTAAATGATTTCTGAATTGAATAGGCGCCAACATAGTTCACTTTTCAGTATGAACAACGTCTTTTTTTCAAAACAATTGTATTACTGTTAAAGGTCTCTCACTTAAAAACGTATTTAAATATTGTTTTTTCAATACCATCATTTAACTGCAATAATGTTCTTTGTCAAAACTAAAAGGTAACATTTAGAGACAAAAAGAATGTTTTGAAAAAAAGACCTGTTTCATATTGAAAATGTTTACATTTTGCATTCATCCGAGAAAATTTAGTGGTTACAATATTTTAATTAGCAGCTATAAGATTTTTTTGAAAAAATACTTGTATAACTAGATTTTTCTGGGTGCACCTACACACTTATACGCAATGGACGTCCCCAATTGGGTGGCCGGTGGATTAGCGGTCTAAAGCAGTACGCGCACTGAATCCGCTCGACTCGGCTCGGCACGACACGCCACGTTTTGCATTGTTCCTATTCCAATATACATCCGCGCACTCATTCAGACCGGAACAGCAGAGACCATTAGACTCGACTCGACGAGAGAACTAGTTGCTAGTCGAATCAGTGCGCCGATCCGAGTCGAGCCGATTCGATTGTGGAATGCATGAGACTTTTTCTCAAGTAATACGGAGTCGATACGCGACCACATGCCGGTTCTTCCTACAGCTGAAAAGTGAATACGCCACAAAAATTCAGTAAGTCGCCCCGGAACGCCACGGAAAATAATAATAATAGCGTTTCCTACCCGCACAGGCTATGCCAATGAGTATACTCTACGAGTACTTATGGGGGAATATTATTATTATTATCATGAAAAAAGCTGATTACTACAAACGGAAGATTGATAATTGTTCGCATGATCCTAAGAAAATGTGGAAATCTCTGAAAACACTTATCAAACCCAATAATAGTCCCCTTCCTGATGTAGTTGTAATTGACACGAAACAGGGATGTTTGACCAAGACAAAGCTGAAAGCTTTAATAATTTTTTTAATATACCATTGATCATAATTTGTTAATCATGAAATTGGAAGGGTTAGGAGTTAGAGGTGTTCCACTCCAATGGGTAACATCATACTTAACAAATAGAACTCAGACAACAGTAGTGAATAATGTGAAATCAGATTCAAGAGTAATAAATACAGGGTTCAATCTTGGGACCACTATTGTTTGTTGCCTTTCTGAGCGACATTGATGACACCTGTATCTCCGCAAATCAAACAATAATATATGACGATGATACTAATATTCTAATGTCACATAATAGCATTGACCAACTAACAAAATTAAGTAACAATGTATCCAATGAAATAGAAAAATATAGCCTTGAAAATGGCCTCATTTTGAATACAAACAAAACCAATTATGTCCGGTTTTTGCCAAAAAACATAAATCCAAATTATGACCTATATTTAAATTTATCTGGTAAATCTATACAATCTGTGGAAACTATCAAGTTTTTAGGTGTTACATTGGATAGTAAGCTAACATGGGAAGCACACATAAACACTGTATGTTCAAAACAGAGCACTACATGCTACATAATAAAAAATCTGCGAGATACTGTATCAACAAACATCCTGAAGTTACTATATTTTGGGCTAGTTCAGTCAACTCTGCAGTACGGCTTGATCTTTTGGGGATCCTCTTGTCACTTTGAAAGGGCATTTGTATCTCAAAAAAGGATAATAAGAACAGTTTGTCATGCTCATCCAAATACAACATGTAAACCTTTATTCAAGAAACTTCAAATACTAACCCTTCCATGTTTATATATTCTTGAGCTGATTATGTACATTAAAATAAATTAAAATGAACTAATGAGGAATGAGGACATGCATATGTATAACACTAGGAATAAAGAAAAATTTCGACAACCCTATTCAAGGTTATCAGTCTCTGAAAATTCACCAAAGCATATTGGTATCAAATGCTTCAATAAAATAAGAGATATAATAGATGTGAATTTGAATGATATTCTATTCAAAAATAAATTGAGGAACTTCCTTATTGAAAAAGTATTTTATAATGTTGAGGAATTTTATATTTGTTGAAATTTTACTGTTGTGAAACTAACTATTGTATGTATAAATGTTTTTGTGACTATACACTATTTTAACAATTTATTTGTAGATTACCTTTTTTTGACTAGTCTGATAAGTTTTATACACTGTATGTAAGATGCCTTGTATAATCTTTGATTGATGAATAAATTCTATTCTATTCTATTCTAATGAAAGTATTCTTGATATCAAAGCAACAATTCCGGCTTCTGTACAATGGCAAGTGAAACTCTTGAAGTGATTGGATGCAATTTATCCGATTTCAAACGTTTGTCACTGAAAGAATTGAAATCAATTATCTCCTGTTTGGGTAACAAGTCTAACACCAATATAATGAATAACAAGTTTCTTAAGAGTACTGGGTCAGGTACTTCTTCATTTTGTCAATACCTCATTGATAAATGGGCAATTTCTAGATCAACTCAAAATCGGTACAGTGGTCCCTGTGCCTAAACTTAACAATTCAAATGAAGCCGTCAACTTTCGCCCTATAAACACTCTGTCTCCTTTTAAAAAAGTGTTAGAGTTAGCTGCTTATAACCAAATATGCACATATATTGAAGATAACAACCTTTTGATGGAGTATCAATCAGGTTTCAGATTGAAACACTCATGTGAAAATGTTCTCCAACTCACCTTGTCTAAATGGAAACTGTCAATTAATGACAATAGATATGTAATAGCAGTATTTTCAGATTTCAAAAGAACTTTCGAAACTATAGATATATCTATTTTGCTATCAATATTAGAGTATTATGGGTGTTGCAATGGTTCAGAGGTTATTTACTTAACAGATCTCCATGTACTAAAATAAACAATGTCCTATCAAGTCAAAAAGCAATCGATACAGGTGTCGCCCAAGGGAGTGTACTTGGCCCTGTTTTATTCATACTTTACCTGAATGACATACATTTTATTCATCAACCTCAGATGATACTCTCATCGCAGCAAGCGACTCTGATATTCATAACGCTGTACGTAAAATGAAACGTGGCAAAGTTTTTGAACATAAACAAATTCAAACTGAATACCACTTAAACGGAAGCTATGATTTTGACAACTCAATATAAATATAATTTAATTGATAACAACTCCATTAATATTGAGATCTACGGAGAAACTACTGAAATTGTGGAAGAATTCAGATACTTGGGCTTCATTGTTGATAACACTTTGAACTTGAAAAAACACTTTCCGTAGGTATATGTGTAAGTAATGAAATTTCAAAAAAAATTTTTTTCTTTACTAGAATTAGTAGACAACCAACATTCCAATCTAATTTGACTGTTTACAAAACAATAATCCTGCCACACTTTGACTACTGTGCTAGTCTGATATCATTACTAGACGGTAATTCTGTCTATACTCTACAAAAACTACAAAACAGGGGAATGCGCTTGTTATTTAAATGCCATAAGTATACTCCTATATTATCAATGATTAATATTCTAAACTGGATGACAGTAAAAGATAGATTACAATATTTTACAATAATCATCATATTTAAAGCAGAATTGATTTCTTGAAATATTTGAAATCAATTCTGCTATCAATAATCCTAACGTTATATCTCTCAATGAACAAGTACAGTTCGACTGCAGAAAGTTTTTTATTTCACTTAATTTTCTTTAAAATTCTTTTTCTACCTTGATCTTACAAGAAACGTTATCCATTTGCTATGTTATTTTCTGTTCGGATACGCATTAATTGATTTGTCTACTTCTGTGACGTTAACGTTTGTCCTCTTTCCATGAATGGGCGCTGTCTTTTTTAAATTTTTTAAATATAACATAATTGTTTGGTGCCCACATAACCCCATTGTGACAAGTGATGACACTTCTTTTTTATTTTTTATTTCATCAAAGTTCCATACAACATTTTCTCTCCATGTAAGTAATACCATATTGTATTAGATTACTGATAGTTACATTGTTCTTCTTTTATTGTAGAATTTTAAAACTTAGCTGATGATGAACCTATATAGGTTCGAAACATGTACTACTATGACACCAATGAACTGATCAATATTGTTTGATCGTTCTTCCATCACTAACACTTGGTGGTTATATTAAACTTGTGGAGGTGATTTTGAGTTTTTCTGCATCGTGAATACTGTTACTTTTTTACATACTATATTCCACTGTATATGTCTTATATATTTTGTTTATAATTTTTATATTTGTATAATCTTTATTTATATTAGGATATGTATTTCAAATAAATCTATTTATTCATTATAAGGGAAGTTTTTAGAAAAAATAGAAATGCACTGCTGTGATGTCAGTGAGCCGCTATGAGGAATGAAGCAAATATGTTCCTGTACTTTAACCAAAGTGTACTTCAATTTGTAATGATTTATACAGGGTGTTAATTAAGTACGTTGACAAACTTCGTGGGGTGATTCTTCGAAAGTTTTCAGGACGAAAAGTTTATATGAACATATGTCCCAAACGGCTTGGTTTTCGAGATACAGGGTGATGAATATACATTTTTTTTTAAGTCTTTTTGGAGTAAACTTCGCTATTTTCGACAATAATCAGTTCAAATTGGGCAGTTACTATCCATCTAATAGTAGGAACGATACAAAATTATTCATTTCTCAAATAATTCACAGAGAGTCCTCCTTTTTTCAGAGTCAAGCCTTGTTCAACCCTTCAGATTTTTTTTCCGCCGTCACTGGAATATTATTAGACTGGAATAATCAATGTTATCAATGTTATTTTATTTAACATATTTTTGTTCTCTTAAAGTTCTGTTGGTTTTCCAGATACAGGGTGATAAAAATATTTTTTTTTTATATTTTTTTGGAGTAGACTTCGACATTTTCGACAATAATAAGTTCAAATTAGGCGAGTACAATTCAATAGTACACACGATACAAAATAATTAATTTCTTAAATAATTCACAGGGTCCATATGACGTTGAAAGTTCAAATCGGAATGAAACAATCACCTTGAAAAAGCCAAAGTTTGAATTTCAAACTTGAGCATTTTTTCAAAAAAATACCTGAACAAATGGTTTAGGTTGACAACATTCTGTCAAAGTCAAATCCATGCTGATGACGTCCGTTTCGTTCCTTCATTACCGACTGATACGATTAATTTGTGGCCACGTGACTACAATCATGTAGAAATATGAGATCATAATACCGAACTCGATCAATCAAATATATAATCAGGCAAAGTACCCTCTCATCGGCGAAAAATGTGGCCAACAATATCCGTCCTTTACTTTCAGCCTTGTAGTTTCGTGTAATACCAGATGATTTTTCGACATTGTATTAATTCTTGTAACGGAAGGCTGTTATACTTAACGAGGCTGTTAAGAATATATGCTCCACTAAACAAACAAACAAGGCAGTCCAAAAAACGATTTCAACGGATGAGATTGGACGTTTCCACACAGAAAATGAGTCTTTACTTTCAAGTGCTCGTATAAGGTGATTATTTTCATTCTAACTATGGGATTTTTCTCCTACTCAACGAAGATACAGCTTCGTTGCAAAGGACAATTCACGATTTTCCGGAGGTTCGGAGGCAAACATCCGTTTATCATGTATTCATTTGCTTTCAGATGATCTCACTTACTCGAGCTGTTCCAAACAATATGAATCATATTATTGTTAAAGTAAATGAACAACCTTTGAAACCAGAACATTTTAATATATATACCAACATAACCAATTTACATATGGACATTCAGCTGGTTTCCTATACA
This sequence comes from Chrysolina haemoptera, assembly GCA_958298965.1. NCBI lineage: Eukaryota > Metazoa > Arthropoda > Insecta > Coleoptera > Chrysomelidae > Chrysolina > Chrysolina haemoptera. The sequence continues at coordinate 22,180,550 of OY282592.1, read as the reverse complement.
GGATGGTCCTCTAAATAGTTATCAGTAATCATAATATTCTCTGTCTTTTCCTATTAAACGTTGAAATGTGGCAAATCAATATGACAGGTAACGTGAGCGATCCACAGTTTCATTTAATTGTGGCTGGGTGAGTTGTAGAATCAACCCGTAACAATATTTCAATTCAATTTATAAAACATACGTTCTACACTACGCGCCTACTCCCAACATAATCTAAATTACTAACCTAATTTGAATTCTATAACATAACATTAAATTTATAAATAACTTTTGCTAACTAATGATCTTCGTTATGAAGTCATACCGAAAACGTGAAAATGTATCATTTTATTCATTCTATTCAAGATATTTGAAATATAGCCTTTATCCGCATTCATACTTCTCTGACATTTTGCAATTTCAATTTAAAAACTCACCAAACTCTATCGATCAAACTAAAGAAATAAAAGTGCAACAGGGATTATTCTCGTCTCGTTTGATGTGAGATCTTTATTTCTGCCTGTTCCAATACGTAATGCCTTCGATTGTTTGAAGGACTTACCAAATGTTTCAGCGAATAAATTATGTAAATAAGCCCTATCGGAATTTGTTTGAAGCAGTTATGATTTTCACTGCATCTACGAACAACATGGAAAATCCTCAGTCTCACTTCATAGCCAATTTGTTCATGAGTAGATTTTAGATGGAAGTAAGTGAAAATTTCGCCTATTTTTCTAGAGTGTGGGTTAGATACTTGGGCGACGTGTTAGCCATTTTTGGCCCAAAACAGGTCACTTTCCAACTAAGTATATCGGTCACGTATGAAACTGAAAATAAAAAACTGTTGCGAATCGTATATGTTTGAGTTGGTAAAAGTGACACAAACCAGCTTGACTTTGACACCTACAGGAATAATACAAATACAATCAGCTACATTTCCGAGAGTTCCAACAAATCACGAAATGCCGTGGATAAATTTTATTTTGAATCATCTCGTGTAGTTTCTGCTCAACAAGGAGGCCACAGTGAGAAAATGTCAAGTAGGCTTGTGCCTGAGATAAATCGGTCATCCTAATGGATTCAGTGAACAAGCTGATTGGGACACATATATTTGAGAAAACTCTTCATAATTCCCTTTCAAGAATAAGAAGATAGCGAAAATTCCCTTGAGTTACTCGGAAATTGTAAAAAAAGTATGCTGGTCAAACTAGAAGAATCGTGGACATAAGGTTCAAAGAGCGAATATGTTCATAACTCGATATTCAAGACAAGAAATTTAGTGTTACCCAACCAACATGCTTTTGAAGATTAATTAGCAATAATAATACTAATACTCCCTCATGAAGACCCATGGAATATACCCAAAACAATAACCTGCACAAATAGATTGGCTTTGGCTTTAAGTAGTTTTAAAACACATTATAAGACCGCTTTAAAACCGTTTTGAAAGAGTGTTTTAACTGCTTTATAATTATTATATGCTTTCTGTATAACAGCATTAATTTCTGCGTTAAAAACCCGTTTTGTAATGGTTATAAACAAGCTGTATAAAAGCTTTATAAGGTGACGAATGAAACAGTATTTTTTATGACAAAGACAATTGCTTTATAAAATTGTTTTATAATTCATCGATAAGGGCAGTTTAAAGCAGTTTAAAGCAGTTTAAAGGACAAAATGAGTGCGCAATAAATACTATGTGAAACATTTTTGTAATAACCAAAGTGCCCAAATTTCCTTTCTAAAAAAAACTTAAAAACTGAATTGTTACAAATTTCCACTTAACAAAATTTTTAACGTTTCAATTCAAATAAGATTTATATTGCATTAGGTATTATTATTTTCTATCCAAGTAGCAAAATAACTGCTTATTGAAACTGAAGTATTTCATAAGTATCTTATAATGCCGAATGAGGGACTCACTTAATGAGTTTAACTGCGACATTGTCGTATAGTTGTTCATACAACTTGCATTATGAAATTATAGCTTGCTTGGTTTTGGCTCCAAATAGTTTTGAAACGCATTATAAGACCGCTTTGAAACCGTTTTAATGTTTCAAGTGCTTTATAATGATTATTTGGTTTCAATGTATGCGTAAAGCAACTGTTTTATTACAGTTATATACAAGCTGTATAAAAGCTTTATGAGGTGATAAAATAAACAATTTTCAGGAAAAAAAAAACTTGCTTTAAAAAATAAGTATAAAATGATTTTATTATCTACCTATAGAGGCGTCGCCTACTCGGTTATAAATAATTTAGACAAAATAGTAGTATTTGGAACAAAATCATGACAGTGTGTGCGCAATATACAGTGTGGTCCAACGAAAACTTAACTCCTTGATTTTCCGACGTTAAAATGAAAATATGGAAAATTGTTCGGACCCGTTAATTTCTGATACGAGGAGTAACAACTTTTCCGCTTTTTGCATCCCCGTAACTGCAACCCCCTAACGGGGTTGAGCACAACCCCTTAATTTTGAATATGGATGAGGGGTGTTGCGATACCTCATTTGGAAGATCTTATCGAGTACTAGCTGATCCTAAAATTTTGCATCAATATATCCATCGATAACGAAATGACAGATAAAATAGTGGAAGAGTACGTACTGTTGTGATTACTTTATTAAATGCTCGAAATGGGCACCATTCACTTCCATGCAGTAATATAAGTTTTGCTGAAAACGTTCACGTACATTACGCAAGATTTTTGGTGTAATTTGAATAGAAATTCTAATGATGGTAGGTTACGGCAATCGCCTTCGAAGTCATGAAGAAGCATGTGCTTTATTTAACGCAACACATTTTGAAAGACCTCCAATTGCTAGAAGCACAGTAAGCAGAATTGTTGCAAAATTTGATGCAACGGGAAGCGTGAGGCATGGTCCCAAATCTGGACGACCAGGAATAAGCGACGATGTGAAGTTAGATATTTTGCTGTCAGTAGAAGAACACCCTCACGCAACTACAACAGAACTTGCCTTACAAGAAAATGTTAGTCAGTCGTTTGTAGTAAAGATGTTAAAAAAAGAAAAACTACACCCATACAAAGTTCATCTTGTTCACGAACTCTCAGAAGATGATCCGGACAGACGTTTGACATTTTGTGAAATCTTCATTTCTTAATAGTGTAGTATTTTCCGATGAGGCAACGTTTTGTCTAAGTGGTTCTGTAAATCGACACAATTCTCGCTACTGGGCTCGGGAAAATCCCCACTGGATGCGAACAAAACACACCCAGCGCCCCCAAAAAATTAATGTTTGGGTAGGAATCGTCCGGGGAAGATTTATTGGTCCTTATTACTTTCGCGGGAATTTAACAGCTGAACGATATTTCGTATGGCAGTGCTTCCGGACCTACTTGCGGCATTTCCGGATCCAAATAATGGGGACAACTTGGATCCCAGTATTTGGTTCCAACAAGATGGCGCACCACCACATTATGGTCATACTGTTCGAAGGTTTCTGGATAACCAGTTTGAAGGACGGTGGATTGGAAGACGTGGACCAATGGAGTGGCCACGTAGGTCACCTGATTTAACCCCCCTTGATTTTTTTCTGTGGGGACATTTGAAAAGTCGGGTCTACATTAACCGGCCAGACAATTTAGAAGACTTAATGGAACGAATTAAACACGAAATGACTCGTATAACTCCGCAGATGATCGAAAACTATATAAATGCGGTCCACCATCGTCTTGGCCTATGTCAGTTAGTAAACGGGACACAGTTTGAACAATTCCTATAAGAAATAGTTTTGGTTTGATGGACTGTTTAGTTAATTGAAAAGTTATTATGAAACTTACGTTTATTTCGTTGTTTATTCATTTTCTCGTTTTTTTTCTTAGGTTACTGCAACTATTTTTCCCTTGTGTAAAAACACAAGCTCTATCACATAATGTAATAAAAATCTTAGCTTCCCATTAAAAAAATTTGTTGATGACGTCATAACTTTGACAACTTTGACGTGTTATTTTTGTAACTTATGTCAAAAGATGCGGAAATAGTTATTTACCTAACAAGTGCGGAAAGTAGTACTTTTCCGCACGCGACGGCAGTTGCACGAACGACGCGGAGCGGAGTTCGGACAAGCCGTTAAGGGCGGAAAAGACATTTTCCGTAAGAGTTAGGTACAATATTTTTCCTACGAGTGTTTTTGTCCATCTTATTTATGAAAAAACAAGGTTTTTAATAAACAAGTTTTTATAAAAATGCTACAAAATGACTAATAAGACAGAATAGTTACATAGATCATTTAGTTAGTCGTAAATATCATCATTTTCAACAATACAAAAATCGTGCGGAAAAGTAAAAATCGTACGGAAAAGTAAAAATCGTGCGGGAAAGTAACTTTTCCGCACGATTTTAAATCGTACGGAAAAGTACAACTTTCAAAACGAAAAATCGTGCGGAAAAGTTACTTTTCCGCACGCTCGTAGGAAAAAAAAGTTTGACGTGTTTTTGCATTTTTTTCAAAAGTGATCGATGTACGTTTTATGAATTTTGTGCATTACTTTATCATAACCCTGTATACTTGTATTTAGATAAAGTACAAATCATCTCGGGAATAACATGAGTCAAATTTTTCTTTAATTTTTTTTTGTATCTTGTTAATTTCGCATTGTTATTGGGGAGCGTTGCAGATTTACCACATATCCAATAACAGTTTGTCGATAAAATTTCATTCGCAAAATATATTCGGTATTTAACGTTGTTAAATGAACATAAATACCTACAACTGCATAATTACAATAATTTGAGTCCGTTTTGGCTATGGTTATTTCTGGAAAATATTATTCTAACCTATTATTCCAAGACATCTCGATGCCAAACAGACTTATAACAGCCCTATGATTTGGTTTTATAATTAACCTCAGGAGGTTAGTAAGAATCCTTCGAACAAGCAAAAAAGTTTTTTGTTTGCACCTAATAATAGCCCTGAGAACCTTCATAGGAGTGGGCCCTAGTAGATTTATGGCAGTTTTAAAAAGGTTTTATGGATGTTGTTACAGTAAAACAATTTTATCGTAGCTGTGATTGTATAATAACCTTCAGAACCCTCTGAAAGGCTATCATTATTAGCCGTGGCAGTTCGGGATGACTCACTGATTTCAGATGGCGTATTCTCTTTTCAGCTGTAGAAAAACCTGGAAAACGTACAGCACCTCCCAGCGTCGTCGGTGCGCACACCAAGCAAGCACTAGATATCGGGATTTGCATCAAGGTGACTCACATCGCCTATCGATTCCGATGTACTCCAGAAAAAATCTCTCGCACTCAGGTCACGAACCTGGTTCAGTACCCACAAAAGTGTCAACGGCGGAACCTAACCGTTGACCCACCGACCACTCAATAAACGGGTACTTGACGAAAGAATACTAGATGGATCAGAAAACCTGAGAATAGCGGATTATCAGAGTAAAATTTGATGCGGAAAAAATCCATAAGTCCATTGTTGAACTCTATATCAAAATAATTACTTCAATTCCGAGTTTTAGGTTTTCAATAACGAGTTTTCGGTTTTCAGTATGACTTCCAAACGAGAGTCATCATTCATGAGAAGTTAATTATAAATAGACTGTTATATTTTCGATCCAAAATAAAGACAGTAATTTCGATTATGTGTACCTAAACTGGGCGGGTAGTATTCGTATAGCCGTCGGCGCCGTAAGGTAAAATTAATTAAGATGTAAATCCGATAGGGCAGCACGTACATTAATTAAAATTAATTATGATATAAATCCAATTGAGATAAGTAGTTGAAACATGCAAATAAAATATGTCGTAAGCTGGAGCATTTTCGATTAGAAAGCTCAGAGCTCCTCATGATGCTAACTTTGTTGGCAAAACGGTCTTCGAGTGAAATTGGCGTAGATTTGCTGTTTGGGTAGTTTTCTATGTTTTGGAATTCTCCGGAGGTTTCAAATTATACTATGATACTAGTGGTCCCAACAGACGTTGTCCTGTATATCGATAAGGATGCGCAGAAAATGTTTGATTCGTGTTTTCCGTTTCATTTTTTCCGTTTCATGTTTCCGTTTCATGCTTCCCGTTTCATGTTTCCTTTTTCATGTTTACCGTTTCCCGTTTCATGTTTCCTGTTTCCAGTTTCATGTTTCCCGTTTCTCCGTTTCCGCTTACAGTTTTATGTTTCATGTGTCATGTGTCATGTATCATGTATCATGCTGCGTGTTGCGTGTTGCGCGTTGCGTATTGCGTGTTTCGTGTTTCGCGTTTCTTGTTTCGCGTTTCGCGTTTCATGTTTCGCGTTTCATGTTTCGCGTTACATGTTGCCCGTTTCATGTTTCGCGTTTCATGTTTCGCCTTTCATGTTTCGTGTTTCTATTGTAATATCTTCAATATCGCCAGATCAATCAACATGTTTGATTTTGTCATCCTGTATTTTGTAATGTTGATTATCATATGTCAAATTGAAAGTTGTTAAAATAGAGATGAAGTTCAGTTTCCGAATTGAACTTTCATTTTGAAATAAGCTGTTTCACCAACAGGACAAAAACCATTAGGTTATGGGCCCAGAACGTTGATAAAGAGTGGTCCAGTTTGGATGAAAAAGCACAAAGTACGATATCATTATCAATTAAAAATGACTAAGATGTCTAGAAACCCTGGTGAATTCAACGATTCGATTTTGTTTTGATTTTTATGGACGGCACCTCCTGTTGGATTAGGTCCTAGTTCACATTCTTTAGTACGTGGCGCTTATAGCGCTGACAAGAAACTGTTAGGCTGCTTACACATAACGACGTTTTGCGTTCACGACTTTTATTTTTATTCTGTTCTCTTATTGGTTCCGTTAAAAACGCTCGAAGCTGTCATACATTTGACGTTACTTCGATAAATTTGAATTTTGAATTAGTTTATCAGGAATTTGATTTCATTTTGATTCTGGTTTAGTAGTGATTGGAGTTTTTGTCCTATTTTTCATTGTGTATTGTGTTGTTTCTAGTTCTTCGTTGTTTATGGTGTTTTCCGATCAAGTTTCTTGTTTTCCTTTTGGATTGTTACCTATTTCATCTTATAAATTGTTCAACACTTCAGTCAAGAGTTTTTGTTGAACATTTTTGCTTAAATTAGTGCCTAGAAAATGACCCGAGTGTGCATTTTATAATAATAATAATACCGGAAATATCTCATTATGGCGTTTTCACAGTTTTCCGAAGTTAATCGATTGGAATTTTTATTAACATAACATTACTTTACATTTTATCAAAACAGACACAAACTCTCAACACAAACGTCACAAACTGTCAAAATTCAGACAGTCAGAAAGAGAAATCTATGGTCATGGAAGAAAAATGTTCACGAAATTTTGAGCACCTTGTGTATAAATATAACTGAGTCGCCCTCTGAACATCGGAATTCGGAACCCGAACCTAATTATCAAAAAATCAAGCATTTTCAATTAGGCAGGTGTCTTCAGTTTGATCCCAAAGTTTTACAGGTATTAGTGCACGCACCAGGGTTTCTAGACATCATAAAAATGACCAAATAATTCATATCTGTAACTGCCAAAGATATGTGGAACGACTTACAAAAGGTTCACGAGAGAGCTAATTTATCCATCAAGTTATATTTACTGCGGAAATCGAAACTTGAACCTGGACACACAATGACAGAATACATAAGATCTACTTTGAAAATGGTCGAATCATTACGCAGTATCGGTGAAGAAATCAAGAATTTCCATGTGGCGGCTCTCATGTTAGGAGGTCTTCCACCAAGTTACGAGACATTAGTGACAGCTCTTGATGCACAACCTGATGATGAACTCACTATCGAGTACATAAACGGCAAGTTGATTGATGAATTCAACAGAAAAAGAGAACGTGGAAACGCTCGAGTCGAATAAAGTGCGTTAAAGGCATTCAGCAACAAAAAGAAAAAGTTTCCAAAAGAATTTGATAAAGAATGTTTTTTTTCTGTAAGAAAAAGGGTCATCTACAGAAATATAGTTATTTTCGTAAAAGCAGTAAAAGGAAAACCGACTACAAAAGATGTGAAAATGAACTGAATGCTGAAAGCGTCGTAGATGAATACTGTTTCTCTGTAGGTCACTAAAATGCAACAGAATGGTACATAGATTCTGGGGCCTCCAACCATATGTCTAACAACAAACATTTTTTTGTAAATCTTTGAGATACTGATGAAAATGAAGTTATTGTAGCGAATGGTGAGAGAATGGCATGTGCTGGAATCGGAGATGGAATTATATGTTGTCAAGTAAATGATAAATACGAAAATGTTCGAGTAACTAATGTATTATACATTCCTGAATCAAAAATCAACTTATAATCCGTAAAACGACTCACTGAAAAAGGAATAAATGTTTGTTTTGAACACAACCGCTGCTTGATAAAAATTTGTAACAAAATTATTGCTATTGTTAAAATTGAAAATGGAATCTATAGACTTTTTTCAAAATCAGAAAATCAAGCAAATATCATGAAATCATGAAAACTACATTTATGCATGGCATAAGCAATTGGGCCACAGTAATATTGTTGATATAAAGACTCTCGTTTTCAACATAAAGAAACCAAAATCGAAAATTACCACGAAACTGCATTAGTTATGTGCAAGGAAAACTAACAAAGAAACCATTTTCAAAACATTGCGTTAAACGTTGAAATCAATGCCTTTGATCCATTAGAATGTTTGTGGGCCGATGAAAAGTGAAACCCCGTGAAGGAACCGATATTTCTTAGTATTCATCGACGATTTTTCACGTTATACTACAATTTTTCTTCTGCATTCTATGTTCGTAATGTTGATTATATGTCAAGTTGAAAGTTGTTAAAACAGAAATCAAGTTGAGCTTCCGAATCAAACTTTAAGCTGTTTTATCACCACAAAAACCGTTAGTTTCATGTTTCGTGTTTTCCGTTTTGTGTTTCCCGTTTCTGTTTCCTATTTAATGTTTCCTGTTTCGTGTTTCCCGTTTCGTGTTTCCCGTTTCGTGTTTCCCGTTTCGTGTTTCCCGTTTCGTGTTTCCGTTTCGTGTTTCCCGTTTCGTGTTTTATGTTTCGTGTTTCATGTTTCGTGTTTCATGTTTAATGTTTCATGTTTCATGTTCCATGTTTCATGTTACGTGTTTCATGTTTCATTTTTCATGTTTCATGTTTCATTTTTCATGTTTTGAAACTTTCATGCAAATTTTGAAAACATCTGCATCTTCTGATGAAGTCACAAATTTGCAATCTGTTACACGATTCGGAACTTCATGCAATTTACAAAAATCAAAGTTGTAAGTTAATTAGATTCCAAAATATCTCGAAATCCGAAAAAGATATACCACTTCTGGAAACTCCATATAAAAGTACTTCGGATTATGCAGCTTTTCTCTAATTTTACCCGCATTGTGATTCCAACCGTTTTCGAGATCATCGATATGAAAAAATAATGGATACATTAATTTTTTTCAACTTTTTAAGCTTCACAAAATGACCTCTATAGATTTTCACAACGTTGTTTCTTTTCCGAAGAACCTTCATCAACTCTTTTTTCAAACACGGCCCTGTTATTTTTTTAACAAAATTCAAGGTAGTTTTGGATTCTGAAAATCTTCATATATTACTATAGTTGTTTGAACATGTTTCTAGCTTATTTTAGAAATCACCTGAAATCGTTCAGAAAAAAACTGTTGAAAGCAACCCCTAACTTCGAACATTCGTTGATCGAAATTCAGTGAATAAAATAAAATAATTATAAGTATTTTTGTTTGTAGAAAGCTTCATAAGGAACATTTTTAGTAGAAATAAAATTTTCTGCGCGACCAATGGTTTCTGAGAAAAACGAGAAAATCCATCGCAATACTTGTTAGGAGTGGTTTTTGGGGTGAAGCTCACAATTTTGCTAATATCAATGAAGTATAAGCAGTAAGAGGATATTCCAAAAAGTATTGAGGAAAGTGGTCGGAAAGTCAAGAAATTCACAGTAGGTCACTGTCAATGAACTTCGGACGAAGCAAAAATAAATATTATCCGAGCTGTGCCGAGCACTGACAAAAAATGCATCGAGCACTAACTAAGCACTTATCACTCTGGAAAATTGCTCAGAAATCTCGAGCACTAAGCAATTTCATTTATAAAATGCTCACGATTACGGAGCACTTCCAAAAAGGAATCCGAATCAGGGAGCACTAAGCACTTCTCAGAATATTGAATACTTAAAAAAAATTAAGTAAGTGAAACTTAATCAAACAAGTAAGATTTTCACAAATAATATTACATCACAACATTTAAAGCTACACTGTAATTTTCAAGAACATTACCGTAGCAACTCCATTTTTTCAATATATCGCTGTGGTCAGGGCCGTAACTAGGGTGGGGCAAGGGAGGCTTTTGCCGCGGGCGCCAGTAAAACAAACTATCATTATCAATATTAAGGAATCTAAATATTTTTCAGTAATGTTTGATTGCACTCCAGACAATTCACACATAGAGCAAATGTCAAAAGTAATCAGGTACGTGGTATGTTGTCCGGATAAGTGTTCAATAGAAAAAAGCTTTATAGATTTCATCATAACAAATGAAAAAACTGGCGAATATTTGGCAGAAACAATATTGAATAAATTAAAGAGTGGTGGTCTCGACATGAAAAATATGAGAGGACAGGCTTACGACAATGGATCCAATATGGCTGGCAGATATAAAAGAGTGCAATCTAGAATTCAAGAAATTAATAGATTTGCCCGTTTCGTTCCGTGCACTGCACATAGTTTAAATCTGGTTGGCTTGAATGCTGCCAAGGTAGAGCCTGAAATAGTCATTTTTTGGTCATGTTTAGAGACTATACAATTTTTTTGCAAGATCAACTTCCAGATGGAAAGCACTCACCTACAAATTGAAGATTTCTTTGGAGAGTTCAAGTGATACAAGATGGGCATCAAAAGCAATTGCAGTGCACGCACTTAAAACTCAGTTCAAATCTGTTATAGAAGTACTAGACCAGATGATATTCGGAAAAAAATTCAATGAAGAAACTAGTTCCGACGCTAAATCTTTGCTGAAAACTTTCAAATCTTTTCAATTCATCAATATTTTAGTTTTGTGGGATACAATATTGACAAAAATCAATAAGGTCAATGTGTTGCTCCAAGCTAAACAACTTGATGTGAGCAAAGGAGCGAAAATCATAGAAGGTTTAACAAATGAAATTGAAGATTTCAGAGATGAATTCTTCGATCAGGTACTAAACGAAGCAAGATCAATTTGTGCAGAGTTGAACATTGATCCATCTTTTCCTGAGAAAAGAAAAAGACGAGTGAAAATAATGCCTGGTGAACTTTGTGGTGATGGCCTTGGTGATATGGGTGAAAACTCAAAATTCAAGAGAATGTGTTGTTGCATATTCGATAAATAATAACACAGTTCAAATCACGATTTGCCAATCTGAAAGAAATTAGTAATGATTTCGAGTTTTTCAAAGGCCAATTAATATCGCTGGCAACAATAGAAGACTTGAAACGATATGCTGAAAATTTAGTTTGGAAGTATGAGGATGACCTAGATGCTTCTGAATTCATAGATGAAATAGAGAGTTTTAAATTCCAAGTATCAACTCTGGTTGAAAACTTTGCGAAATTAGATCATATTCAAACTCTCCAAATCATTCATGAAAATGAATTGGAGAAAATATATCCGAATATTGACATAGCAATAAGAATATTCCTCTGTATTCCTGTTACGAGTGCATCTTGTGAGAGAGCTTACAGCAAACTGAAACTAGTAAAAAATTATTTGAGGTCTTCAATAGGCCAGGAAAGATTATCTGATTTGGCTACACTCAGCATTGAAAAAGAAACAGCTGCTTCAGTAGATTTTGATGACGTGATTTCACCGTATCTAAATCAAGAAAAGTTCATCTTTAATCATCAATAATTGCCTATACAAAGTACATACTACGGAAATAGTTCCTTTATTTGTTGTGACTGATTTTATTATCGATTGAGTACCTGAGTTGATATATGTATTTATGTTTTTCATTTGAGTTGTAAAAATCTTTATTTATTTATTTTATTTCTGTTACATACTTTGAGGAAATAATAAACAGTTATTTGGATACCACAGAAATTTGTATATTTGTATAAAAAAATGACTTTTGAGTTTTGATCTGATTAATATCAGCTACCTGAGGTTTTACTATTGTTAGGGGGCGCAAACCTACATGTTCGCCCCGGGCGCCATCCACCTAGTTACGGCTCGGTTTCAGTGGTTAAAATACCTTCTGACAGAGTAGATACTGACCTGTCAATTGAAACTGTTATTATAACCTGTTATGATAAAAAAGATATTGTAAAGCGTTTATAAACTTCTCGAGATACTTGTTCATTGAACACCAGATCCGATACGCTGTACTTTATTGAAATACTCGTTACTGATAGGACGTTTATAACACTTCTTACACAATATACTATTTTGAAATAGAATTGCTTAATTCATTAATTTGATTCGAAGACAATTGTTGTTGAATAGTTATTTCCATCAACCAGCTGCCTCCTTACGAGCAACCCTCAGAAGTCTTCGAGAGCTGGGGAAGATGAAGCCCTTACCTTTTAACATGTGATGCCATGCACGAGGTCGGTCGGCGATTCGAACCCGCGGGCCTTGTCACAGCAAACGAGAACACAACCTGTGCGCCACCAAGACCCATAGGAATAGGATTGAATCTTTAGTTTTGTGGTTTTCTTGATATAGTTTTTTATGTGTTTAACCTCCCACAATTTGAAATCATAATATGTAAATCAGAATCATGTCGAAATGGGCTACACATGGTTACCTCTTCACAGACAAGAAGTGAGAAATAACAGAATGGTGGTTGGCATATCGCACATTCACTGTATCAAGATAATAAAAAATGTCACCCCAACGAAATATTTGGCAGATTTCTTTTGACTTTCGTCAAAGAAATGTTGCATTATCTGCCCTGACTTCATGTTTCGACAAGATTTATATGGAAAGGCTTATTGCTTAGTAATTCCGAAAAGTGCTCCGGAGTGCCGGAGTGCTCGCTAGCACTTTTTGGGATCACTAAGCCCTAAGCCTTAGCTTAGGAGCACGAAAGTGCCTAGGAGCACAAAAGTGCTTAGGAACACAAAAGTGCTTTTGGAACAGCTCTGATTACGATTACGAATACCTACATTTTTATTTTTTTCACTTACCTTCAGCGTGTCCTTCTCTTCGGGCGCCTCTTGTCCTGGATTTTCAGCATTGTCACTGGTGGATATGTCCGACGCCAGATCGCATGTAACGGTCGGAATAGTGATGGGCGTGGGATGGGCTTCAATTGTGGCAATTTGTCTTTCGCCATCCCGCGGCGACGTATTACTGTTTCTATCGACAATAGAACCACCGGCGGGCGTTTCTCCCCCATTGCCGATTTTTGCTACCTATGGGAAAAAAATCAATGTCTATTAGCAGACCAGACAACAGTAGGTACTTTATTGAAAATAAAAATCAAGAAATATTAATAGCTCAGCCATTGAGAGTAGAGAGGCAAATTTCGAAATGGAAGATAGGATTCAGTGCAATATTCTTTAATAAAAATGTAACTCAGCCCCCTCGCTTCCTATGTTCCATCTTTGTTACATTATTCATCCTTTCTTTCTTTCCTGTTTTCCCCTTCTCTCTTGTTGTTCACTTTCAGTTTTTATATTTCTATTTTTACTAACTTAGGAATGCACTTCTCACCCTGTACCACAATACATAAAACGAAGATATTGCAATTCAACATGATTGATAATTTTTGTAGCGATCAGTCATCACAAAAAATTAACTCGAATCGAAACAAATCAGTTACCTGAAGAATAATCAAACATGTTTAATCTCCTCAAGAAGATGGACACTTAAACACGTGTCGAAGTATTAAAATAGTGGTTTTCTATTGGGATAAAATTCCAACGTTCAGTGTATCCGGTGAAACGGTTTGAAAAATAACAAAACGGTAGCTTTTTTGTCAATTATCAAGAAGTAGACTTGAATCTGTATTTATTTTAGGGTTAACAGAAATTTCACTATTCATCAGTTGAAATCCGTCAGGACTATCTTAATCCCAAACAAAATCAATCTTTGAGAAAGTAATTTTTTCGGCAAGTAGGTACTTCCCGGACACTTTTTCTTTGAGAAATTAGCACTTCCCGCCGTAGTCCGGGAAGTACATACTTCTGCCCGCAGCCTAGCGTTCACTAAACCACGGGCGCCATCTGAACTCCAGCCCCTCAACCAAAGCAGAACTTGCCTGAATAATTTAACCACGAATAAAAATAAAGAAATCTGCATTGCATTGTTCACAATAAGCTTGTCAAGAGAGAAACAAGATGTCCTGCACTATCAGGACGACGCTTATTGCCATAATCCTATACAATAGGAATAATTGGGTCGAAAATCCATCGGAAAACAACTACTTTCCTGGCTAATACCACGACGAATGTTGAATTACATCTAATGAATTTCCGTGCAGAGTCCTACAAGGATGTCCGCAATTGCTAGTTGCATGGAAATGTTCATTGAAACATTTGGATCACCTATAGGTCGATTTCTGGGTTCTTATCTCAGCTTCTGCCCTTACATGGAGAGTTTGCTGAATCATTTGTTGCAGACATTAGTTATTGTCTGCAGAGACCTACCCTATATTGAGGGCAATGGAAGAAATGTTAAGGAAGTATATACCTAGAAGAACTACCTACTTATCACATTTACCAACGGCACCCGCTCTAGTCAATCAATTGTCATCTCATACAGAGTATGATGTATGTCTTTCAAAATTGTAAGTAAATTTATTCAACAACCCCTCTCAGAATGATTATAAACTTTGAACAACATTAAACTTTTCAGGAAATATTTAAATTTTTGTATACGTTCATGCAAAAAACAAAACTTGATTCAACTATATTTGGTGGAAAAACTGTCTCTTTATTGCACTGAGTGCAATAAAGACTTTATTGCACTCATCTGTCATTCTACTATAGCGTTCTGTCATCATGACAGACATAAACTTTCAAATCGACGTCAAATTTAGCCCATTTTCTGTGAGATTGTATTACGTTTTAAATAGTTGCATGTTTCATCATATTCATTATATAATGGACTCTGAAATTACTAGAAAATGCAATTTGTTAAAAATAAAATTATTTCCTTCGAATATCATCCGAATTACACAAAATGTTTTTGAATTACTTTTAGCAGCTAGATTTAAACAAACAATGTCTTCCTCACAGTTTAGTGCCACCTAAATGTAACATTTTCTGGTTTTTGCATGAACGTAGAAAAATATTGTATCAAACTCGTGCAAAAAGAGTTTATTGCACTCGACGTGTTGTCCTCGGCCTGATGGCCTCGTTGGACAATTTCACGTCGAGTGCAATAAACATCTACTTTTTGCACTTGTTGCATTAATAACTATTACGTTATAAGTAAATATCCATCTTGTATCGATGGCTTGTTTTCCTGAGGAAAGATTTTGTTGGTTCCAATGTATAATGTGTCTAATGTGCGAAAAATATTTCCGTAATTTGAATCTCTTGAAGCGAACAGAATGCTGGAACCATTCCAAAATCTCTAAATTATTTGGGTAATGTGATATTCCTGCTTGGTTTTTTAGACGATTCTTGATTTTGTTGGAACCTTGTACTGAGTTGATCGACTTAAAGTTCAATAGCGGCTTCGTTCATTAATCAGGTATGATTGTTTCAACATCTTTTTTCATATAAGGTATATAATTTTCCTTATGGAAAAGGAAGCTTGATACATCAAAATGGCGAGAAATAGCTGTTTGTTTGTGGAACCCTTAGGCGGTATCCATTCTTGGAATACCCTACGAAACGAACTTCCTTTTGTTGAATCCAGTTTATTCTTAGAAGTAGATTCCTCTTCATCCAAATACACGAAGTTTAGAATAGTTAACAAATCCATAATATTGTTCCGCTGGAACTTTCACCACTGGGGCACTTGTTGGTGTTTGATTGAGCTGATAAGTTGCACAGCTGATTGCTTCCGTCCACTCATACTTAGGTAAATTAGTTTTCGCTAACAGAGTTCTTGTTTTGTCCATCAGTGTTCGATTTGTACGATAACTGACCACGTCTGTTGATTATTGTGAGGTCGTGTATATTCAAAGTATATATTCCTTTCACTTACTCCATCATATTTCAAACGTCGAATATAATTCACAATGTTGTGCTGAGCTTCGACTTTTTCCTTCAGCAGGTAAGTCGTGAGATGGATTTCATCTTTTACAATCACTTGGAAGAATATTTGTCCAGTAAACGTACATGTTTTATGTCCCGATCGCGGATGTTCCACAGTTTTGAAAGGCAATTTGGTAACTTTACTGATCATACATGGACCACATTTTCCATTCGGTATAGGTATTAATGTTCAATAGTTTCATATTCATATAACATGGATGACCAAGTCTCTGATGCCACACTTTACCCGAAACTAGAGCATTTTTATCTAAATATAAAAAAAAATTCGACAACAAACGAATTCCGTTCACATTTAATTATTTGATACAGTAGCATTATTGTTTTCGAATTCAACTTCCCTTCCGGAATTAATGAATTTCTGAACAGATTTTTGCGTCCACGTAGGAACAATCAATGCGTTCACATTCACAGTTCTGTCATTCACTATTATTTTAAAATTTCCTCTTTGACATGTGATTAATTCCCCGCCATTTGCGATCCGAGTTTTGACATCCCGATACAAATTCTGCATGACTGATGTTATGCATTTTGCGACACCTTTTTTGACCAAATGATTTGTAGCTGCACTATCGAGGAAGAATATAACCTTTCAAA
This sequence comes from Chrysolina haemoptera, assembly GCA_958298965.1. Lineage (NCBI taxonomy): Eukaryota > Metazoa > Arthropoda > Insecta > Coleoptera > Chrysomelidae > Chrysolina > Chrysolina haemoptera. The sequence continues at coordinate 22,163,756 of OY282592.1, read as the reverse complement.
TCAGATTCTTTTTCAATAATATCATCAAGATTTCACTAAAGAAATTGGCTTCTTGATCACATATTTTCTTGTTCAACTTTACCCAATGTAAAATGTGCACCCTTTCTTGAGCGTTATGCATTTCAACGACCACATGAATTACATCGTGTATTTTTTCATTTTCGCTTGTATTACGAAATTTTGAACAGTGTCGGTTGATGTCCCCATGACACCGAAAGCACTTTTGTCTATGGAACTCCAAATTGGATGCACCAAAATTGAAATTACTGTCTGTAGTGTCCGTACCAGTATTTTTAAGAGAAGTCGGCATTAAGTAATTGACTTTTTATAAAAACTCCATCCTAATTTTCGTTATTACTTTCTCAATTGCTGTAATAACAACTTTGAACTTTGTGATGATATATAATCTATCATGAATTTCAGCTTTTTTGTTTGCATTCGTAACCAGAAGAAACATATTTATTTCATTCATTTCCATAGCATTCACTGACAACTGGTGTTTCGATAACAGTCGGCATTGTTAAGCATGATTTCGTTATGAAAGAGAAGTTCTGCTAATGAGATTATTATGGCCAAGATAATTCCAGAACATTGTTAAAAACAACAGTTTTCTGAAAAATAACTCCGACCGACTTTTTGATGCCCACTGGGATACGGTCTTTTAAAAATCAGTATTTAATTTTTGTTCGTTAGTTAACATCAAAGAAAGGATCATCAAGTTTATTTGATGTATAATCGTAAAGAATATCACTCGAGCAAACCAAAATAATAGATTTTACTACCTCGTAACTCGACGTATTCCTAAAAACAACACTCGAGATAACGCTCTAGTGGTGTTTCGCAGAATACGTCTCGTAACTCGGAAGTATAATCATTTTTTTTTATGCTCTAGTGGTATTAACACTGATAACACCATCAAACCTAGAAGTGGTAAATTATCAGTAGTGACGTCAAAATATGCTTACTATAGCAAAATACCAAATTAGAAATCGGTATCTTCAAAACTATAGAAAAATCAGGGGGCGTACCTCACCTGATATACAGTGTGTCCATTAAATAACCCCCTCCCCCTGTTAACTTTTGAACCGATGGGAATTTTTGTTTGATTTTTTTTTTTGTAAAATGGTCGATCTTAAGCTACTTTTTGACACCAGAATAAATCAAATGATTTTTTCAAATGGCATGGTGGGTCCAGTGATAGCTTATTCGAAACGTCTTTAAATTATCTATATTACGGCTAAATTTTAAACGGAAATAGTCATCCAAAACAAAATGGCGGTACATAATATTAGAACACTTATTGAGTAACCCCTGTTAACTTTTGAACGGATTGGAATTTTCCTCTGAAATTTTATTTTGTTGAATGATTGTTCAAGAACTACTTCCTGCCAGGAAAAACCTGTCAATTTTTCAAAATGGCGTCAGATCGCCATTTTTTATCGCATGGGGAATCGAATGATACCTAATTTGAATCAACAGTAAAAGCACAAGAGCTTTTTTTTTATTGGATGAATTTTGTTCTTCAACGAAATAATTTTGCCAATCAGTAATTTCACTAGAAAAACTGACATGAAAAAATTGCGAGACCGTTTTCATCCGAAAGAAAATGGCGGTACATAACGTTAGAGCTCTGCTATGAGAATTTTTTCGAATCCTAAGGAGTTACAGTAAGATCATCAAATTTTTCAAGGTAAGTACCTTTGTACAAAAGTTCTCTGTACCTGAAATTGACTAATTATTGTCACAGCCAGATAACAAAGCAAACTGAACAATAGTAAAACGAATCTTCACAGCAGAGCTCTAACGTTATGTACCGGGGTTTTGTTTCAGATAAAAAGTTTGGTTTGAAATTTCAGTATCGTATAGAAAATTGAAAGACGATTCGAATGAGGTATCATTCGACCCCCAAAGCGATTTCAATAAATCTTTCGAAATGGCGGCACAACGCCATTTTGAAAAATAGACATTTTCATGTCGTCAAAAAGTAGTTTACAAACTATCATTCAACCTTGCACTGACTGCACTGTTTGAAACCTTTGGTGTAGTTATAGGAAGATTAAACTCAGTTTAATGAAATTTCAAAAAGAAATATTAGCAGGGGGGTTACTTAATGGACAGACTGTACAGCAAACTCTTACTTGTTTTAGCTTTTGTTTGTTCAACGCCGCCTTCGTGTAAGACTATCCGATTTTAGGAATACTTATAATGAAGGATCTTGTATATTTGGTTCCTTTCAGAATTAATTATACTAGAAAAAAGTTGGTTTCTCTGAAATTGCGAGCAAGTGGTGAGAAGCATTCTGAAATGATATTCAGTTCTGAAGCGGATATTACTTATTTGTTGATGGCCGGAGAGAAATTTCATCAAACCCTTTTCCATATGTAACAAAATTCAAAACTCACCCCAGGGCTGTTTGAGAAGCAGGTTACCGCATCCTGTGCTTGCCGACGGGGCGCTTTCCTAATTCCTCGACGGGCCCGTGCTTTCGCGGCGTAGTATATCCTAATGTAGACAAACACCATTATGCAGGAAGGGATATAAAATGACCCAAGAGCCGAATAGAGCACGTAGCCCAGTTCTTCGCTGAGCTGAAAATAAAATAACTGTTAGGAAATTCTCATTGATTGCTATATCCTCTTTCATCGAGTATTCTTGAATGGAATATAAAGGACACCGCACACTTCTATAGGGAAATTGGCCCCCTGTCGAATCGGCTGAATTTTTGATATGTTGTAGTCCAAGTCATTCCAAACAAAAAGTCCAATTGGCAAAACTTTTTCTATAGGCTAGTTTTGACGGTAGAGGGCGTTGAAAATTCTCATTTTCTCTCTGTTTTTAAACAACAAAAAACGTTACCCTGAATAATTTTCACTATTCTGAGTAATCAAGATATAAACATTCATCAGTATAAGATAATATTAAAAGTATTGTTCATTAGTGACATTACACATGGTCAATTATACAGTGTGTTCCATCTTGTATGGTCAAACTAATACCTCAAGTTGATGATAAAACTCTTGTTATTGACACGCTTATATTAGCTTCACTTGACTGTATGTATGTGTCTATGTAATTAATTCCGGTGACAATGCAATATGACATTTTTGTAATAGAAAAAAGAAAATGGCGGCTCCATGATGGCGGACGAGATTTGTGATTATGGTCTGATTCAATTCAAAGTTGGTATGATGAAAGGATTTTCGGGGTCAGAGATTATGATGTTTTTTTCAATATTCATAAATTCAAAATAGCGGCTCCAAGATGCTGGATGAGATTTGTGATTGTGGTCAGATTCGATTCAAAATTGGTATGTGGGGGGTTATTAGGTCATATGTTTCAAATTTTTTGTAAAAAATTTATAAATTAAAGATGGCGGCTCCAAGATGGCGCACGATTTTTGTCATTATGATCTGATTCGATTCAAAATTAGTGTGTGAGGGTTTTCGGGGTCAGAGATTATATTGAAGATGGCAACCCAAAATGGTGGCCGAGTTTCGTGATTACGGTCAGATTCGATTAAAAATTGGTGTAAGGGGGTTTTCGGGGTCGGAGATTTAGATTTTTCAGTCATAAAAAAGATTATGTAGTTTGAAAATACTAAAGAACACGCTTTACTTCCAAAATGGACTAAAAAGTAAAAAATAATTGACAATTCGTTCCACCATCCAACCCAATTTTTTTCGTATCGCCCTGTATTGAACTTGAAATTGAACTTTAACGCATTATGAAAATATTAGAGTCCAGATTCGTTTTGAAAATTGTTGGAGAATTAGCTACTGGATAATATGAAAAATTATGTAGTTTAAAAGTATTAAAGAATACGCTTTACTTCCAACATGGACTAAACAGTAAAAAATATTTGACAATTGAATTACTCAAATGGGAAGAAAGCCTGGGTGCTTCCGATCTACATTCTTATATTTTTTATTTTAATATAACAATACTGAGCGTCTAAGAGCTCAAGAGAACTTCTTCAAGCAACCTATGCTTTTTTTACATTGAATTGTCAATTATTCTTTACTTTTTAGTCCATTTTGGAAGTAAAGCGTGTTCTTTAGTATTTTTAAACTACATAATATTTTTTTATGACTGAAAAATCTAAATCTCCGATCCCGAAAACCCTCTTATACCAATTTTTAATCGAATCTGACCGTAATCACGAAACTCGACCACCATTTTGGGTTGCCATCTTCAATTCATGAATTTTGACAAAAAACTCATAATCTCTGACCCCGAAAACCCTCACACACTAATTTTGAATCGAATCAGATCATAATGACAAAAATCATCCGCCATCTTGGAGCCATCTTTAATTTATGAATTTTTGACGAAAAATTTGAAACATATGACCTAAAAAACCCCCACATACCAATTTTGAATCGAATCTGACCACAATCACAAATCTCATCCAGCATCTTGGAGCCGCCATTTTGAATTTATGAATATTGAAAAAAACATCATAATCTCTGACCCCGAAAATCCTTTCATCATACCAACTTTGAATTGAATCGGACATAATCACAAATCTCGTCCGCCCTCATGGAGCAGCCATTTTCTTTTTTTCTATTACAAAAATGTCATATTGCATTGTCACCAGAATTAATTACATAGACACATACATACATACAAGTGAAGCTAATATAAGCGTGTTAATAACAAAAGTTTTATCATCAACTTGAGGTATTGACCATACAAGATGGAACACACTATATAATGTGTAATGTCACTAATGAACAAAACTTTTAATATTATTTTATATTGATAAATGTTTATATCTTGATTACTCAGAATAGTGAAAATTATTCAGGGTAACGTTTTTTGTTGTTTAAAAACAGAGAGAAAATGAGAATTTTCAACGCCCTCTACCGTCAAAACAAGCCTATAGAAAAAGTTTTGCCAATTGGACTTTTTGTTTGGAATGACTTGGACTACAACATATCAAAAATTCAGCCGATTCGACAGTGGGCCAATTTCCCTATAAAAGTGTGCGGTGTCCTTTCATCGAAACAATATTATTTCTCAATTCTCTTTTCTACAGCTTATATAGACAACACTTGTGGAAATGATCTTTTACTTTGAAATAATTCAGTCGTAAATATTTAATTTAATGGAAACTGTTTCCCAAATATTTACTTTATCAGAGCGACTTCTAGAAAGTGTTTTTCTTTGAAGTGAATTTGGAAACAATACGCTGCAAAACGAGTTATTTAAGTACTGCAAATGTGACATACACAAACATTCTGAATGATTACTGATAAACATGCAACCAATCATCATCAGTTTCTTAGATAGAATTTGTTTATTTTTGCTTTGATTCGCTCATTTTATGAACATTGAGTATCTAACCAACACTGAACAAACTTCCAGTGATCAGATTTCTTACAGCTGTATGCATAGTCATTCGTCAGCGACTCTCCAGAGGTGTGCCGTTCGCTACAGTGGACAGTTTTTGTACTATAAAAATCTATAGGGTTATTCACAATTGAGTGAAAATGATATTCGTAACATTTTTTATGCACCAGCTCTACACATCATTTCAGACCTAACACAAACCAGAGTTATTTCAGTTCAATAGAGAAATACTCTTCCCAAATCACAAGCCTGAATATTGAAAATGCAGTTGGTTTAGTTACATATGGAAAGCTTAGTTGCAGCATCTGCATCGATACGAGAACAAGTATTCATTTTAGAAGTTTAAAAGGTTGGTTGAAATAACTATATGGTATTATTCCAGCACACTCGTTGGCAGTTTTTTCAGTGAGAACAATTTATTTGAAGTAGATTCTTCAATATAGCTCTCAACTACTATAGTTTCACGTTCCCCATACTATGTTACTCTTGATTATTATATTAATAACGTGTGAAAGGTGAAGACCATTGAAATTCAAGTCAGTATTTATGATTCGCGCTATAAAACCACTAGTGCATAAAAATTCGTACGTATTACGTACGTGAAATGCGTTTATATTCAGCGTGTGATCATCGGGCCATCATCCACACCGTATAAATAACTTACGGTGACGTCACGTGTGAGAAAGGTGGCTGCTTCCATTTTCCTATAATCAAGTCGTCTGCGTTTATTAACACGACCAGCTTGAATAATTATATACAGAATTACATTTTCGGGAGTGGAATAACAAGACCTCGTTTATGAGCGAAAATAATTTTCAGTTTTCACGAGAATGGTTTTGTTTGGAAATGTAATGAATGTAATTCGAAGGTTTAGGTTTGTAATAAAACACGCGAGTTCCAACTTGATATCGGGTTCAAAAGTATTTGCAATTGTGTCCTTCTGAAATATTGCACAAATATATATCAGATTTAAATCAATATTCGTTTTCTGACACAGATATTTACTTTAAAATTCCTAAATGAAACCTGGCCCACCCGATAAACGATAACACCCGAAACTCAAAAATAAGAAACACTCATCGGTAGCGCAGACAGGGGAGAGTTAATGCATGAATTCGAACAAAGTCCGAAAAGTGTGCCAGGGAGTTTCAAATAAATGACACAAAAAATTTCGACAAAGTTGAATTTCCCATCTCTCCACACTATCCCACAAAGTGAAAAATTTGAGGCAAATATCTGTCAGAAAACAACTACTTCCCCCTACGAACATTGAATTACATCTAACATCAATTTGTGCAATGTTTCTCCAAGAGGACACAATTGCAAGTGCTAACAGCAATGAAGAATTGAAAATTATCCCCCGTTGGTTGGGAATATCCACCTGCAGGCATGACATGTTTCGCGGTTTGTTTACCATTTATCAATGCAGTTAACATAGTTATCCTGGCCCACCCAATGAACGATAAAACCCAAAACTCAAAACCAAGAAGTACTCCTCGGTAGCACAGAATCCGGGAAGAGTTAATGCATGAATTCGAACAAAGTTCGAAAAGTGTGCCGGAGAGTTTCAAATAAATGAATCGAAAAATTTCGACAAAGCCAAATATCCCATCTCTCCACACTATCCCACAAAGTGGAAAATTTGAGGAAAATATCTGTCAGAAAACCAATACTTTCCCCTGCGAGGACTGCTTCTTGTTGTTGGGTTTTGGGTGGGCCCGTGAAACATGCCATGTCTCTACGTGGTCATTCCCAACCAGTGGGGGATAATATTCAATTCTGCATTACAATTAGCACTTGCAATGCCTCTTGGAGGAACATTGCACAAATTGATGTCCGATGTAATTCAATGTTCGTAGGGGGGAGTGGTTGTTTTCTCAAATTTTCCACTTTGTGGGATAGTGTGGAGAAATGGGAAATTCGACTCTGTCGAAATTTTTCGTTTCATTTATTTGAAACTCTCCGACATACTTCTCAGACTTTGTTCGAATTCATGCATTAACTCTTTCCGGAGTCTGTGCTACCGAGGAGTGTTTATTGTTTTTGAGTTTTTGCTGTTATCGTTCATTGAGTCCCCCAGGATAACTTTAATGTTATCCGACCTATCCTTGTATTGATAAGTGGTAAACAAACCGTAAAACATGTCATGTCATGCAGGTGGTCGTCAGGTGAGTACAACAAGTAGGTAACTGCAAATTAGGGATTTCGAGAAAAACGCAAATTAATGTTTTCATCATATTTTATGCTCTTGTGATAAATTTGTATGATCTTTTTGAAAAAAAATACACACTGTTGAATATTTGAAGGCATTCATTTTTAATTCCAACCACACTCATCATAGTGAATAAAATAGGAACGATGGAAAATTGAAAACTTAAAAAAAACTCAGTTACCTAGTTGTAGCATAGGTTTGCTCTTAGAGAAGGGTTTGGTAAAGCCTTCATATTCATAAATACTTGATAATACAATTTAAACACAATACGATAATAACCTAGTGGCTCACTAGCCAGTAGAGAAATCTATCCATATTCATCGAATTGATCCCGAACTTCGCAGTAATGTTTTAGGGCGGTGCAAAGCTAAGCATCAGTTTACAAATGGACTCTTTACTATAACTGGTGTCCCAAGTTATCGTATACAGGCAATATCTCGCTTATTTGACAAGATAATTTAAAAATAGAAAAACTGCTTTGAATGGTATTATGACGTATAATTTCCTATTCTGTTAAGTTTCAGCATGGGCGGAGGAAATTTTTCATTTTCATATGTATAACTAGGTAACGTGAAAAAATTCACAAAATGTTAATGATTTTGTTTTTATTAATAAAACAATACCAAATATGTGCTATCGTTGTATTCCAAATAGTAACAAACAATTTTCCATTGCAATATACAGGTTGTGCCGTTTGAAAATAAAAAATGAGGGGTATCTACCACAGAGCTGACAAATGAAATTTATTTTATTATATGTCATTAGGAAGATACTTTTGCCATTCAAAGCAGTTTTTCTATTTTTCAATTATCTTGTCAAGATATTGCCTGTATACGATAACTTGGGACACCCGGTATATACATCACTTGCAATAGGGAAGAATCTCGGAGTGGGCGACATCTACTTTTAATCTTTCGAAATACTCGTGGTGTGACACAACAAACTGATCGTGTGTGTTTATATGGCCGAAATGTGATCTTTTTATGCTAGTTTCGGTCATTTATGTATCGGAAGTGTTATATTTGGACAGTTTATGGACAATTATGGACAAATAATAAATAATGTTATTTGCAGGTTATGAATTGATTCCTACAGAATGACAGTTTTATCACACCTCGATCCGACATTTTGTCATTCGCAGCGCCATCTCGCGACACGTGATTTTTTCCTATAATTATCATGTCTATGTATTTTTTATGTTTTGGCATGGACGGCTATGGTCATTAGCCATGTGTTCCGGGTAGGCTGTGTTTCTGTCAACGTAAAAGGTTGCAAATCTACACAACTGTTCGGAATGTTCTTCCAATGTATCTATCAAGTTTGCTGCACTTTTGAATTTTCTCTTATGGCATATCAAAGAAAAATATTGAAGGTCGATACAAAATAAATTCAGTAGCCTTGAATTGGTTGCAAAACTTGATTCGTGATATGAAGTAATATATTCAATACTACTCCAAGTTTGCAGAACTTTTGGAATTTACTCGCAACGAGCATATAGCAAAATTTAAGTTTACTGCCATTTTGACAATGTTGCATACTTCGGGAGAGGTTAAAAACTGGGATTTATTATTTTATCGTTGTACCATTCACTTGACCAAAGTTTTAAAACTTTTGGAATTGATGTGAATTGATTGTGTAGTTCTAGTGGCCTATGAATAAAACAACAAAACAAGTGTAATTCACAGAATAACTATCCCAGATATTTTTATTTGTCACTGATATCCGTTTTCCAAAAACGGTATTCAATTTCTGCAGAAATGCAACTGATTAGAAACACTAATAATAAATTTCATCTACGAGTGTTCGAATACAGGTACATGGAATGTCATCTATGGTACTTGTCAAGGACTGAACCCTATGAGGAAACCATATCTAGAACTGATTATTGAAGTAACGTCAAAACATGACAAGGTTCGCGCATATTGTTATCAGTAGTGATAATCCAAGAATATTGATAATTATAGCAGATTCCGAAAGCTTGTATAAGCAACAAGCTTGAGGAAGTGCTTATATTTATCAATGTTCGAGGGTTATTCGAAGAGAAAATTTTTTGCTTACCCATACCTTTCAAAATTGCAATTGTCTATAACTGCTTTCCGTACAAATTTGTTATTTCAAACAGTATATTTTGATATATTTGATAAGAAAATTTCATTAATCTTCTCGTCAGTATTACAACCAAATCATGACATCACTGACATTTTGACGTTATTAAATATTTGAAACTAAGAACTTTATATCGAAATAAATCATAATATCAATATCCATAGCAACGTGCCTGAGAGTGAAAACAGACCGTATGGTCTGTTATCGTAGGTAATACAACAAGTGTATTGGAGATTATCGAAATGAAAATTCATTCGACTTTGAGAAACAAATTATATTGCTTGGCAACATAATTTGTTTCGAAAAAAAGATGGAATTTATGATTATCATCGGTACACGAGTTGTATTTGTTAAAACTATTCCATGAATGAAATCAAAACCATTTTTATTTATTATTAATGTAAATATTGAAAGTACAGTTAGTGCTATTGAATATTTCTAAAACGGTGTCGGGTTTCGGACAGTTTATTTAGTGAACGCGTCGAACGCGAACAAGCCTATAAAATTGTTTAGTTCATTGGTAGATAGATAGTGACTCATCGTCCATTTTCATGCTTTTACGAAAATTGTAAGGGCGGAGTTTTGGTTTACGTGTATGCAAAATTTGTCGAAAAGTTGATATGAATGAAAAGTGAAGCGTGTCATGGTTTTGGTCAAAGATCGGTGTTGTGTCAAAAATTTGTCGAAAATTGTGAAGTTGATATGAATTAATAGTTAGTGCTCATCATGGTTTGGGTCAAAGTTCGGTGTTGTGTCATTATACCAACTTGCTGGTGGGGTAAGTTTGTTTTATAAAACAACCAATGACGAAGCGAACTACAAAGGTATCTAGTAGTCAATCAAGTGCCGAACTACAAAATCGAAAACATGCTGTTTTCAATTATCAATATGAAAATTTCCACCAATCAAAAACGCGTAAAATGTTGTTCTTAAATGTTGTATTCAATCACATGACCTCAGTTCAACTAATTTCAATGGATTTTCGCTGGAGCAAAAAATTTTCTACAATAGGCGATGTGACCCTTTTTTTCATTTTCCTTCGTTACCAAGATACCGTGCACGAAGTAGTGTGCGAAATAAAAAATCCAATAAATCATTTATTTTTAAATATTTAACAATTTTTTAGGCTTTTCAACACTTTTTAAATTGTGAAAAAATTTTACACTACCAAATTTTATTTTTTATATTAAGCTAAGCATATTACTTACTTTAAAACAATATTTTTTGACGTTTACAGAATTTTTTTTTTTGCATCTCTTGCACGAAATACTTTCGTCTATTTTTTTAACTCGTTAGGTTAGGAAAATTCAGTTCTCGATCACCACAGTAGCATTTCGCGCACTATATATAAAAAAATAATTATATATAAATTCTCACAAAATAGTAATTTACGTAAGTCCGGAAAACACTGTTTTTTGGACGAGTGGACAAGATTCTAGGACAAGCGTAGCGAGTCCTGGAAGTCTGCGAGTCCAAAAAAACTGTTTTCGGACGTGTTGTGTACACAATTTTTTCGGCAACCGTGTAGAATAACAAATCGAGACACATTTATTTATTAAATGTCTTTGTAGAAGAAAATTTTGAACATTTTAATTCTTATTTGTATTAAATATTGAAATTCGAACAGAAGATAGGTACTAACAGAAACATTCTGATTCTTATTTATATTAATATTTATACTAAAATTTGAACATTTCCCGGACTAGCCCGGAAAGTAGGTACCTCCCGGACTAGTCCGGGAAGTGATACTTTCTCAAAGAAAAATCGTCCAGGAAGTAGATACATACTTCCCAGACGGTTGTCAAAAAACATTGTTGTATCGGTTGCATTTCGGGCTTCAAAACTGTGTTGTTATTCAATCCGAGTAGGTTGCTCTTCAACCTTAGCCATCATTACATTGTAATTCTTCCCTAGAATGAGACCTCTAATTGAATTTTCAAAATTCTGCACGTTACTCTTCACGTGTTTATTTAGTACTTATAACAATGAATCATATAAAAAAAGGGTTACTTCTGTCATACTTATAGCATCATTGTGATGTAACATAAATTTTTTTTTTCCCCGATAAATCACATCTGCAATGTACAAAAATACGTGTTAGTCATTGTGGGTTTTAGGGTAAAAATATCCGTTGTTCGCTTCTTCACCTCCTATTTTTCGTCTAATTCAAGCCACGAACAACTCACAGTTCAGGATTCACAAACTTTACTGAAAAATTAAATTCATCAACTCTGAACAGTTATGAACTTTGAATTCACTTGGCCGTTACTTGATGGAAATCCGTTGTATATGACAGTGAGTTAAACACGACAAGATTTAATATTTGTGGAAATCTCATCGCGTTTATTTCACAATAAAAATATTCTGGTGAATTTTTTTGAAAGGTCGCTTTCGTCTTCGTCTGCTAAGAGGTCACCTAACAAATAAGTACTGTTTCTATTCGTATTCACTGCTGTCCATCGATTCCTTCTTCTTGTTTTTTTGTCCAGTGCGTCGAATACAATAATAAAACAAGCGCTCAACTTCAACTCCGCGATGTCATCGTCACCCTCCATTTTTAATTCGATTTTACAAGCGTGTTCGTGACTTGACGTATTTTCAAAACCCACACGACTCCCCAGAATAATACGTCTCGTGACTCGGAAGTTTATAGGTAATCATTTTTTTAGATGTGTTCGTGATATTACCACTGAATATTCAGAACATCGTGATATTACTTATGATGATCTGTATGAGAACGAAATAACAAATTACGTGAAATATATTGAAAGTTACCATTGTGCCAAAAGGTGTGACACCCATCTTTGCTTACAAAAGCCATCCAAACAAAATGGCCTAAACGACTCGACAAAAAATATTCATTTTGAATCTTACTCAGATTCGAGTTCTGATTAATATAAAGAAAAATTTCTTATATGTCAGGTGATCCAGGGTTTGATGATCAGTCTAAAGAACCCACGTAGCATACTGGGTGTTCAACAATTAATGCAATGATTAATAAACACATATGCCAAAAAAAAAATTCGGAGATCTTAATTTCAACAAAAGATCTTGAGGATACTGAACATTGCTTCATGTCGACCATGAACACACTATAGGTTTCCAGCAACTGCTTTGCAAGTGCAATAAGTTCCTTATTTTGCATCTTCCAGCGCCGAAACTCCATTTCATCGGAAGCAAGGAATATGGTACACTTTTTCGAATGTGTGAAGTTTTGTTTCTGATATATTCCAGTGGTAGCCTTGAAAATAATGGAATTCCATTTCGATCGATATGTGACTATAGACCTTGTCCCTGACTTTAATTTAATGTTCCTGTTCTACTCCCGATTGCACGACAGTGGGATGCTGGGCAATGTTCAGCATTCTGAGTGGTGAATTCATAGATTTCATGTGAATGGGATCAAGAAAGCATTTTTTATCTCCTCGATATTTCCGCAATGTTGGATTGGATTCATGCCACTGAAGAATTTAAAAGTAGATTTCTGGTAAACATCTGACTTTAACATCCAGCGTGCCTTAGTTACCAGCCTGGATCAGTTGTGCTGTTTTTTTTTCTCGTCTGATGATCGCTGGCTTTTCGTGGTAAATGTTCAGATCATTCAAAAACTCCGAAGTATATCTGGAACTACGACTGACTACAAAGAAGGAGTAGGTTGTTTTCGTCCTGATTTATATTGTGAATCAAAATGGTACCGAAGTCATTACCAGACTGACAGTGTAACAGTTTTAGCTACTTCTGTCTACTAATTGACCTTATAAAATGAAATTAAAGTCTGACTGACAATGTGACTTTTCATTTCAAAAACTATCAAAATCATTGACAAAATTGTTTTTTAACACCAGTAAAAGACAAAAACAGCTCGACGATCTAACATTTCTTCCCCCTCGAAAATAGGACATCTAGTTGGTAACTTTTCCCAATTTGGAGACTGGCCTTCTGAAAATTCCATTTTTTGTTTTGACCTCAACGCGAGGAAACACTTTTACTATTCGACCTAACTTCCAAGAGCTTTTTACCATATTATCTTCCATGACAATAACGACATCGTTTTCTTTGATAGGCTCATTATCTACGGACCAACGGTTTCTCTTCGTGAAAGTTGGTAGGTACTCTTTCACCCTTCTCTTCCAGTATTCGTTAGTGAGATTCTGCACCTTTCTCCATTCCTTCCGTAAATCGTAATTCGCCCCTAGTTGATCCATCTTATTTTTAGATCCAATGAGGAAATGGTTAGGTGTAAGCGCCTCTAAATCATCAGGATTTGTAGAAATCTTCGTGATAGGTCTTGTATTTAACATATTCTCCACTTCAGCAATTAGGGTTAGCATAAGTTCGTCTTTGAGTTGTTGTTCTCTAAGAATTGTATAAAATGCTTTCTTTACGGGACGTATGAGCCGCTCCCAAGCTCCTCCCATGTGTGGACTTGCAGGCGGTATGAATTTCCACTCAATTCCACGGTCCAGCATATCAGCCTCTATTTGTCTATGTTCCATTTCATCCAGAGCTTTTTTTAACTCTTCAGAGGCACCACGTATATTACAGTTTCAGCTACTTCTGTCTACTAATTGACCTTATAAAATGAAATTAAAGTCTGACTGACAATGTGACTTTTTATTTCAAAAACTATCAAAATTATTGACAAAATTGTAATGCAATATCTATTTTAAGAAAGCATTTGATCCGTTGTGATGTGTACAACATAGATTTTTGTTACATCGATACCTGGATCAGCTGTCATCTTAGATTTGTTTATTTGACCAAATCGAAACTTGAGTGAGATTCAAATAGCTTTTTATCCAACAAGTTGCAACGAGCGTAGCGAGTGGTCTAACACGTCGTGTGCAAAAAACTAGCCATTTTGTAATAGCTGGCCACACACATAAATGTTAATCCGCCAATTTGTACCGCAACAAATATGTCGGACGGTTTTATAAGCCACGGTTAAAACTGCTGGGAACCATTAACGCACAACAAAACCCCACGAATCAGTCTTAAACTGATTACCCATCACATACCAGAATACCAGATATCGTAGTTCTGTGGATGTAGAATTGGGCACCATTCGCATGGTTGAAAGTGAGGATGGATTTGGCCACTATTTGTCCTGTGCCCACTTTCGACGGAGTAGGCAGAATGAGACCTTAGAGAGAACAAGTGACGAGACCTGGGGAGTAGGCAGATTGAGACCCCGGCGTCAAGTTACAAAATCCTGATGATACCTGAGGAGTAGGCAGATTGAGACCTCAGTGTAGAATTAACTTCACACCCTTTCAATCATTTTACCCTTTTTTCTTGAAAATGGCCCCAATTCGGAACCGAAACGTCGAATTTCAACAAATTCTAGACGCGGTTCAACTCGAACTTCCAGTTTCCATAATTATTTGGGTAAGCAGCAAGCAAAACGTGTACTCTTTTAACACTATATTTCCAATATTTCAACAGTGGTTACTGTCATCTTCAAGGAAGCTACAATTAATAAGCGAAAGTATACTAAAATGGAGTGAAGCCCAGTAACCGCTATACTTACTGTGTCTTTGAGGTTGATTGCAAAATGATGTGATGACAATATAAATAAAAAAACAGATCTCAATCATTTAAGTGAAATTTATTCATATTTATTACTCATTGATAAAAAACCGACAGAACAACTGTCAAATAATGTTTCAAATTAATCTTTAAATAATTCTTCTAACAATTCAATAAGAAATATGCTCGCCCTTCTGTTGGTACAATTGGCTGGTTTACTCACAAGCAGATGCCAAATCGTGGACTCTACCTGTCAAACTTCAATTTCATAATTTTCTTCTTTTAATTAAATATGTCATTTGTCTGTTTCCTAACCAAGATGATAGACACGTGCTGAGTATTTCCACACGTGGAAATTATCCATATAAATTTTAAAAAATGTGTATTAATTGACTAATTATTTTAATTATTGACCTTTTAATGTTATTTTATTATCAACTTCATGTTTTCCATTCGATAATGTTGTATCACTTTCATCACATCATTTTGCAATCAACCTCAAAGAGACAGTAAGTATAGCGGTTACTGGGCTTCACTCCATTTTAGTATACTTTCGCTTATTAATTGTAGCTTCCCTGAAGATGACAGTAACCACTGTTGAAATATTGGAAATATAGTGTTGAAAGAGTACACGTTTTGCTTGCTGCTTACCCAAATAATCTTTCCAAATTGCATCCTAACTAGTCAGTAAAGATTACCGTTCTACTATATATATATATATATATATATATATATATATATATATATATATAAGTGGAGAGAGTGTTCTCGATTTCATTCCGAAAGTTCCATCATCTGCTGACGGCCGTTTCGTTGTTTACAACTCGTCAGAACAGCTTTATGGAACTCTCGAAATCAAACCTCTGAATTAATACCTTACGGCAAAGACAATGATAATGAAAAATATCTTTTGACATCTACAAATTAAGTTTCTACTAGTGACTGTAGATGTTACAAGGTATTTTTCATTATATATATATATATATATATATATATATATATATATATATATATTGTTATAATATTGTTTTTATAAATAATAATAGTAAAATTTGTTATAATTTTATATAATAATATATTAGTAATAATAGTTGTAGAGTTGTATTGAGATGATGAATTGAAATTAAATTGTAAATAGAAATATTATTTTTTTTTTATTTTTTTTATATGTGAATTTGATTTCTGTTCTTTAGTTCTAGCAAAAGTAGTTAGCAAGTAGTGATAGTAGTAGTTAGAAATTTGTTATTCTTTTGCATGTATTTAATATTAATAAAAAGTAGTTTTCAGTAAAAGTAGATAAATTATAGTATTCAAATAGTATTTCAGAATGCCCTTGGCCAAATACTTACTCTCTTTGGTTTTAGATATTACCTTTTCTCTCTTTTGAGGTCCTCAGCTACTCAGTTGGTACCCCACATGAGAATCTCCCAATCTCTAGGTAGAAATCAGGAAAAGGAATGTGAAGGATGATTGAAATCAATGCAATGTAATTTACCTTGGAAATAAATGTATAAATTCAACTCAAATAGTTTCTTTTTATTGTTATTGTTCAAATAGCATGAAATGTGAATACTCTTATATCAACTCAATAGTTTTTCACTAAATATACTACCTCTGTTCCTACGAAAATAACGTATGTTCTAAAATATATCCATACTATGCATTTCTCACAGATATAACAAATATTCAGGTTCGGTGCCGTTACTGTTCAAACAGCCCCGTCCTCTGAGTATTTTCCTTTAATGGAATTCACCTTAACCTATATACTTGCTAAACACAAAATAGTATGAGGTTATTCTGAATTGAATAATAATAGTTCTAATAGATAAAGTTCATGTGCACTATTTCGCGGTGGAAAGTTTTTATGACTGTTGAAACTGGAAAAGTTCGGTGTGTAAAGAAATTTGAATTGTGCATATGGTTCTTAGCTTTCCTTTGACTGTTTAAGAATTAAATACCTTATGCAGATTTCAGCATCTCTCCTCTGCAACTGGCAGGTTAGATATCTTCATCATATATTACTGAAGGTGAGTCAATTTTATCTCTATGGACTGCATATACTTCTCTGTTTCTGATATAAAAAAAGATTTCTTTCCGAATGGGTGTATTTGATTATATTTTGATAATTTTTCTGCAGCTTTTTTTTTCAAAAACAAACTTTCCTTCTTCTCCTCTTGTTGATTCCTTTCTTCCTTTTTTTCGTTACTAAGTTTTTTCTCTATTTCAGAACACACTACCGATCACTTTTCAATTGTCAGTATAATTAATTAAACTATTTACAAATATCTATATATCGTATATTTTTAGTTTCGATTCTATTAATTTTCATCGAGTTTCCACATTTTCACATAGTTTATTTATTTTACATTTAGTTACTCATATGATTCTTCATTGACTTCTTGTTTCCTCGTCCTTCTTTATAGAACTCTACTTGTGATTGGCTGTGTGACAAGTTTCATATACAAGGTGTATTTAATTCAATTTTTCGAAATTCTAGTTTTTGTTGAAAATTGGTATTTTTCCTACTTTTTTTGGTCTTTTTGAACATGTTTTGAATTGTTAATAACTAGTTCATGCTTTTGTGTTAAGAAAGTTAATTTATTTCAAGAACTACCAGTGTTCTTGGAAGAGTTCAGTACATTATGTTTGCTGGCCTCGTACTCTAATAATTTGTCAGTAAATTTTGATTTGTAAGGTTTCTATCTATTTTAAATTGAAATTGTGATATTTATTTGATGAATTAATATTATAATATCTATTAAGAAAGAGTATCTGCCTGGGCTTTTTGATGAAATAATCTTTGATGAGTTATATTTTTTTAATAGGTATTTAATTTTAAAATTTCCATCTACTACTCTACTTTTTCATAACATATATATATAACTCTATTTCTATGGAAATATTGTTGTTAATACTGATGTTAGCTTTGGAGGATGTGTTGGGTATTATCGATCGACATCGCTATCGACGTTGGCGCGGATAGCTTTTTGGGCGAGTTATCAACCTGAACAACATTTTAGTCAATTCTTCATCGTAATTTTCTCTCATAAACTTCAAAGAGTTGCCGCAGGTTGAAGGAAAGAAAAATTTTGACCGTTATAATTATTCAATAAGCAAGAGGACGGGACTATATCTAGCAGATTATAACCTGAAATTTTGTTTCGATAAAATAGAGTAGATTGAATATACTTCACTAAGCTAATTCATCTGATGATATATGCATGTGAAAACCCTCGAAATCTATTTCATCCAAGACGTAATATCGTTTCAGTAAATCCATCTCATCAGTCACTCTTATTTTTTGCAATAAATGGGGCACATTTGTTTTCCTTTGGTAATAGCTCCCACTTCAACCGAGCCAGTCCAATAAATCATCAAAGCCTTCCACGTATGGCTATCTTGTCAATTCCGATGTTTTTTATTTAACCTTCACTAAACCACGAAAAAATCCACTCAATTAACAAATGTTGATAATATAATTTCATTGAAAAAACTGAATATGAATCATACTTACATAGCGTGTTGGAAGAGCATCCGTTTGAGCACAACTCAAAGTTGTTTTAGTATATCGTTAATCGAAGGAAATTGTTGCCGACAGTTTCTACTGACTTACATCTATAGTTTTGACTATTAAAGCAACTACCTATCAGAAAACAACTACTTTCCTGGCTAATATAACGACATATATTAAATTATGTTTCTCATTATAGACGACTCCAAGACAAGTTCCCCCGGTAACCAACTATACTGTAACTTATAAAATGGAAATAATAGTCGGTGCCGTCATTCACTAGTTCTGAAACAATCCAATAAAAGAGCGGCTGGAATTTCCTTTCCTCTTCCCTTTCTTCGCTTGGGCACCCTAAAGATAAAAATAAGTCACTGACTATTATTTCCGTCTATAGTATAGGAAAAATTGGAGTTGGTGGATTGGATCCAAGTAACTTTGTTTAAACTTGTGTTGATGCCTGGACATAGGTGAATAGAAGGCAATGAAGAAGTAGACTAACTTGCAAGACAAGCATCTGAATCACCATTCACAGACCCAGAAACAGTGTTTGGAATTAGCCCAATCCGACGTTAAAACGTAATTATTAAGTGGAAGAAAACAAAACACCGAGCACGTTGGGACGAAATCTAAGGGCATCGACATAGCACAGCTATGGTGAGGCATCTTAGTCAAACACTGACAGCTGACATTCTCGACCTCAACAACTCCAAGATACGCACAATTACCAGATTACTAACCGGACACTGCGACCTGAAGGAACATCTGAACACTATGGAGAAACCGTGGAGTGCAGACGAAGTGGGTGACGAGGATCATCTTCGAATGCGATGCGCTGCACAATAGTCGCAACAGAATAATTGGACAGATCAACCTAAAAACAGGCATGAACAATATGAAAGACCCTAACTGGTTTCAGTGTTTCTCTGTATCTTTTTTTTTCTACTTTGTTACCTAGTTCAAGATATACCTTTTTTATATTTCCTTTATGACCTTAAACGATTTAATAACTACATCTATTTCAATGATATCGAAAGGTTATTCAGAAAATTAAAGACCAGAATACTACTTCGAATGATAAATGATCAATTTCTAGTTAGTTATTGTGTCAGAGGCTAGTAACAACAAAATAACTTATCCATATCACGAATTTGGAGCCGACTAGGTCCCAAATGAATACATCCCATATCCAGTTATTTAATGTATTTGTTTTTAGCTCTACCTCGCTTATCAATCAAGATTCGAACGTGGTCAAAGTGACAACCATCAAATTTCAACAACAGTCGGAATAGCCTTCTTTTTTCTTAACTTGCACGGTATGATGAGAGGCAAACGTATGATAATAGTATACATATAGAAGTATAAGTGGACAAAAAGGTCTTTCAAAAATGCGCGATTTTTCTAAATAGAGTAAGTGTTTGAAAGATCAGTTATCCACGAATACTTTACGATATTTTTTTCAATTGGTGCACTTTGAAATCATAAATACTGGTTTCATTCTTAGAAATAATGGAAATGAGAACTTTTAATGTAAAATGTTTGAATTCGTGATGTGACAACGAAGCCATGGTAACTTTAAAAAACGCGCATTTTTGAAAGTTCGATTTGCACACTCTGAGGCCTGCTTTAAATAGGTAGAAAAGGGCACCAATCGAAAAAAAAAACAATCTGTTGGATATACTCCAGTATATCCACCAGATAGCTGTTCAACTGTTTACAGCCTAGGTTAGGAGGATTTGAAGCCGCTATTTATATTGCAACTAAATCAATCACAAGCTCAGTATTTGATATTTTCGTCTTGAGCTGTGATCTCCTCCGAAGCAAACATTTTTTGGGCATAGCTCGAGAAGCTCAACTTCTTGGACTGTTACCGATTACTACACTCCCTCTCGGCGTCTTTTCTTACTTGTAACGTCTCAGATTATTCATTAACAATTTTCATCTGTTACTGCTTTGGCGATCAGTTTGATATTCGAATAGATTTCTGCTTTACTAGCTGAGATAGTTGATTGTCAGATAGATGTGTACAGTAAAACCAACCTAGCTTGAGACGGAATTACTTCCTGCGCACGTGTCGGACAACGGATTATAGTCCGTAATATATCCAGTGATAAGGCACTCAACATGAGCGTACGCGGAAATTAAAGTATATGAAATGTTTAATGAAATGGGTTTCACTGTACGCTCCAGAAGGTTATTCACGTATCAATTTGTTAAAATTTGTTAAAATTTGTTAAAATTTGTTATTATAAATCTCTCAGGTTTTCGTAGAAAACCCCTAAAAAGCAGAGCTTGTACAGCATACAAAGTGGATTCTGAACCACTTTAGCTCCGTGATGGCGTTAAGGATCGAACCCGAGCCGCCTGGGTGAGAACAAACGCTTTTAACACCTCGACCACTTCGCGTTTTGTTTAACCAGGTGTTTTTGTATATGAAGGCTTTGTTAACTATGTTCGAGTGATATGTATATCGTGAAGATAAACGCACCTTTTGAAGTTGTTTGAAACCAGTATGTTGCAAATACTGGTCGGAATTCCAAATCGCTGAAGTGTCAAAATGGAGTGGGGACTGTCGTCCTGTCCTGTTGGTAGACTTTCTAAAATCGTCGAGCTGATAGGATCCAGGTGAACGTTACACGAAAAAAAATGTGTGTAGTTTTTTTCCACAATTGTTTGAAATTTTTAAACAAATTGTGTCTGCAATAGTTACAGAAACAATTTTGTTTAGAAATTTCGCACACTATTGTTTATTCTAATTTGTTGTAATAATATATCCACATTGTGTATATTTCTTTGAATTTATTTTTAAACAATATTTTTTAAATTGGTTAACAACACCGTTGTATATAAATGTTACAAAGTTGTAGTTCTTTTTTGTACAATTCATTGGACTATGTAATTGAAAAATATACAATATCGTGTTATTTTTTTACACATCATTTTGTTTTTATTATAGTTCTGTAGACAAAATTGAAACTCAGAATGCACAATACTGTATAAGAATTTTACACAAGGCTTTGTGTTTTTTAAAATAGCTGTTATAGAATAAATATTCAAAATATTCCCTAATGTGTGAGATATTTTCACAATCAGTTTTTTAAATATCTCACCACTGCCTCCTCGTTCTTAGCTACAACTTCCTTCTGAACCGGTCAGAGGCTGAATGGAACTAGTGTTGAAGCTTTCTTCGGTCTTGCTAGTAAGCCTCAGCCTTAGTGAATTCTAGTACAGCGCGGGTTGTGCCCTCTATCGGCAGGTAGTCTTGTTTGTGATTGATTACACATTTCTTGTTGTACATATTGTGTATAAAAGTCACAAAACTGGGGAAAATGTCACCACAAACCGAAATAAACAATCATTGGTAAAAATATATTACAACCAGGTGTACTAATTTTCGACAATTGTATACATTATTCACACATTTTTTTTACACTGTTGAAGGAGAAAATCTGCACACGTATTTTTTTTCGTGTAGGTGGAAAGATATAAGCTTCTGCAGGAGAGAAGTAT
This sequence comes from Chrysolina haemoptera, assembly GCA_958298965.1. Lineage (NCBI taxonomy): Eukaryota > Metazoa > Arthropoda > Insecta > Coleoptera > Chrysomelidae > Chrysolina > Chrysolina haemoptera. The sequence continues at coordinate 22,141,539 of OY282592.1, read as the reverse complement.
CTTAAAAGATATCTAGTGAACATAGTGTCATCTCATGTCGGGGTTTATCTGAGCTTGTTGCTGCATGGTGGATTCGAATGAATAGTTGTTGATTTTTGGCACATTTTTGCCGTCCTCCAAGTATTTTTGTGTAGAATGGGGTAAATTATTTTATATGTTATTTCATGTTTTTCTTGATGTGTTCAGTTTCCGTTGTTTTTATCATATCTCAATAAAACTGTGATTTGCTGAAATGAACGGGGTCAGAAAATATTCAATGAATTTATGATTATGTCAAATTATATGTGACCTATAGTTGATAGTATTAGGGATGGGGATGTATTCGGCACACCTATCAAATGTATTCTAAAAATGAAACTTCTTCCCTACCTTCACTACTTTTTCCCCATTTGAGGCTTTTAGTGAAATAACGCATATACAAACAGTGCAAACATCCTTCAAAATTGCGATGAATCAATAGAAATATGAAGACTTTTGTTTGTTTCATTGCCGAAATGATGTCTATTACCTGTAACGTTACTATTATTAATGGCGAAGAAAAGCTACCATAAACATACATGTGTTCCACTAACTATTAAACTCAGTGAATACCTAAAATCGAAATTCTCCCTAATATATTGCAATTTCATTTGGCTAGAGAGGAAATTTACACTTAGATGGTATAAATGAAAACAGAATAATATTTAAGAATTGCATATACTTACTCACGGAAAAGCAAGATTCGAAATGAATAAATCCAACCCAAATTATAAAGTTAAGATCGACTCTCTAAACTAATCTTGAGTTTCACCACCTGGTTTGTCGAACCAGCAGGCAATTTGAAGTTAATTTTGGAGTTGCTAGTTTTTGTTCAGATTGCAACAGATGGTTGTTATTATATTCAAATCTTAAACTGTTATAGAAATTTTTTAAATACTTCTGCATAAATAATATCAGTGGGATATTTGTGGAAAATTAAGATAACTCAAAATTAACGTCAGTTACATAAAACAATGCCGCAATTGTGATTTTGAAAACAAGAAAACAAATATTTTGATTATAGTTACTCAAAAACCGAAACAAAGTTTTTGAGAATTGTTTTGCGTCACAATTACTATCGATGTTATTGCGAATACTCATGGTATTACCCCAAATAATAGCATCATAAAACTCACAGCTCCTGTAATATAATGGCTAGTCAAAACTTTATGCCTCTATGTGTGAGCTGTTCGTTTTTTTATTGTCAGTATATATGGACATTTGTTATGCATATTTTTATGACTGATCTGATGCATTTCTATGGTTATTTGTATAAACCAGAAGAAATAAAGATGGCTGATTGATTGACATAAATGTCAGTCTGATAGAATTCATGTTTATGAGTCATTTTTGTGTAACAACATTAATAATCGCTCATACACATCCTACATGAAAAATGAAATATGTGATTTTAAGCTTGAGGTTTCCACTTCACAATAGTTTTATTAACGCAGGAGGCATGTGTAAGTAGAACTTGTCACACTACTTTAAAATTGTTGCATATAGTCCAAAGAGGGTATGGGTTGCTGTTTCACTATAATAATTCCATATTTACTAAATTATTCATGATTTTCGGATAATCCTCAAACATTTCCTTGAAGTGCGACAATAGTTATTTATGATACAAGTGTTAAAAGTGGCATTTTATTTTGTGAGTGGGGAATATTGCGAAACGAGCGTTAGCGAGTGGAGCAACCCCACGAGCAAAATAAAATCACTTTTAACAAATGTATCATACAAAATTTTTTGTTCAACAGTTACTGCTAGTAAGAAAAAAACAAAAAAAAAATAAGATCCATAAGGATTCGAACACACGATCTTTGGATTACAAGGCTGACTGACAGATACTTCAAATATAATAAACCCCAACGCACTTTATTTATGAATGTCATTATTTGTCAGTGATGAAGGACATTCTACAGTTGGACTAAATACTACTTCGTTTGTAACTTCAAAAGGAATTAGTATTATCAATTGCGCAAACGACCAAATACATGTGTGAACTTTTATAAACGATTCCTCTTGAGTAGGTGTTCTGATTATAATATCTGATTGAAGTGTTTCTATTAGAGAGATCTATATTACTGAGTATCCATCATCTCATCTGTCATTTTACTTTTAACACTAGTGTTAAAAGTGATTTTGTGAAAACGTCAGTTTTTAGTTCATGTGTCAATGAATTAAAAACGTCATTTTTAATGTCAGTTGTACAAAAAATACATTTTAGGTACACAAATACTCGCATGTTTGCATGAGAAGGTAGGAGTCTTCAGAAACGATTTGACTTCTTCCTTTTTTTCTCCGATCATTTTTAGCAGTTATGACCAATCAAATATTCGGCGGCGGGTAAGGGTGAAACTGAAAGTTGATGTCGGCGTTCAATCACGTTTTCTAAGAAATTACTTAGAATGTTTTTTTTTTCGTAAGGTAGGCATTCAAAAAGTTAGATTTTTTGGACAAAAAGTTGGACATTTTGATTGTCTACCTAACGAAAAAAAAATCATTCCAATCGGTTAAAAAATGTAAGTTTTATAAGGGTGATTCCATCTTAAATAGGTCACACATAGTTGATTACAGTATCATCCATTTAAATGTGCCACTCTCATAGAGATTTCTGGCATATTTTTTTTAAATATTTTTATACCGATCAGTGAATAAATATCATTTATAGCCTCAATTGACAAAGAAATGGCTCAAATAGGAAATGTTATGGTATTCGATCCCAATACGGAAATGTTTACAACATACTTCAAAAGGCTTAAGCTGTATTTCACAGTAAATGGAACACCCGAGAAGAAAAAGAACGATATTTTCCTGTTATTGTTGGACACAAAAGATACATTGCCCCATTTTAATAATACCGAAATAGCCTGAAGAGCATTTTCAGAGATGGAAGGAACCCTAGAGGAATACTTCTTACCTACAAAACTAGTAATTGTTGGAAAGTTTCAGAAAAATACAGAGGAAAATGTTATTGAAAAATAGATATTTTTGTATCTAGAATGCGAAATGATACTTTTGCGTTCTATAATGGAAGTTTTTTTCTGAGCCTCAGCGAAACAAAATAACTACTCGAGAACGTAAAAGTATTTCGCATTCGAGATGCAAACAATATTTTTTGGAAAACTCAATTAAAACTAATATGAGAATGAAAAATTATGAAAATAGTATCAGTCATTGTTTATTGACATTTCGTGACATTTCGTGATATTTCGTGTTTGAACCAAAACGAACTAACGAGGTGATTTTTGTTCGAAAATATGAATAGGATATTCATAAAATCTGTTGTGGAATCATCTGCGGCTGAAAGACAAACTTTAGTCGCTATTTTCCATCGTTCAAGATAACCTCCTTGGGTGGTATTCATGTTGAAATGGGGAACATTCTCCATGAATATTGAAACATAAAAAATGTTATTTTTTTGTGACATCCAACAGAAAACGAATACTTCCCCGGCTAAAGTCACGCTGGACATTGAACTACATCTGATAGATGTTGTGAAAAGACGCTAACTGAAAGGAAAAAATATGAAAGTGAAAATTCGCATGTTCATTCAGATAGTTGATTCTTCAATTATTTCTAGTTTTCATTGAAAATTCATTAAATAAATTAGGTAGGGGGAATGTTATTAAAAAATATCACTCACAGAATTCGTTCATTTCATTGAAGCAAGGTTCGCTTCTCTTGCATTTAATCTCCAATACATTTTGGTCGACGAAAATCTATTTCGTTTTGCCAAGCTTATCAGGAAGATTGACAGAATTGGAAATCAGGTTCTTCAGAAGCAATTATATGTATCAAGGATGGAAATAATGGAAATATTTCTTTTGCGGTAACACTTAAAGTAAAGTTAAAGTTAAAGTTATTTTTGACATAAACCTGTCACGGTTAATGAATTTTGATTTCTGTTCGAAAGTATGAATAGGATATTCATAAAATCTGTTGTGGAATCATCTACGGCTGTAAGGCAAACTTTAGTCGCTATTTTCCATCATTCAAAATAACCTCTTGGGAGGTATTCATGTTGAAAAGGGAAACATTCTCCATGAAAATTGAAAAATGAAAAATATAATTTTTTTGTAATATCCAACAGAAAACAACTACTTCCTCGGCTAAAGCCACGCTGGACATTGAACTACATCTGATAGATATTGTGAAAAGACTGGAAAGAATAAATCTGAAAGTGAAAATTCGCATTTTCATTCAGATAGTTGATTTTTCGATTATCTTTAGTTTTCATCGAAAATTCATTAAATAAATTAGGTAGGGAGAATGTTAGGTGATACTCTCAGAGGTCTCACTCAACCTGCCTCCACTATACATATACATACAAGGCGAAGCCAGGTCAATCGCAAGCAGGTAGCTTAGAGGACAAGCACCCATATGCAATATGCACGGGAGAGACTACAACAAGCTATACGGAGAGTTGGAAACCTACCCGGTTACAAGAATGCCATCAGATGGCATACTTCCCAGATATTGCTCTGACAAAACTTTTAGGACTAGTATAACAGGCAGGGATACTTGAAAGGAGGGACCTCCCATCAATGCGGAAATCGCTGTTCACACTGACGGCTCAAAAAGTGATGAAAGTTCAGGAGCCGGCATCTACGTAACCAAGCCGAAGATGGATATCTCATTGAGCTTCGGCAAACAAGCGACGATATTTCAAGCGAAAATTGTCGCAATATACCATTGTGCATAAGATCTAATTGGGCATGAGTTTAAAAAAAAAACACTGTCATATACTCTGATGGCCAATCTGCAATAAAAGCAGTCAACTCAATTCAAGTTACCTCAAAACTTGTTTGGGACTGTAAAGGAGCACTAAAAGAGCTGGGAGTCAGAACATACCCGCTTGGATACCAGCACAGAAAGGAAACAATGGAGAGGCCGATACACTAGTACGAAAAGAAGCAAGTAAGGCCTTGAATGGTTCAGAACCGTTTTGCGATATAGCAAAAGCTGTACAAAAAACAAATACCAAATCATGAATCCCACAGAAGTCTCAAGAATGGTGGAACAATGCACCAGGGATGAGACAGGCCAAAGAGTTTATCAAACAACCGCAGCCAACATTCACAGACTACCTACTAAGCCAGAGAAGGAGCAATACTAGAATAATAGTTGGACTCCTCACAGGGCATTGTAGGCTCAACAAACATATAAGTACTATTGGTCTCGCAGAAGAAATGCTATGCAGGTTCTCTCAGGAAGAAGAGGAAAGATCGGCACACATACTATGCTTGTCAAGGCTAAGGTTTCTAACGCTGGGAGAGGAAAAACCAAGAGTTCCCAGATTCATGGGAGTTTCAAAAACTGGCATTTGGAGTCTTGTAACGGAGACAGGGCTGGATGGAGAACTCTAAAAGATCTCGAGGGCACTCACAATATATCTGAAAAGGTCGCGGTGTGCAGGCTCGTAGCATGAAAGCTCGAAATCTAATCCAGTCTATTCAATATTTCCCAAAAACTAAACAAATTTACTTTCATTTGATGCAACGTTACTAGTAAGCTTATAGCTCTTGAAAATACTTTCTTTGTTAGGAAACGCCTATATACACAGGCCTAACGCGGCTCTACGAGTGTTTTACTACCATCTACGACACTCGTACGAGACACCGGTGTTGCCTTATGCTTCGGGAGATATTGAATCCGTTGTAGAGAATGAGAAGTGCCAAATATATTGGAACAACTCATTCCCCACCCTCAGGCAAATACAAGCCAATAAGCCTTCGAATATTGTCCGAAAAAAGGAGAAAAAACAGACTAAATATCGAGACTTGCCGCGATATGTCATAAATCTTAGCCGGGCGAATGCAGAAGGCCGTCATCCTTGGTTCACTGCTCCATGATTCTCGGACCCAGTGATCACTTACCGTCCGTACGTGGGGAGTGGTTATCTGGGTAAACGATCCAGCGCGCCCTCCGGCTGTATCGGGGCTTCGGAGATAGGGCCTGACTGAAACATCCTTTTAGGATAATAATAATGAAAATAATAATAATAATATACCTTGTGGTGCCCGATCTGATAGTGAGATGCATTCACTATAAGATCTAGTCAAGTCAGAGTCCAAACAGAGCCGTTGATCTTTGGAAGGGGCTTATTTCAGGAAGATTGCTTCAGCCCTCTTCTTTTCTGCATCTCACTACTGCCATTGTCCGTTGCACTCAGAAACACCGGTGGTTACAATTGCGGCACCCCCAGCAACAGGAGGCACAAGGTTTATTTTACATGGATGACCGAAAAATATATGCCTCCAGAGAAAATGATCTACATCAGTCCTTGGCGCTGGTGCAAGAGTACATGCATGCTATCGAAATGGAGTTTGGGATCGACAAATATGCCACGGTTCATCTCAAAAGAGGACGATGCGAGGAGTACGGAGAGGATATCCAGCTCGTAGACGGGATCATCCTACATCATCTTGATACACTTACCTAGAGGTGGAACAGCGCTGCTTTCAAGAGGTAACCACGGTTAAAAACTCTCCACGGCAAGTATCAGCACAAACTCCGACAGATTTGGTCGTCAGAACTGTCGGGAAAGAACAAAGTTGGTGCAACTAATATGCTTGCCGTTCCGATCTTATACTCTACTCCTTTGGAATGGTGAAATGGACTCAAGAGGAGCTGCGAGAACTCGACGTGGAAACTCGCAAAATAGGAGCTTGCATCCTGAATCGTCCGTTCCACAGTTGTACCTTACCAGACCGCAGGGAGGCCGTGAACTTTTGAGTTTGGAGTATCTACATAACAGAATGGTACTGGATGGAGCCTGTAAAGTTATCACGAGTTCAGATCTCCTTCTCTGCTTGGTCTGTGACTAAGAAAAAGCAGGGATCGCAGCATTCGTTTTCAAGGCAGCAGTCCGTGCAGCCGACGAACTTGATCTCGTTTTCGACTTTGAACGGGTTAATCCAAACTCTGTAACCGAGTTGAAGCCCGTTCAGCAAAAGGCTCACATTACAGCTGCGGAGACAGGCACGATGTTTGCAAAAAAAAGCCATTTTTTTTTTTATTTTCAAAAATTCATATCTCATAAACTCATAAACAGGACATAGAAACTAATTTAAACTAGCACGTTTAACTTCTTGTGACTTGTACTACAATATCCCAAAAAATTATCAAAATTGGATGATAACCATTTCCACATGTATTAGGTGCGGGTTCTTTTCAGGACCTTTTACAAAACAAATTTGAATCGATTTTATTGAAAAAATTTAATCGCTTATTATTATTATTATTATAAGTTTTCCCAAATGATGCCACTGTAGGACACTGTAATTTGACCAGATGTCTTTCCCATTGAACTTGAAATTACCAAAAACAACAAATCGTATTCGATTATTTTCGGTAATTTCAAGACCATCAACAAATAATTAAAAATAAATAACATTATACTTTTTTATTAATTTCAACGCTTATTTGCAATAAAAAATTGTAAAGTCTCAAGATTAATTTATAACCGATTATAAAAAAATTGTTTTTTAGTTTTTTGCATTATTAGCGATACTTTTTCATGAAACCAAATTTGTTCATACATTCTTAAAGTTGTCGTTTCGACGAAGAAAATAAGAACCCATGAAGTCGAAAATTTAAAAATTGGTAAACGTTAATAATCCAAAATATTTTCATTACAGAATTAAAAAAACAAAGTGTTGGAAAACATCATATACACAACTCGAATATAAACCTTTTTTTAAATCTCTTGTGTAATTTCTGTAATCAATATCAAGTGCGGAAAATCTGATTCAATGCGTTATACCAGCCAAAAGTCAATTTTGTAGAAGGAACAAATAAATCAGTCGGTCCAGCTATAAGATGTTTTATTGAGGTTATTGAGGGACACCAAGACTGTAATAAGCAACTGCACAAAATCGCACATGCGAGAAACATCGCTCGGGACAAAGTCACTGGGTATTCCCCAAGTTTGCGCGTCACGTACCGTTATCAGGTAATTTACTACGGTAAAGTCCAATCTACTTTCCATTGTGAAATATTGCCAGTAGACCGGGATGGTAACGCTTCTGATTTGAATTCTTCAAAACACGTTTTTGAAATTGTCTGGAGAGAAATATTTCCTGAACTTACGAGAATGATGCTTCTAAAATACAATCATTTCGAAAGGCACTATTTCTTTGCGGCTGATGAAATTGTTTTGAGGAATAATAGAGTTTTCGGCTAAACTCATCAATAAAAATATCCAATTAGTTTATTTTTCGAGAAAGTTAATAGCTTATGGCAAAAAATGGATTTGAAGCCTTACATAGCCTAATATATGACTCAAACAATTACAATCAATATTTACTGTAATCAAATACTTGAGGAACGGATAACGAACCTACTCCTGCACAGAAACATCAGCTGTTTATACAGTTGTTCTGGAAGTTGGCATTTCTAGGAGAGAAGGAACGTAGAGCAGTTGAAGAAAGTGAGAAAAAGTCACTGCATTTTGTAAAGGGATTTGTCGGACCCATCACCAAAAACTATTACTTTCACTTGTCATTGAAAGCCTATAATTCGGTTTCTTGATCCATTATGCTAGATTATTTCTTCGATCAGCTTGAGTAATTTCTTTTTCTCCGTCCAACATGAGGTTATTTCATGTACTTATTTCTTGTGATACATTGTGATACAAGTGTACAAATAAGCTTTCAAAGTACTTGGAATGATGCGATTATTTTAAAGGCACTTGAACACGTTCATCATACGCAATTTTTTATTGCGCGTGTATCGTGACTTAGCAAAAATGCTAGACAAAAATGAAAAAATAATTTTAGATCAGGAAAATATTTAATTACTTCTATAATCAAGTATTTAGTGCCACTATGGACATGTAGGCTTATTTTACATCACATATGATACAATTGAGAACTTGGCGTTGTTACCTAGGAACAAATTTTATAACACGCACGCTCTTTAGTGCATTTGCCATGGAATATGGATTTGTTAGCACGACTGTGAAGTTGACCTTAAATTGCGAAGATGATTCATTCATAATATAGATAGCAAGTGACCCACCCAACTTGGAAAACTGAACATTTTTTTAGTCTGTTAGAATTTTATAAATATCTATACATTTATTTATTTATATATTTTGCCAGCTTAACAGTAAGGTTGATGGACTTACCAATACAGTGTTCCTGAGTGAACCGAGTTACTGCAGCAGAGTCCCGCATTTGAGAAAGTCCTCTGGAACAACGCTTGTTTTTACACGCTTGTTTGTATGTTTGTAACTGACTCCTTAAGGCGTGATTTTCACCCATTTCCAGACGTCCGAATGATTTGAAATTTGGCAGGTGTTCATAGTTCCGGTGACAATGCAGTATGAAATGATTTTTGTTACAAAAAAACAAAATGGCGGCTTCAAGATGGCGGACGGGATTTGTGATAATGGTCCGATTCCATTCAAAATTGGTATATAAGGGTTTTCGGAGTCGAAGATTATGATTTTTTTATCAAAATTCATGAATTCAAAATGGCGGCTCCAAGATGGCGGACGAGATTTGTGATTATGGTCAGATTTGATTCAAAATTGGCATGTGAGGTTTTTTTTAGGTCGTATATTTCGAATTTTTTGTCAAAATTCATAAATTAAAGATGGCGGCTCCAAGATGTCACTATGGTCTGATTCGATTCAAAATTAATGTGTGAGGGTTTTCGGAGTCAGAGATAATGAATTTTTCGTAAAAATTCGTGAAAACAAGATGGCGGCCCAAGATGATGTACGAGTATTGTGATTATGGTCAGATTCGATTCAAAATTGGTATAGTTTTCGGGGTCGGAGATTTCGATTTTTTAGGAAAAAAAAATAATAGTTTAAAAAACTAAAGAACACGCTTTACTTCCCATGGACTAAAAAGTAAAAAATAATTGACAATTTAATTTTTCAAATGTAGAAAAGCGTGTGGTGCTTGATAAAGTTCTCTTGAGCTCTTGAACGCTCTGTATTGTTAAATTAAACTAAAAAATATGAGAATATAGATCGAAAGCACCCACAAAACAAAATCCGCAAAACAAACCTGACATTCTGACTTTTATGTTTGTTTTACATATTTCGCTTTGAGTGTATTCAGCCCATTTCAGTTTATATTTTAATTACTCCTAGTTATAACGAAGTGGCGATAATATAACGAAATCAATTGATAAACAGTATTTGGTTATACCATACGGTAAAACGTACCTAATACAAACATAGGAAAATCCAATGTATCTATGTGCTTAGGCAATTATGTTCAGAATAGCACTATCGAGATTCCAGCAGAGTAGAGGGGCCGCAGCACATCGTAAATGAATCTATGTTGTCTGCGTGCTTGTCTGACCTGTATTGCCAAATGTATAGCATTTTCCCATGTTATGCAAACGCTTCCCCGTACGGTATGTATCGAATCCTCAACATAGGCAAAAACAATGATACAGGTATACCGCCCAATCTAAACAAACCCGACGAAATAAACGACTCCTTCAATTCTTCGACGCCGCAAGATTGACTCGCAAAATAATAATAATCTTATTGTATACTACACTGATCATGTGAAAGATGGGTTGAGTAGCATATTTAGCTTCAAAGAAGTCACCAAGACGCAAGTGGATGAGGTCATTTTGAACATAAAATCAAAAGAATCTACGATATAAATATAATAGTTATTTATGCAACAAGTGCAAAAAGTAGGTGTTTATTGCACTCGATGTGAAATGGTCCAAAGAAGCCATCAGGCCGAGTTGGACAACACGTCGAGTGCCATAAACTCTTTTTGCACGAGTTTTATACAATATTTTTTCTACGTTCATGCAAAAATCAGAAAATGTTTCATTTAGGTGGCACTAAGCTGTAAGGAAGACATTGTTTGTTTAAATCTATCTGCTAAAAGTAATACAAAAACATTCGAGGGAAATAATTTTATTTTTAACAAATTGCATTTTCTAGTAATTTCATAGTCCATTATATAATGAATATGATGAAACATGCAACTATTTAATACGTAATACAATCTCACAGAAAATGGGCTTAATTTGGCGTCGATTTGAAAGTTTATGACAGAACGCTATAGTAGAATGACAGATGAGTGCAATAAAGAGACAGTTTTTCCACCAAAACTAGTTCAATAAAGTTTTGTTTTTTGCATGAACGTAGAAAAAAACTATTATTTTATACTGCCCGTTCCTTCTCCACTACATTACACATATCATAAACTTCTGTATATCACACTCTTGTCTGGTTTGCTTCATTTTTCCAGAGTATATGCACAGAAAATTTGGTGAGCACAATTCAAAATATACTGAAAGAAAGTACAATTTATATACCCGTCAAAGCGGATAAAAAAAAAACGTAAAAAGTGGATCACTGGATCCTTGATTAGGTCGATTAACAAAAAGAATAAGATATACAGAGAAACAAAAAAATATCCAAATGACCTGCAGCTCAAAAATGAATATCAAAACTACAAAAAAACACTTAACAAATCGATACACAAAACTAAAAAAGACTATTACAAAAATAAAATCAATGACAACTGTAATCCTAGTACTTTGTGGAAAACTGTTAATGAAATGTGTAGCTCTAGTGAAAACATAGAAATAAATAGAGTAAGAGACGAAAATAACGAACTTGTAACCGATCTTACAAAAATTGTAGATATATTCAACAACACGTATATTCAAACAGGCCAAAAACTCTCACAAAATATTAACAGAACCCTGAAACATAGCTTCAAAGAAAATATTAGTATATATCTTTCTTCCACCAACCAATTATATGGAAGTGGTAAATGTTATAAAAGGATTAAAAAAAATTAGTTTCAGAATATATAGCTGAACCCATTGCATTTATATTCAACAGAGTAATTGAAACTGGACATTTTCCATCTTGTCTAAAATCATCAATAGTCATCCCCATATTCAAAAAAGGCAGCAGAAATGAAGTACCAAATTATCGACCTGTATCTTTGATAACAAGTTTATGTAAGATATTGGAAAAACTTTTAAAAAATAGGCTAACCTCATTTAAAAAAAAATCATTTGATTTCTGATTCACAATTCGGATTTCAAGATGGAAAAAGTACGCAGGATGCAATAATAGAGTTTACCAAACATGTTAATAGAGCCCTTGACAAAAGTAAACCCACAATATTACTATTATTTACTATACACCTTTTGTTTCTCATATGTACCAGTCAGTCATGAAACTAACATTGTTTTATTCTATGTCAAGATTTGATCCGAATTGATGTAGGTATATATAGATATGTTTTTGTGTATATATTTGTATATGTGTGTATATGTAACATATGTGTATATATCATATAGGTGTTTGTGTGTATATATTCATTCTGTATACGTGATTAGAACTCGTTAGGACGTCATATAATTTTAAGTGTAATGTTTTTTTATGTTTATCTATTTGATTAACCACCGCATTATCATGCGGAAGCATCCACAACCATCTGACCCATTCTTATACAATGTATGTTGTCTCAAAGAAATAAAGTGATTTGATTTGATTTGATTTGAATAGGTGTATTTATAGACTTGTCGAAGGCATTTGATACAGTGAGCCACCGTATATTATTATCAACTTTGGAGAATAATGGAATACGAGGAAATGCACTGAAATTGACTTCATCGTATCTCAGTAATAGACAACAAATAGTCAGGATCAGAAATGTTAGAAGCAGTCCTAAAGAAATACAATGTGGTGTACCACAAGGGACGGTTCTGGGACCAATTTTATTCAGTATATATGTCAACGGTTTATTTTCAGCAAAAAGCACTGGCAGAGTAATCAACTTTGCCGATGATACTGCCGTACTTTATGCAGGAGAAAGCTGGTCCGTAGTGATACAAAAAAGCAGAAAAAGGTATAGAAATAATGAAAGACTGGTTTGATTACAAAAAATCATCCATAAACATAAAAAACGTACTTCATGCCTTTTTGTAACAATCAATCTTCTCTTCCAGACTACAACTACTTAACAATTCAAAACCAGCTGCAAATCAAAGCAGTTGCTTTCATAAAATATCTTGGAGTCACGATCGATTCCCACTTACGATGGAATCACCATATAGACTTCATCCTAAGAAAACTAAGGTGTGTTTTATACAAGTTCCGACAATTTCAACACATTTTCGAACTGAGACAAAAAAAAAACAAAAAAGAAACGCTTTACTACAGCCTTGCCCAAAGTCACATAATGTATTGTATGATAGGGTGGGGTGGGGTATCAAAAACGTACCTGAGACCACTGAAAACTGATTGACAACACTTAAAATATGTCAACTACATGTATGTATTATTGAAATGAACTGTTATTGTATCCTTTTATAAGAAAATGTGGAATGTTTGTGTGTTTACAAATGGTAGGTATGTGTGAATTTTATTTATTTATATGTCTGTAGCCTATATTCTTAGTATTTTAAGTATTTACAAGCGGTTTTTTTTATTTTTGCGTGATTTTAACCCACGCACAAGAAAACTCTTCTTCTGTGGTATTTCTCATTTATTCATGTTCTTAATAGGATAATATTCTGTAATTCCATTTAATACTGAATAAATATTATTATTATTATTATTATTATTTGACACTCTCAATCATCGTACTTTATTGGCCATACTCCACTTCATTGGATTGGGCTAGAAAGCGGTACTACTTTTCTCTAACTTCTCGTAAAATAGGTCCCAATGTGTCAAAACTGATGAACGTATGTCACTTTTCAGAAACGTCGTAAATTAAACTCCACAAGGATCCATACTTAGTCCCTTACTTTATGCGATATACACATCGAACCTTGGTAAAGTTTTCCGAAAATGTGAAGTAAAATACTTTGCGGGTGATATCCAGGTTCATTATTCGTTCCATAAATCTGAATTGGTCTCGAGTTGTAGAACGATTAACACGGAACTAAAAGATATGCAAGCAATCTCTCTTGACCATTCCCTAATACTAAATCCAAATAAGTGTTTAGTAATGGTTGTTGGCCCCAAAAACGATAATACGCAAAGAATGAGATCAAAATAGAACTGGATGGGAACACTCTGCCTATAAAAAATAATGTGAGAAACCTTGGAGTCACATTCGATAGTAATCTGAGATTTGATATACACATATCTAACTGTATCCAGCGCGCATTCTCACGTTTGAAACTACTATACAATAACCGTCACTATTTGAACAAAAAACTGAAAATCATGCTCTGTGATTCTCTCGTCCTCTCCATATTCAATCATGGGGATGTAGTATACATCAACTGCTTTACAGCTCTTGTAAAGAGAAGGATACAACTGCTGCAAAACTAGTGTCTGCGTTTGATACACGGTATCCGTAAATACAAGCACATATCACACATAAGCTCAAAGAAACAAACTGGTTGAATATGGAAAACAGGAGGAAGTTACACGAAGCCTGCCACTACCACAAAGTGATAATACACAAAAAGGTATCATATCTTCACAAAAAACTAATTTTCTGGACCCACGTTCACAACTTCAATATACGCACCGAAGGAAGAATAACTCACTCAACCTATTCAACCTGGTCTGAAAGCCACAATCTTATATACTTTCAACATTATATAACTGTACCGTTGTCTGTAAAATTCTATTATATAAGCTGCTGTACCTCGCAGCGCTGCAAGAATATTAATTGAGTATATTATTGGATTTTATCTGTTTTTTGGAATTTGTTTTTCTCAGCTACATAATTTATTTTCTCTACCATTAGTTTGTAAGATTACGTTAATACTAAACCTAAAGAATATGAATGTAGTAAGTTTGGGGACCAGTAAACGCTTCTCATGGTTCGATCTGCCCTTTCCATTGTTATTGATGATTTGGAATAAATACTGTTATTATTATTATTATCATTATTATATTCCCATTTTCCATATTTTTAACTGGGAACAAATATAATTACACCAAATTAAACCATACATCCCTAGCGGTGTCCGCCAAGAAAATTAATGAACATCATAAAATCTTAATGGAACCCAAATAAATGTCTACCGATTTCAATAAGTGTTCACCAAATTCAGAATTCACGCATTTTCAACTTTCAAGCTAGGTTAGCTTGCTCAGGTTAGGTTTGTGTGTCGATCGTGAGCGAAAAACTAATTCATGCATTTTCTACTCACAAGCTAGGTTAGGCTTGCGTGTCAATTGCAAGCATTTTCGGCAATTACAATTTTGTGAACATTTAGTATTTTTGGCCAACAAGAGTTATTTTGAGGAGCAAAATAATATAAAAGACTAGCATGATGTAAATATTTGGTGTTCTTGATTTTGGTGAGCATTTAGTATTTTTGGGAAACAAAAGTATTTTTTTGTACAGAAAAATTGGATAAATTTGGAAAGGAGAGTTAAATACCACACTTTCTAACTGCACCATTGTATAGTATAAGGTAATTTTTGTTCGCATATTATGTGTACACAGGTTATAGAAAGTGTACAATTAAGTATCCAACTTTCATATTCCACCATTCCTACTTACCAAGTAATAAGACTGATTTGAAAGTTCTCGGTTTCTTGATTTCTTCTTCCTTTATTTGAATATAAAGTCAAGTGGTGCCTGGGCCTCGGGAAAATAAACCTAATATCCCCAATTGCATGGTGACATAACTCACAACCACCATGCCCTCTCAACCAATACTGTAGGGATGTAGCTTTTCCTTACTTATTCAATAGACGAAAACATCACAAAATAAACATAATATAAGAAGGCAACCCAACCCCTCTCTTCACGAGATTTGACCAGTCCCTTACTCTATAAGGCCTATTGTGTCTGCAGATTTGAAGAGATTGGAAAAATTTAGTGATTTGATAAAGGTTATACATTCTCAATAGGCTGCAAATAGTTATAGAGAAGGCATTTCTAACTTGTAAAAACAAGACACATATTGTTTTGGTTGTTTTCCGAGGTTTGTCGTAGTCTTCTTTGGTTGAAATCTCCAAACGTTTCAGCTGCAACTGCGGCAGTCATCTTCAGGGGCGTGGTTGAAGTACTCTTGTTGACGCATCCACTGAAACTGAAGCTCTCGTCTCTGGTATGCCATTTATAGTTATGATTTTGCACCCCCTTTCTATGATGGTGGGGTGACATGGCTTCGTTTTGGCGTCTTTCAATGCTCTGTTCTCTTGGTGTTAGTATATTTCTATCGTTTCTAAATACATTCTTGTTGAATAATGAAATAACGTTGCTAGTCTCTCGGTGTTTTCGAAAAGGATCTTGGTCTTCTAGGTCTGTCCCAATCGACAACTCCGCTTATGCTCAACTAGGCGGATACCAATGCTCCTTTTCGTCTGACCGATATAAACTTCAACATAGTTATGTGGAATCCAGTAAACTTCGTTGGTTTGAGGGCGGTGTTGATTTTCTCCTCCTTTAGGATTTTCCCAATTCGGTTGGTAGATCGACTGTGCCTTGGGGTTGCTCTTTACTGGTGTTTCTCTTCTTCTCCCTTGGACGCGAAGCACAGGTTATATCTTTTCTGTCGTAGACGTTCGCTTGTAACACAGTTGTTAGATGTTTCATTTCGTCGTCGATTTACCTTTGTTCACATTTTCTCAACGCTCTGTTCACTAGATTGATGATGGTCGTTTCTGTTTAGGATGGCGGTTGGATCCTTTATGTGGGTATCGATCTGTTTGTAATACATATTTGTGGGGATCATAAGGTTTCAATTAATTCGGTCTCTAAAACTTAATTTGCTGTGAAAAAGATATATTTCCACAATCAAAGATTTGAAAATATGGTCGTATATGCAATCATTTGTGCGTTTTGGCATAAAAAATTATCCAACTATAGTTCACGCAACCATGAGTAAAGTATTAGCTGGACCGAATAATGTCTGTTGGGTTCAAACCATAAACGACAATAAACTGTATATGAAGTATTGAAAATGATCAGTGAAAATGTATTCAAATAACATACCAAAAATGTAAATTTTTCAGATATATTAGGATATACGAATGTAGGCTTTCACAAGATGACTGCCGTTGAAAGGATTGTGAATTTCAACCAATCAAAACTCGGAAACCAACCAGATCATACGGTAGAATATTCAAATATTATTGTACAAATTGCTAATAAAGGTAAGTGATCAATTAATTGAGGAGGGTATCGAAGATATTCAGCACTCTACCAAGCCACATAACTTGACCTTTAGGTCTGTCCATTCATTTGAAATGAGTAATGTATAGAGTGTTTTAAATATCAAAATTATTAAAACTTTCAGTAATATTTTAACCACATTATGATCCTCATAAACTGCTACTTTTAACATTTGACTCATCTGTGTTTCTAGAATTCTATTATACAATTGGTATTCAGAGACATAGATGCTTTGCTCTCAACAAAGTTGAGAATAGTTAGATGGATGGAGAAGATTTAGCAATTGCGTATGGATTAAAACGCTTCTACTTACTTCTTTATTGGCAAAAATTTTTAATAAACAGCGATCATCAAATCTCAGGAACAATGTTTCATCATAACAACACTTGTTATTTTCAACAAAAATATGGTAATTTATAGAACGATAAATTATACTAGAATATACTAAAATAACATTCATTTAATTAGTCAAATGAACCAAAAAAACAATTAAAAAATAACGAACTCATTAGAGGAATAAGGAAAAACAGTACATTTAACTATTTCGTCCATAATATTGATCCAGTATAGTCTCTTAAATTTTCTTTGAATAAATTGATAGCAAGACAGTTGTTCAAAGATTCGGGAAGTGTGTCATAGCAACATATAACTTTATGTATATGAACATTAGCAGCAGTAAACATTCAGAGGTGGGCTCTATAATATATAGAGATAACTATGTGATACGTAATGAAAAAAGGTGTGTAGTTGGTCTTGCATATACATAATCGAGGTTAACCATCAGGTTAACCCAACCTGAAACGGAGTGGTAAAATGGAAATAAAATCAATCATACCGTGACATATTTTTACCACCCTCTTTCATATATTTTTACCCGGCTATACTGGGTATTGCAGTTAGAATACACATACATTGAAATTATTGTGATTGGTTATTCAGTTCTTAGTATAGAATTACTGTACACATGTTTTTCATTTAATGTATTTTCATGCCACATTTTCCTTTACAAGAAATTGCTTTTGGCATTCCCCCCTAGGGTGCATTACCTAAGTTAACTCATTCATCAACACAGTACATTTGTATTTGTCACTCGAAGACTGAAATATGTATATGTCAACTCCAGCTGAAAGCAATTTCGGGACAGTGAAAAAAGTGGATGATGAATCACCCCTGAAAATGTCAAATTCAAGTTAAACGTAATTGTAATGAATGGTATATGCTTGGATCTCCTCTTAGTTCCACGACAGATAAATCTCAATTTCCAAATGGCATGAAACTTAGGAAAACTTCAGAAACGTCTAATCTAGTCAGACTAAATTGCACTATCTCATCCCGTTCATTCTCAACAACAGATAAATTACTAGCCTCTATATTTATTCTTCCACTTGATATTCTGGTAACACACAAAAAGATGAAGGAATATTTATAAAAATTACATTTTTATTTCTTAGATAATTATTAAAATTCTTTAGAATTAATTCAATAAGCCTTATCTATTTGCAATATTTATGGACTCTCGAAGACTTGGACTTGGAATGGAATTATCTGTGTTAATGAGATGTTTTTTTACATATGAAGTTCATGGTAATTATACGAACAATGTTTCATTTCATTATTTCATTGTGATATTGCCTAATTTTAAATGGAAGTATGATGTTTCGAGTATCTGATGGTCATGGCATCTCTAGTGAATAAGCTAGGTACGTATAGGGTATTATTTGCTCAAATGAAGTTTGAGGTCAATCTCTTAAATTATGTGATTTTTCTTATGTTAACGGGAAAGTTATTACTCCAAGAGCACAGGCCCCCCAGACATACTCTTTTTTCTGCAAGACAAAATGTGGGACCTCAAGTAGTGTTCATATGTACATATATTACTCAGGGGACTATTTCAAACATACTTTTTGAAGTAATAATCGAGTACAATGGAATTGTTCATATCCACTTATCGACATTTTTCAGAAAATTTCTCGAATAACCCGATTATCATTTTCCGATCCTTTTCAAAAACTACGTACCTCTGAATCAAAGTATATTTCGGGGAAATATGAAAAATATCGAATCAATTTCCGAACCCGTATCGAGGAGAGCAGGAAAAAACCAAACGGAAAATCATCGTAAAATATTTCGGGGGGGATGTTTGGCCCTTATTTTTCTGGTTGATGAAATATATGTTTAAAATAGTCCCCTGAGTAACATATATAAAAATCACGCGTCAGAATATTAGTTGAGTTGAATTATTTTTTGAAAGCTTTAAAGCGTCTAGCGGAAGGTTTGGCCGGCGAAAAGTGTGTGACAGTGATTAATATTATTTTGTAATTATTTGTAAGTATTTTATGAAATATATATATAAAAATCAATTATCAGAATTTAAGATAAGTTGATACTATTTTTACTTTACGTTTGTCACCTCGTATCTGTGGATTGGCCGACTAACAAACTTAGCAGGAATGTCTGAAGGCCCTGGGCTCTTACTCTATATCCAATATCAACCGATCCTGATTGATACACTGAAATAT
This sequence comes from Chrysolina haemoptera, assembly GCA_958298965.1. Lineage (NCBI taxonomy): Eukaryota > Metazoa > Arthropoda > Insecta > Coleoptera > Chrysomelidae > Chrysolina > Chrysolina haemoptera. The sequence continues at coordinate 22,121,897 of OY282592.1, read as the reverse complement.
AAAACTGACAGAGTTCCTAATATAGAAGTTGAGATTTATTGCCGGAGTGAAGCCGGCCCTGGACGTGCGGAAAAATTATTCTGACCATGTGGGTTCTTTTCTAAACCGATCCCAATGAAATATGAAACTGGCAGAATTCCTAAAATAGGAGTTGAGATTTATTGCTGAAGTGAAGACGGTCCTGGATGCCCGAAAAAAATATTCTGAACGTGAATTCTTTTCTCAACCGATCCTGATTGTTCCTAATGAGAAACTTGAGATTTATTGCTACGGTGAAGCCGGCCCAGGACACCCGGAAAAATTATTCTGAACATGTGGATTTTTTCCTCAATTGATCCTGATTGTTCCACTGAAATATGAAACTGAAAGAGTCCCTACTAAGGAAGTTGAGATTTATTGCTGGAATGAAGCTGGCCCTGGACGCCCGGAAAAATGATTCTGAACATTTGGATCCTTTTCTCAACCGATCTCGATGATACACTGAAATATGAAACTGTCAGAGTTCCTAATAAGGAAGTTTTGATTTATTGCTGTAGTGAAGCCGGCCCTGGACGCCGGTAAAAATTATTCTGAACATGTGAATTTTTTCTCAACCGATCCTGATTGTTATACTGAAATATGAAACTGGCAGAGTTCCTGATAAGGAACTTGAGATTTATTGCTGGGGTGATGCCGGCCTTGGATGCTCAGAAGAATTATTCTGAACATGTGGATTATTTTCTCAACCGATCCTGATTGTTACACTGAAATATGAAACTGGCCGGCCCTGGGCGCCCGGAAAAATTATTCTGAGCATGTGGATTCTTTTCTCAACCGATCCTGATCGTCACACTGAAATATGAAACTGGCAGAGTTCCTAATAGGGAAGTTCAGATTTATTGCTGGGGTTAAGCCGGCCCTGGACGCCCGGAAAAATTATTCAGAATTTTTGGTTTTTTTCTCAACTGATTGTGATCATTATACTGAAATATAAAATTGGCAGAATTCATAATGAGTAAGTTATGAAATATTACCGGTCCTGGAATCGTAACATTACCAGTGCTAGAATAACAAAAACACTAGTTTTGCTCAATTCTGTCCTAATAAAAAAATATTGCTGAACTTTATTGCCAAAGTAACTAGGCTTGTTTGGAATCTGAAATAGGCAGTTCTCTGAAAGACTAAAAAAAAATATCTATGAATATAAGAGGAATCGCTTTCAACCTTTTTCAATATGTTCCGAATCTCTGAGCTAATATGATCTTTCCTCCTATATTTTCCCAGCACTCGCTCCGGCTTTAACGATTGAAATCATCAGACAGACAAGTGAATCATGGTGGGATACGGGAGCAAGAAAGGAGAAAATTGCCAGAAATCAGAAATATATAAGATTTAGGCGGTAAATGATTGTGATAGATGCCCCAGGGAAAGGGTACTTGGGAAGCGGAAACGTAATGGAGATAAAGAGCGGAATGCGTTATACGTGAAAATGCCGGCATCCGACATATATTTCTTGGGACATAATTCCATTAAGCGAAATGGAGCTTTCTTAGGTTCATAGTCCAAATGATGAAAAATATTGAAATTACTTCAGTTCTAACGACAATAAGTGGAGTTTTATAACAATTCAACTCGTGAAATTCAATCAGTTCCACACATGAAGGTGTAATCTTTTTTTGATGATGATATACAGTATCGGAAAGTTTCCATCTTCGGTATGGTGATTTCATGAGAGCGTAGAGAATAGTTTGCTATATGTTGGGAGAGCTCGAGGAAGGGATATCGACGTGAGCTATTAATTCGTCTGGTGGGGTAACAGGACAGTCGCACATCGGTAGTGCGTCTCTCTTATTTATGTGGTATTATCATATCATTGCTCGCGTAGATTTCTGTCTATACCACAGATGAAAAATTTCCGACACTATATATTCAGTTCCATTCATGTCTGATGAATATAATTTTTCAGTTTTCATTGCATAGGGATGTACTTCACGCGTTGAACCAATACAGGCCAAATGAATAAAATGTAAACTCAATTTTCGAGAACCAATAAAACACACCAACAAACGATGTTTTACCGGGGATGTTATAGATGTATTTGTTGGCAAACTAATGAATAAGGATTGAGATAAGGTTTTAACAAATGCATTTTAATCAAATACATAAATTTTCGTGAATAAAAACGCAAAGTAAAAGCAAAAGGGAATTTATTAACAAAATATAAAATATACCTGGTGTATAACTTTTTTGTCTTTGAATATATTGAAATGAAATTAAGAGGATCTTGTCCATATTGCACCGTACAGGTAGCAGAAAAGGACAATAAAATGATGAGAGAGAGAGAAGAGGATCTGTATGATACATAAAACTGCATTTTTTCAACACGCTTATATTATCTTTTCGTGTATGTATCCATGTAACGGAAACTCTGAACGTGATTTTCACCCACTTCCAGACGTCCGAATGATTTGAAATTTGGCATGAGTTCATAATTCTGGTGACAGTGCAATATGAAAAAAACGAGGTTTGTGATAATGGTCCGTTTCGATTCATTCAAAGGTTTGAAGAAACAAACAAATGAAAATATATCTGAATTTGGTCAAGTGGAAATCACTCCTATGAGAGAAATGAGGGCTGAAGTTGAAAGCTCTAATGGTATTGATATTGTTTTGGAAGAGTTTTTTTGAGAAGAAGTCCCAGGAGACCAAGAAAACTCGGACTTGGTTCAAGCAAAAGATCAAAGAAGGGGCATCCTCATCACAAGACACACAGAAATTGGAGAATATTATTTTTACCATTTATCCAAAACACCTATAAAAAAAGCTCTCACCAGTTCCAAATCAATCAAGCAAATAGTACAATGCGATAAAATATTGAATGAAATCGATCATCCAGAATAATACCTGGCAATTCGTTGGAATAGACAGCAATCCGATGGAACATTAGAAAGGCGAACGAAGGGCGCCCGATTTCAAACAGCAATCGGAAATTCACTTCAATGAAACGTTCGCCCTAGTTACAAGAATTAGTACAATTCGAATAATCGTATCCCTCTCTGTCGGCTATGAAATGGCATTCAATCAACCTGGAGTGACAGCTTCCCATTTGAATGCAAACATTGATAAGAAAAATCTACCACATCACTAAACTACATCATTAAACTGAGTGATGAAGAAATGGTGTTTTTTCGGGTTTTTATGCCGACGGGTACCTATTTTAAGATGTTCTCCACGTTTCCCCAACACGAGTGGTTGCCATTCTCATGAGAGACATTGACAGTTATTCCGATAACTGTCCACTGTTGGATATCCGTTGTCTCAACCAGTTTTATGTGCTGGTATACAGATTTTTGATTAGTTCTCTGTGTCAGGTGTCCTACTATTATTTTGGTGCATGTGGCTGGCCTCTAAGGCGCAGGCCGTTCGAAACTTCAGTATAGCGGTAGTCGGTTCGAGCCCGATGTATGTACGAGGGATTTTTTCTCAAGTACTCAATATCGGAATCGATAGACCACACTCCTTGTTGAAAGCAAGTGTATTGTGTGTTGTCTAGATGCCAATCTCGGCTAGTGCTAGCTTGGAGTGCACGCCGGCCACCCGAGGTGGTGCTGTAGGTTTTCCGGGTTTTCCTGCAGCTGAAAAGTGAATACGCCACCAAAAATCAGTCAGTCGCCCGGAGCGCCACGGCAAATAATAATAATAGCAGTCCTCTACGAGTGTTTAGGAAAGAGTATTATTATTTTAGTTACCAACAGGCTTATGGTTCCAGCCGCGCACAATAGTTATTTATGTATTAAGGGCGTGAAGTAGACGTTACCGGGGTGGACAATGGCCTGATGCGATGGCGTAAGCCGAAGACCACATAGGGCCTTGTTATCAGTAATAATATCCCGACAAAATGCAGAATTTTTAAAAAATACCCCGACAAAATGCAGAATTTTAAAAAAATACTTTCACCTTGCTGGCACGAAAACTGTATTGCTCAGAAACACCACACCACAAAAATACAGGTTGAGTTTTAAAAAACAAAGTTGGGACCTGCCCAGAAAAAACTGAACACCCTATCATTTTCATTTTGTAGAGCAGAGCAAATAGTATCATTCTATCTATCTATCTGAGATAATAATAATAAATGAATAAATAAATAAATAAATAGGGTTTTTATTACACAGTTAAAATACATTTCACAGATAGACATATCACACCATTTCAAAGATTCACGCCCTCCAACCCAGGGGAAAAAGGAAGGGGTGAGAAACGGTCGCAGAAGTAGCAACTCTCCTGCCCTCGATCAGGAGAGCTCCCTGCCAGACCGAATTTGGAACCTCCGAGAGGGGGCGCCGTTGCTCGGCCACGCTGCACCCTCATTGCAGGCCACTGATGTAAGTTCATTTTATTTTTTGACGACTTATGAACTATGTAGTATTTGTATTTACCAGCATGCATTTTGGGACCCTGGAGAAGTCTCAACATTGCAACGAAAGCTTAGTTCACATCAGTAATAAAGAGTTAATAATGCGTTATACGTTCCTGTCTGCAGATCCCCGTTATATTCCACTATTCTATCCTGGTCCTTATTCAGTTTTTCTGAGTACAGGTAGCTGAGCTTTCATCAGGCATTATCCCTCTTAGGTTCTGTTGGAGTTGTTGTGGTGTTTCTGTATTTTGATTGCTCCCCGGAAGAGTATTGGACAATACACTCACATATGTTGTGGAGATGACTTGGGTTTTTATGAATCGCACTCTTTGACTGTCATCGTTGAGTGCATTTTCTGCGATGGCGAATTTTTTGCTCATTTCTCAATCGACCGACCCTGTGCTCTTTCATGCTTCGTAAAACGTTCCGTGGTTCCGATATAAAAGCTGCCACAGGCGTATGCAATACGGTAAACCTCACATGAGCTTAGCACTTCTTGTTTTTCCTTCGCTGATCTAACTGATCCCTATTTTTTTTAAGTTCTATAGTTTCAATTTCATACTTCCATGATAAACGACCAATCCAATGTGTGACTCTGGTAACATGCTCGGTTCACTGTCGATTTTCATCCGTTTCTGTTTTATACAACGCGTTATCAATTTCTTTTTCTTTTGTACCCATTTGAAAAAAAAGCGTTTTTCAGATGTTTCAGTTCCCCTTCCAAGGTTTGATCTACTAGTGTTTCGATTACACCTTATTGTGGCATGAGAAGTATTGTGGGTCAATCAATATGCGTTGGTTTTTTTATATAACTCAAACCCTAGGCGTCCTTCTTATCTGGAAATGCAAACGTCTTGAAAAGACAGTTCCTTTTCTTTTTCAACTGTCATGGTTATTGAATATTGGGGTGTATGCTGTTCGAGGAGTTTATTGAGTTTTTCTGGTTCGTGGCTCCAAATTATAAATGTGACGTCTACATATTATCGCAAACATTGGTTTGGTATTTTGCCGCCTTTATTCCTTTCTCCTCAAGTTTTTTCGAAGAAGTTTGCAATAACTGGGATTAGTGGGCTTCTCATTGTAGTACAGTAAGCACATGTAAGCCACAAGTGAAGAATGAATCGTAGCACTTTGAAATTTGGCACATTACTTCTTGACATCATGTATTGTTATAAAACAAATTGTTTACCAAAATATCAAGGGTAGAACCCAAAACATGTTTATTTCAAAAAAATCTTTTTTTTTGCTGTTGTTTCGGAAAGTATAAGATTTTTCAAGAAACAATTTCAACAAGGCGAAAGATAATTCAATTCTCCACAAGAAATATACTTCTCACAAAATGCGCTCGTTTTCTCAGAAAACCTGATTGAATTGCGATATCAAATTTCAGGCTCGCCTTAACCCGCCAATGCAATTATTAATTTAATTAATTAGATTTGTCATAACTTTGCTAAAAATTGTAATAGAAGGAAAAGAAATAGTGTATATCGTTCCTGAAGACTTCTAGTTCCTCATGCAAATATAACATGTATCTGAGTACCTAAAATGTGTTTTGTTCCGCTTCACATAACCCTTCTACGATATTTACGGAGGATCCGAAAGTCATGGACATTTTAGTTGTTATGAAATAATTATACTGAAGCAGGAATCAGTACCCTCTTTGGACCATATGCAACGATTTTGGACTAGAGGAACAAGTCTCACTTATACATATAAAACTGGGTTTACTCCTGGCTCAGTTTTCAACTTACCCATATTCCCGGCAATTTCTTCAGTAAATGTTGAAAATAATTGCTCATACACATCCTACATAAAAGATGAAGTATGTGTGGTGCTAGTACGGTTCTGGTCCCTGATGTTTAGATGACATTTACTTCTGTGACGTTTTCAATTCTATTTTATATTACTACTTACATCAGTTTTGTGATTAATAAAGCCTTAATCGTTTAGAAAGGTATTTTCTATTACAATTTATTAATCACATTTCGTATCAACAATGGATCGATTCCTGAAGCCCGATAAATTTGATACTGATCCACATTCACCGACTGCCACTCAAGAATGGAAGTATTGGTTGAAAACTTTCTAAAACTTCACAGCCTCATTCATAGATCTGGATGATGCAGGTAAGCTGAGATTTCTCATAAATCATGTTTCTCACAATGTGTATCAACTGATAGCTGAAAGTGACACTTACAGTACAGCGATAGGAATTCTAAAAGCGATTTACGTGAAGCCAACGAATGAAATATTTGCAAGGCATAAACTGGCCACTAGGAAACAACAATCCGAAGAATCAATTGATCAGTATCATCAAGCCTTGCAACTACTCAGCAAAAACTGTGAGTTTGCAGATGTAGATGCCGAGACTCATCGAAAAATCTACGTCCGTGACGCATTTATTCGCGGTATCAACTCAGATCAAATACGTCTAAGACTCCTAGAATTCAACACGCTAACCCTTGATGAGGCCATCGATAAAGCTCGTGCTTTAGAATCGGCTAAAAATCAGTCCGTTTCATACTCAATAAATGAAACTAATCTCAGTGCAATATCCGGTCAAAATAAAGACGACCCTTCTCAAGATTCATTGAACCTTTCTGCCGTTCATTCTAATCAAAAATGCTATTTTTGCGGCCACTCTCGCCATAAATCACGCCAGCAATGTCCTGCAATTAACGCCGAATGCAGCAACTGCGGGAAGATCGGACACTGGGCGATCGTATGTAGATCTACCAAGAAAACTACAAATAAAACGCCCAACAAGTCAGGAGCCCTAAGCGCATCCTCTTCATCTTCAGCTCTGGACAATGCTACAGTTGCTATTCAAGTAGGCAATGTACCTACCTATGCTTTAATCGATACAGGAAGTTCTGAGACTTTTATATCGAAACAGTTTGCCGAAAGCTGTCATTTCAAAATGTATCCAACATCAGGTTCTGTCTCTATGGCATCAACTTCCCTCAATTCAAAGATTTCGAATTATTGCTTGGCAAGACTCGACTTACTAGGGCACCTTTACAATGATGTCAAATTGAATGTACTCCCCGATTTATGTGCCAATGTAATCGTTGGTCACGATTTATTGAAACAGCATTCGGAGTTGAAATTCGCCTTTGGAGGATCTAAACCACCTTTAACGGTTTGCTACCTAGCCCCTGCAAGAATAGAACCCCCTCAACTTTTCAAGTACCTAACCGGAAATGTCAAACCAATTATCACGAAATCCCGGAAACATTCCAATGACGACTATATATTCATGAAGAGAGAAATCACCAAACTCCTCGAAGATGGAATAATCGAAGAAAGTAGATCTCCGTGGAGGGCCCAAGCATTTGTTGTTAAAAATGAGAATCACAAGAAGAGGATGGTCATTGATTACTCACAAACAATAAATCGTTACACTTCATTGGATGCTTACCCTATTCCTGATCTTGAGCAGATAGTAGCAAAGGTATCTAAAAACTCGTATTTCAGTACCATAGATTTCAAAAGTGCTTATCATCAAATCCCATTGAGAGAAAAAGATCGGCCTTTCACTGCTTTCGAGGCATGTGGTCGGCTTTACCAATTCTGCCGCCTTGCATTTGGCCTTACCGACGGAGTCCCCGTTTTCCAGCGTGTAATCGATGACGTCATTTCAAAAGAAAAATTAGAGAAAACTTACGCCTACCTTAACGATGTAACAGTGTGCGGAAAAGATAAGGAAGAACATGACCGAAACCTCCAGCGATTTATAGAAGCAGTGAATAAATATCGTTTCACAATTAATGAGGACAAAAGTAGTTATGCTAAAACAACTATAAATTTACTTGGATATAAAATAGAAAACAATACTATTTCTCCTGATCCCGATCGTTTAAAACCTTTGCTGAGTCTTCCCCCACCAAACACCCCCAAGGAACTTCAGCGTACAATTGGAATGTTCGCACATTATTCGAAATGGGTACCCAATTATTCAGATAAGATTGAAAAGCTTCTGAACACAAAAACCTTTCCCTTATCTCCAGAAGTACAGTCTAGTTTCGAAGACCTGAAAATTGAAATATCAAATGCAGTAGTGAAGACAATTGACGACAAGGAACCTTTTGTGGTCGAAACGGATGCTTCCGATTTCTCGATTTCCGCAGTTCTCTCCCAGTCAGGACGTCCAGTGGCTTTCTTTTCACAGAAACTCAACAATAGCGAAAGAAAACATTCGGCTGTGGAGAAAGAAGCTTATGCTATAGTGGGTGCCTTGAAGAAGTGGAGACATTATCTGATAGGCCGCCATTTCCGGATCATTACTGACCAGCGATCTGTATCGTTCATGTTCGACATGAACCATAAAAACAAAATAAAAAATGAAAAAATTCAACGATGGCGCCTGGAACTTTCATGCTATACCTATGATATTCTGTACAGACCAGGAAATCAAAATCAAGTTGCTGATGCCTTTTCAAGAGTATGTGGTTCCATTCATTCTGACAAGTTATTCTCACTTCACTGTGACTTATGTCATCCTGGTGTGACTCGGATGATTCACTGGGTGCGAACTCACAATTTGCCTTTTTCTGTTGAAGAAGTACGCAAAATTACTGCATCTTGCCCTTCGTGTAACGCTGTGAAACCTAAATTCTATAGAAACGATAATTGCTCTCTCATCAAGGCTACCCATCCTTTCGAGCGAATCAGCATGGATTTCAAGGGTCCTCTTCCATTCAAATCTCGCAATAGGTACCTCCTTACTATCATCGATGAGTATTCCAGATTTCCATTTGCCGACCCATGTCCAAACATGTGTTCGTCAACTGTTATAGACTGTCTTGTTGACTTATTTTCTTTATTTGGCGTTCCTTCCTACGTTCACACGGACAGAGGTGCCTGCTTTATATCTAAGGAAATCCAAGAATTCCTTCACACACGCGGTGTAGCAACATCTATGTCTACTCTTTATAATCCCCTCGGGAATGGACAAATAGAGCGAGAAAACGGAACTATTTGGAGGACGGTTACTCTTGCTCTCAAGCAAAGAAATTTATCACCTTCCGACTGGAAAGTTATGCTTCCAGATGCGCTTCATTCCATAAGATCTCTCCTATGTACTTCGACAAACGAAACTCCCCATGAACGGATGTTCAAACATAACAGAAGATCTGCTAACGGCTGCTCACTGCCTTCCTGGTTGGTTCCTTCTACTAAAGTTCTCATGAAAAAGCATGTTCGACTGAGTAAGTACGACCCGTTGGTAGAAGAAGTAGAACTGATCGATGTTAATCCCCAATATGCTCGAGTCAGGCTAGAAGATGGAAGGGAGGCAACTGTGTCACTAAGGCACTTGGCTCCTACTGGTGAAGACGGCACCAAACCGGAGTCTCGATCAAATGATGAAGCAAACTCAAACCAAGACCAATCAAAGGCCATTCCAGAGGCTGAAAAATCTGGAAATCAAGAATCTGGAAACCAATGTGATGAAACTATCACAACGGTTTCTACCGACAGAAATTCTGTCTCCTCTGACTCATATCCCGGATCTCCATCGACTTCTCGATACAGCAACCGCAATTGTTTGACTAGGGAACGTCGTTTGCCAGAGAGGTTCAAGGAGTATGAAATGAATTATTAATGGGAGGAAGAGTGTGGTGCTAGTACGGTTCTGGTCCCTGATGTTTAGATGACATTTACTTCTGTGACGTTTTCAATTCTATTTTATATTACTACTTACATCAGTTTTGTGATTAATAAAGCCTTAATCGTTTAGAAAGGTATTTTCTATTACAGTATGTGATTTCAAGCTTGAGGTTTGGACTTCACAATAGTGTTATTAAACATATACAGGATATGAATAAGCAAATATTTTCAACATTTACTGAAGAGAATGCCGGTTTTATGGGTAAGTTGAATATGAGGTAGGAGTTAAACAAAGTTTTGTTTTGTATAAGTGGGACCTGTCACACCACCCTAAAATTGTTGCATATAGTCCTAAGAGAATATGGGTTTCTGCTTCAGTATAATAATTCCATATTTAGTGAATTATTCATGATTTTCGGATCATCCGCAAACATCTCCGTGAAGAGTGACAAAAAACATTTTAGGTACTCGCATATTATATTTGCATGAGAAGGTAGGAGTCTTCAGGAACGATATGAATTTTTCCTTTTCCTTCTTCGATCATTTTTAGCAGAGTTATGACCAATCAAATATTTGGCTCCGCAAGAACTTTCAGCGGCGGATAAATGTGAACCTAAAATTTGATGTCGGCGTTCAATTACGTTTTCTGAGAAAACGAGCGCATTTCGTAAGAAATTAGTAGGGATCATGTTTGTTGAGAATTAAATTATCTTCCACCTTGTTTAGTTGTTTTTTCGATAAATCATACAGTTTCCAAGATTTATTTATTTTTAAACGAAAAAAATATATGTTCATCCCTTGGAATTTTGGTAAACAATTTTTTTTCGTGTTTATCATTGTTCCAACTACTAGTATACCAAGTTTGGTGGTGCCTCAATCGATCCTTGCCTCAAAACGCAATCGTTCTTGCTTATTGAGACGCTAGGTAACTGTTCGTATACTTTGTTGTTGAAAACCAGCACATAAATACTGGTTCAGAAAACGGATATCAATCAGTGAACAGTGACAGGAGTTACTGTCAACATCTCTCTCAAACTTGTCAAACACTAGTGTTCGCGAAACGACGAGAACATCTCACAATACATGTCGGCATTGAAAAAAATGAATGACGAAATGGAAAAGAGCGACAATGTTTATTATCTGGAAAAGTCCTTCAGAGGACTTCGTCAGAAATCAAATGATTATTTGAAAAAAGTTGGAGCAAAACCAACCAATGCACATACATAATTCTCATATCGTTAATATACAGGAAGAGAATAATTGATGATGATTACGACTTATGTAAGTGCTACTTCAGTTGCTTCATGGAATACTCAAGTTATTATCAAATTCTGCACCTATTTTTCTGACTATTTTACTCATCTTAAAATTCTCACCAACCAAAGACAACTCGTGTTATCACGATAACACCAGCCGTCTTTCAATTTTGATTGGAGGATCAGCTTCGGTATTTTCAGCGACGTAACCATGACGAAATGAATACGTTTGACAGTTCGATCAATAATAAATATAGCTGGATATGTCAGAATGAGTCGCTTCACTGCAAATTCAAATGAAATTATGAAACGAAACATCATAATATTGACGATTTTAATAATTTGTTTATGACTGTCATACATTGTTCGTATTTATATTAATGAAGAAACTTTATTCGTGAAATAGTCTAATAAAATTCAACTCGTGATTATCTCATAAGTCTGTCTTTTATTTCTAAACTCAACTGAATTGTTTTGAGAAACACCACTCGTCCTGCGGACTCGTGTGGTGTTTTCACGAAGCAATTCAGTTTCGTCCAGAAATAAATCGACAGACTTATCGCGAAAATTCAATCACTCGTGGTATTACTCCTGACTATTTCACTCATTTTGAAATTCTCACATAATCCAACCAATCGCAAACCAAAGACAACTTGTGTTATCGCCATAAAACCAGTCTTCCAATTCTGATTGGAGGATCAGCTTCGGTATTATCAACAAAGAAAAAGTCCTGCGGACTCGTGGTGTTTTCTCGAAGCAATTCGCTTTAGTTCAGAAATTAATCGACAGACTTATCCCGAAAACTCAATTACTCGTGTTATTACTACTAAAAATCAATCAAAGATTTGATACTGTACCATACGTGTGGAATTCCATCGAAAATGACACAAAATATCGATGAACCAGACACGATATACTACATACATTTTGAATCGATTCGAAATGCATGATTGGAATAATTGGTTAGTAGGTACTTCAATGGAATTCAACACAAACTGAATAAATATGAAAATAGCTCTCCGGATGAACTACATAATTACCCCTACAGAGAATTAATTAGAACCCTGACATATTTGTTTGACACGAAAATACCTGATATTAATTTAACTGTTTGAGTTGTTTGAACCAGTTGAAAAATAAAAAGGAAAAAATTATTTAGATTTCTGCCAGACATTCCACCTACGCAGGAATTTGTCTGTGCATTTTTCAATTGTTCGTCGTTCATATAGGTAATATAGGATACGCTATTCTATTGTATTAATATGTTATATCACAAAAAAATATTTCCTTTGGTTTCTGTGGAGGAAAAATATTTGGGATTGGCCGATGCTATTTTACGTCCCGATTTTCACAATTCTAATATGACTACTCCGGAACTACACATGAACGATCCATAGTGAGAAATATTCAGGTTAGATATATAATGTCAATCTGACTGATATAGCATTTACAATTCTAAGTTTATGGAAAGTTGATGGTGTATATATTTATTTTACCTTCCTCAGTGAATTGTTCGTACTATTTAGTTCTTTGTTTTGATTGGTTGCCGGGTTTTGCCGTTGTCTATTTTGATTAAAATCCCCAAAGGTTTCAACTGCAATTACATCAAATTGAAGGTTTTGAAAAGTCATGAAAAATTTCAAAATAATTTTACTTTATCATAAAATATTTTTCGTAGAGAGTTCATAAGAACCACAGAATCAATAATTGAATTGAAGATAATAATTTGTATTTTCTCGTTCATTTTTATCAACTAACTCAATAGTTTACGGAAAGAATACAATAAAAATAGTATCATAAAAAATGTTCAGAGAATCAACCAAAGCGGACGAATATCTATTCCTAGCAACCTAAATCTGCAGTTTGAGATTGAGAATGGAGCAAATTGAAATGTCTGAATGTACAAAAATAGTAGTGAAAATACATTTCAACCCGTGCATGATACAAATTTGGAAACGGATCGCATTCATGTCAAAAATCAAAAATACCGGTTTTTATGTAATCTGATCAAATTGTATTTCTACCAAGAAAGTTTTGGGGTAGATTTTATTACTTCCATTCTCTATATGTGTTGGGGTGCTGAATCCGAATCTGAGGTTTGCTGACAAATTTTCGTGACGGAACATTGAAGGAAATTCAAAAAAACCTAAAAAATCTCTTTCTTCTTCGGTTTATTGCTTATAAGTTGAAAACCACAAATTTTTCGTTGATAAACTTCATTTTAGGAATGAAAGAGCATAACATTTTCTACAAATTTTAAGTTTTTTTCTACGATGAACCGTTCGGGCTCAAGGACTACTTGTAAATTGTCATATTTCAGCCGACTGGGAAAAATCCCACTTTTTCACTACAAAACTCTAATTTATTATTGAAGTTAATTAGCGGATTCCCCCCAGTTCTTGCGCCTACCTTATTTAGATCATATAATAAAGGTACTTTCACTTATTCGAAAATTACAAAAAAGTTATTTAATGAGGTACGGAATCGTACAAAACTTGAAATTCAAACAAAACCTTAAAAAAATTTCACATGATTATATTATTATATATCATATTTTATACGATCTAGTTACCCCACTGCGCACTTTAGTCAAATATAGAAACCGAAGAGATACCAACCGGGGAAGATACTCAGCGTCCCTCAGTGAGTCTCTCGAGAGGCCCGTGACTGAAATACGAGACAGGGAGAGCCTTGAGACGACAGTAGACGAAGTGCGCAATATTCGGAGCCTACGAGAAAAGGTGTCCTGAGAAATAAAGGCTCAAAATAACAAAACTGTAAGGTGGAATGAGCATCTAGAAACCCTCTGAGTAGGGTACGGAAGCTTTTCAACAGAGTAAAATCCAACCAAGATTGCACCACATACTAGGCTAAACTCACGCAGTACAACAAGGAAATTAATAGGGCCAGAAGAATCACGTGCTCAAGACACCATAAGGTTTTAGCCAAAGAAGGTACTGTAAACCAAGTAGGTTTCTTGAAAAAGAATGACAGTGCCTATACTACAATATTGAGGAAAGTCTAAGGATGCTCATAGAAGCACAGTCCTGCCTCAGTAATTCTTAATGGCCCGACAAAAGTTATCAGACCCATGATAAGGTATGGTTCGGTGGTATGGTGGCCAAAAACCAAGCAGGTAGGAATGGTTCGATGGCTCGAAGGACTGCAAAGACAAGCATGTCTGAGTGCCACCGGGGCCATGAGAACCACCCCAACAGCCGCCTTAGAGGTCTTGCCCAACCTGCCTCCCCTACACATATACATACAAGGCCAAGCCAGGTCAGTCACGAGCAGGCTGCTTAGAGGACAAGCACCCATGAGCAATATGCACTGGAGAGACTACAACAACCTATACGAATAGTTGAAAAATGATCCGGTTATAAGAATGCCTGAACTTGCAGTGGCGGGTTAGCGCGAGCATGAAATGTGGAGTCGGTGTTAAACCACGTTTTCTGAGAAAACGAGCGTATTTCATAAGGTATTACTGGAAATCATTCTTGTGGAGAATTGAATTATCTCTCAACCTACCGAAATCGTTTTTTGATAAATCTTATATTTTCTGAATGAAAAATTTTTAGGTTCCAGCCCTGATTTTTTGGTAAACAATTTTTTTTCTAATAATACATGATGTCGAGATGTCATGTGCCGAGTTTCAGAGTGCTACAATTCATTCTTCACTTTTTGTTCGAGTTTGTCTGTCGTTACTGGATTATAAGTCTAATCATATTCTCCTTGAGGCATTTCTACAAATGTTATTGCAGTTCAATTATTGATTTACGAATACCTCCTCATAACTTATTTTGATAATCAATAATATGTATTTCGTTTTACTATACATAATGTTATTGTAATGTAACATGGTGTCCTTCGTTTCACTATTACTTTAGAGTTCAGAGAATATTTAATATAGCACTGCATACACAAAGGCTTATTGGTAACCACATAATGTCCTTTCAGAAGTTGAAATTAGTGTTTCTCTGAACAAACAGTTATTGGAATAGACTAACGACATTAAATGCGCTACCAAAACTCCTCAACTCTCCACAGAGGGCCTCAAGAATTTATAATCATGACCGGCACTCACTCTGCTAGGCAATATTATAGGAGATATCGTCATCATTACTGTTCATTATTTTCACGGGAAGACAATATCATATGTAGCAAATAGTACTCCCAATACTTGACGAGAAGCTATTGAAAAAATTAACAGATGAATATAAAATCCAAGGCTCTCGCAAAAGCTTGCACAACAAAAAAACAGTTTTCTGATACTTTCGTTAGTGTTGAATTGCTTCTATCAGGCACCCATTCATTCAAACTTTTCACGGAACTGAAGCTTTCAATAGAGAAGTTGTACGCTGAAGTGAAAAGTGCATTATATCTATATCTACCCATAGATCCGGTTTAGGGGGCATTGTTTCACTCAAAAAAAACCCTCGTGTCAAAAAAGTCAAAAAATTATTCATTAGAAAAAGAAAAAAGTTTCCTGAATTTCTTGAAAGAAACTCATGTTATTTCGCCATATAACAAGTAGTTAACCAGGAAATAAAAAATGTGAAAAAAATATTAGAATAACTTCCTATACGGAAATCATGCTGAAACTTTATTTTGAAACACCATCCTCAATCCCACCTTTGATTGGAGAGGAAGTTCAGGAAAACACTGATTCTGGCTGCACAAGCGTTTACATCTGTGCAGCGCTCTACTACACATACAAAAGGTATTTTTTGATCGAAATGTTGTGGTGAATCTGAACTGTTTTTCTGTATTATTATACCTTTAATAATCTTCTTTAATAGTCTAATATGTCACTCGTTTTACCCCTTGCTAGAGTATCAGGCGACGATACCTTGAAACCACAGCAAAAATTAAATAAAAATAAATTTGGTTAATCTGTTCAATGTCTCGCTGCTCCGCTTTCTTGAAAATTCACTTCGTTTTTAATGACCACACCAGATAATTTCTTAGCAGATCGGTCTCCACCCTGGTTTATAGGATGTTATATATTATTACATGGCTAGGATATATCTCTTTCAAGTTTGGATTTTAAGAGGCACCATCAGTGCGGTCATCACGAAAGTCAAATTTTATCAATGCGAAGCACATCTTGGGTGTGTGTGGATATAAGTTTCAAGAGCGATAGTGGAGATAAAGAAGCACCTGTACGTAACGCTGGGAGCGCCAATAAGGTAGATGGCTCCTAATCGTGGAATCGGTTTTGTGTAAAAACTAATGATTTTTAATTTTTTCTTCCTTCTTGTGGTTCTATAATTCTCCTAAGAATTCGAGAATTTATCAATTTTTTTCACTGAAATTACATGGTCTAAAAATTGGATATAGATATGTCCGTCTGGGTACTTACTTATAACGAGTTCATTTATGGCATCCTTTGTAGATCTACCCTATCTGAAACTGAATTGTTGATGGAAAAGTGAGACAGCTTTATATTCTATTCTTGAGATTTTCAGGTTTATGTCACCAACAGTGATTCATTCATCAATATCTGACACTTTTCGCTGAATAGCAAAATACTACGATCCACATTGTCTTAATTGATTGATCAGAATTTTCGGGTCTCGGAAGTTTCCAACTGTGTTAATTCATTATTGAATTTAATTTCACCGTCCTACATCCAAAAATGCGCCGAACAGCTATACTCCTTCCGAGCTCAGGAATGGAAGTACTTACCTGGATACCAAATCCCAGCCCAGCCGAGAAATATTTTGATAAATTTTAGCCGTCTTCTATATTCCTTCCGTTGAAATATGTTGTTTAAAAAGTGATGAGTTATTTGGTTTGGGCCGGGGAAAAAAAGTTTTGAAAATTTTCCTCCAGAAAATGTCAGTCAAAAATTAGCCGGTCTCCCATATTCTCACTTTTAAGTTCATTAGTTTCATTTTTGATACTAAAAACGAGGTGGAAGGAGTTTTTAGCAGGGCCCGGTCACAGGGGGGGGGCAAAAGATGGCACTCGAAAAACTCGCGGCACCCCCCTTTGACCTGCTAGCTGTCTGAGGGACAAAAATGAATCTAATAAACTAAAAAGTGAGAATTTTTGACATTTTCGGGAGGAAAATTTTCAAAACTTTTTTCCTGCCCTGGCCCCAACCAAATTTCCTTCCGCTTTGTCAGACAACATTTCAACGGAAGGAATATAGAAGACGGCTAAAAATTATCAAAATATTTTCCTTTTTTCTCGGCTGTGCCCTACTCAAAATCAAAAATATTTTGGTTTGGTATCTTCGAGGTAAGTACTTCCATTCCTGAGCTCGGAAGGAGTATAGCTGTTCACCGCATATTTTCACTGGCGGCTCCCTAACTATTAACTGCGCAATCCCCTTGTGCTCACTGACTTGCCGTGTCTTAATCGGATGATCGATCATTCGAACTCGAATACGGACAATCCGACTTTATAAATAATGCGATTATGTCCATCAGTAAGGTTACTGTGACTATGTGACACGATGTGGCAAATCATAGTTCACAAACAAGAAAACACGACAAGACAGTGTGTGGAGGAAAATTGCGCAGTTAAGTTCTTTAACACGCTTATATTAGCTTCACTTGAATATGTATGTTTGTATCTATGTAACGAAAACTTTGAACGTGATTTTCACGTGTTCATATTTCCGGTGACAATGCAATATGACATTTTTGTTAGAGGAAAAAACAAAATGGCGGCTCCAAGATGGCGAACGAGATTTGTGATAATGGTCCGATTCGATTCAAAATTGGTATGTAAGGGTATTCGGGGTTAAAGACTATGAATTTTTTATTAAATTTCATAAATTCAAAATGGCGACTCCCAGATGTCGAATATTTGGATTTTTTTTATGATGTTTATCCATTATCGAAATCATATGGTTCAAATGCCATAAACGGGAAAAATATAGCCTGACCGGAATATTCTCCTCAACATCTGCGAGAAAATGCATCAGGAACCGAGTATTATTTCGAAAGTCAGTCATTATCCACCATTCTGCTCGCTTGTGTAGTTTTAAGTTGAAATGCAAAACGCAGTGTGCGTGTCCCGAGTCGGACGATTAAGTTAACACTTTCCCTCTACTGCTTGGCGTGAACGGAATCAACGCCCCGTTGATTATTCGTGAGTGTTCTAGCTTAAAACATAATTACTATATCTATTATACCTGCAAATGGAATTGAGAAATTGATTAGTGGGAAGTTATTCAATTCTGTTTGATCATTAATCAAGGTCTGAGAATTATTAACTTTATTGATTTCAAACAGACTAAATTCAATTTCTTTGTACACAGTATTTCAAAATTGTATTCAAGGTGAGCAGTAACAATGGAATTTGTTATGCCGTTAACATAGCAATTCCTATGTTCTGTAATACGTTTTTTGGCAGTTCTACCAGTTTGTCTGATATAAAACATAGAAAAAGTACCACAAGTTAATTATCGACCCCGTTCTCG
The DNA here is from genome assembly GCA_958298965.1 of Chrysolina haemoptera. NCBI lineage: Eukaryota > Metazoa > Arthropoda > Insecta > Coleoptera > Chrysomelidae > Chrysolina > Chrysolina haemoptera. Next base: position 22,103,201 of record OY282592.1, on the reverse strand, counting down.
TCTAGTTTCTCAACATCATCTTTATTGTTGTTGATGTGCTCACCCAAACTGTAATTTGTCTCAAAAACAGCAATGAGTCGTTGCTTCTTTGTAACCGTTTGTTAACTGTCTATTGCTTTATAATATTTATTTCTTTATTGCAATTCATTGTAAAATTATAGAAAGCAAAACAATTCAAGAAGTCTATTTTACCACTGAAGGCCAACATACGTATAAAGCTATATCATATATTGGATAATCTAGTACAAAATAGGGAATTTTTTAAAGAAGCAAGATCTTAATGCTGATTTTGAGCTAAATGACACTTTAGGTGATTAAGCACAAGAAGAACAAAGATATAGTTGAAAAGCTGAAAAGGAATGTTTATTAAATTGTGGTAAAACGGCAAAACGAATCCAACTTCTGGTGACCATCTGATCACAGATTTTGGGATACTTCATGTTGAAAACAAAGGAATGAAATTGATTTTGTTAGAATGTTTTGAAATTATCAAAGGTATAGTTCTCTTAACTTGATTAATACCAAATAGAACTGAATGACTTACTTTTGAATTAACAAACAACTAATATTCTTTTTCTCTGACAGTAAATTATTACTGGTTATGACCTTTGTGTTGAGTATTTTCACAATAATGAAAGTTTTCCAATCTTCAATATTTTGAACATTAATATTGTATAACTCTTTCCATCTACATATGCCCTCGCCACTTCAATATCGAACAATAAATCAAAAATAACTTTGAACGAATAATTTGTACCTGACAATCGCATGACAAATAGAAAACTATAAATAAAAATGTGGTTACGAGTTTTCTAATAGAACACGCCTTGTTGATAAATTGAATTCAACAACATTGATCGGTAGTATATTATTCATGAAGATTGATTTACACATTATTATATATCGATTGTACAACAAATATTCACAAACGTTGAGGTTTACTGATCTCGAAGAACATTGGGGATTTCGCTGCTCTCACAGCCGTATGCATAGTAGTTAAACATTGTCTCAAACTAGTTAAATAACCGTCGTTACCGTTCTTGATACGGTTGTGCATCGCTTGTGATTTTTATTGAAGGATCATTAATTGCTTAGTCATCAAGTGCTATGATTATTACCGATGATTTTTTGGAATATTAATGAATTGCAATCCCAAAGCTGAAAATTTTTCTTGCATTCGGATTGCCAATGAATTGATATTCCAAAAAATTATAGGTTTTTAATCATACCACGAATTATATTTAGGACGACAATATATCGATTTGAAATAAAGAAAAATCGTGTCACCTGGTAATTGATGTTTTACTTCTAGCCGTATTCAACGGAATACTCTTTTCCACGGCCTCATCTATGATACCAATGGACATTTGCCCCCAACGATCGCTCATATTGATAAATAAAGATAATTAGTCAAAACACGTAAATTTGACGTTTATAATTTAAATCATTACTTTCACTTGACAGATGGTAAAACAAAAACTAAGCAGGTTTATCACCGTGAAAATACAGCGACAAGCTATATTTTCAGGGGTAATATAATAAGTGGTATGATTATTACCGATAATTTTTTGGAATATTAATGAATTGCAATCCCAAAGCTGAAAATACAACGAGTCCGCAGGACGAGTTGTATTTTCTTGCATTGGGATTGCCAATGAATTGATACTCTAAAAAATTATAGGTTTTTAATCATACCACGAATTATATTTAGGACAATATATCGATTTGAAATAAAGAAACATCGTGTCACCTGGTAATTGATTATTTACTTCTAGCCGTATTCAAATGAATAGTCTTTTTCACGGCCTCATCTATGATACCAATGGACATTTGTACCCAACGATCGCTCATATTGATAAGTAAAGATAACTAGTCAAAACACATAATAAATAATAATAATAAATAAATAATAATAATAATAAATTTGACGTTTGTAATTTAAATCATTATTTTCACTTGACAGTAAAACAAAAACTAAGCAGGTTTATCACCGTGAAAATACAGCGACAAGCTATATTTTCACTGTAGTTCCGATTTTATTGGCTGAATTTCAAAATTTGAAATCCACTGATTGGTTGTTGAGCAAGGAAATATATTGTCGGGGGTAATACCACGAATGGTCGCAATACTATCGATAATTCTGTCAGAAAACAACGAGATCAAATTGCTTGGTAACACCACGAGTCGTATTTATTGAGATAATTTCACGAACCAACCAAGTTATTATTTGAAATTTGATCGAGTAAACAAAGTGAATTCTTCAATATTTGCAACTAATGAATAATAAACATGAAATCTGTCAACCTGACGATTATGTCATATTAGATTACAAGATGTATCATTGCTGTTTATATTTGTGGTTGACTTGACGACGTGGTCTTTCCGGATCGGAAAGAAAGGAAGAGAAAGGAAGCGTGTACTTTCGCGAAATCCCATTCTGATTGGTCCTCATATCGCAGGAGACGCGACTTTCATATAGTGAGTGAAATTGTCACTGTAGTTCCGATTCTATCGGCTGAATTTCAAAATTTGAAATACACTGATTGGTTGTTAAGCAAGGAAATATATTGTCATTACTAGATTCGCAATTCGATAACGAAATTATCTTCAAGGTAACTTGGTTATCGAAATGCGCATCTAGGAATGAAAATAGTTGTGGTTTGAAGGGGAAAATTACTTCGTGTTTGATATTTTCATTTAATATTGATGGTTGGATATCATTTTAGGATAACATCGCATAATTTAACTCGGTATACAATTCTGCCCAAAGAAATATTTGTATGGAGAAACAATTTTCGCAGTTTCGTAAACCAAAAATTTGGAGAAATCAACATTATTAAGTTTTATAATTAAGGTTAACATGGATTGTCACTAAGTACCGGCTACATCAATTTCATATTTTTCTTGACTATATTAATAGTAGTTTACCTATACGGCCATTGTAGAAAATAAGCGAAAACACGCGACTCTCAGCCTCAGTAAATAGCTCATTACTCACAGTAAACAAATCGCACAGTTTTCGTAAACAAAACGCACAGTTTTCGTAAACAAAACGCACAGTTTGATATATCTCGGAAAAGGCTCAATCGATCTGGGAGAAATCTTGTATGTATAAGGGGTTTTGCTTTTTAAGTTTATCTATATAGGCGTCTTTCTTGGAAAATAATAATAATAATGATAATTTTAGTTCGAAAATATGAATAGGAAATTCATAAAATCTATTGTGGAATCATCTGCGACTGAAAGACAAACTTTAGTCGCTATTTTCCATCGTTCAAGATAACAACCTCTTGGGAGGTATTCATGTTGAAAAGGGGAACATTCTCCATGAAAATTGAAGTAGTTGTTTTCTGTTAGATATTACAAATAAATCACATTTTTCATTTTTCAATTTTCATGGAGAATGTTCCCCTTTTCAAATAATGATAATTTTTGGATCTCGAAAACGGCTTCAACGAGGACGGAGGTAAACTCCTCACCAACCGCTCGCGTCAGATAATCCTATAGGTATTCTCCTCACCAATACTAAGGGTCGTTGTTAATTCTATGGATGCATGGAAATTTAACCATAAATTCTGTGAATATAAAAGGAACCGTTTCATTGTTAGGCTCATACAGTAAAGGAAAGTTTTCATATTGGTTATGGTGGTTTCATGAAAGCGTAAAGAATAGCTTGCTATTATGTTGAGAGAGCATTACAATTTCCCTTCTACTCGCTCGAGGAAGGGATATCGACGTGAGCTGTTAATTCGTCGGGTAGGGTAACAGGATAGGCGCACAGTAGTGCGTCTCTCTTATTTATGTGGTATTATCATATCATTGCGTTCCTCGTTGCTCGCGTAGGTTTCTGTCTATAGCCCAGATGAAAAGTTTCCGGTAATGTATGCCATGGATTCAAAAACAAAACAATCTTCTACATCTTTTGAATTTAAATGAGTCAGAACAAATATATGTCTAATATACGTGTAAGCTACTTGCCTACTTAATACCGAATTTAATATAATATAAATACCTGTTTCTTCAATTCCAGTTTGTTGAGGAGATCACCTATACGATTATCGTACACCGTTGCTTTTACAGGTAGGAAAGGATTTTTGGTGAGGAGAATACGCCCGCCCTTCAACGATTTGGATGAAATTTTGTATTTAGATAAGGTATTGCTACATTGCTACTTAAGTTCATCTTCATGAAAAAAATGTGATTTTACTTATAATAATAATAATAATAATATGAAGTTTTAGATCCCGTGAACGGCATAGTGTATTTGGCCGTAGGCAAAGTATAGTACGTATTGCGTGTTGTAAAGCAATTACGCGGCTTCGTGCATAATTTTTCCATTCGTGCGTAATATGCCTTTTACAACACTTGTTACGTAATATGCTATTACCTAACAAGTGCGGAAAAGTCACTTTACGCAAGTGTTAGGTACACTATTTTTTCTACTAGCGTGCAGAAAAAACCCAAAAGTTAACATAAAAGAGACATTTATCATTAAATACATATCAACAAATTATTATTATCAACATTAATATTGAACGTGCAATTTGTAGCATTCTGTAAATTAATTGCAGACGTTAAAATTTTTTCCAATGAAGTCGGGTACGATTGGGTTTCGGTTTTCCACTGCTTTGTCGCACGCACTAACTAGGTTTGTTCGTTTGCATCGAGGTGTAGCACTTTCCTAAACCTGGTGTAATTTACACTCCATTTTAGTAGAACTGCACTCAGCTACACTCGATTCAAAATGTGTTGAGATTACACTACACTATACCTTGATGCAAACGAATAAACCTAATGCTGCAACCGTGGCCATGGGAGTAAGTTGGCTAGAAGAGGTCATTTTGGAAAACTGTACTGAAGAGTTACTGGTGAAAGTTGCTGACTAGTGGAAGGGCCAGCGACAGTGTCACTGAAGTAAGTAAAGTATTTTATTTGATAGGTCCTTTTGGAAACTTGGTGACTTTTCGACGTAACCTTCTCCGACGCAATAGATAGATAGATAGATAGATAGATAGCTCTTTATTTCCAACAGGTATACACCCAATTACAGGAAATGCTAGAAAGTAATATTTAACATAACGAATTACAAAACGACAAATATAAATATATGTATATACGTGCATGTAAATAAATAATTGATTATATATTGAAAGCTACTGCTAAAAACTAAAATAAGAAAAAATGAGAAGTTTACGATCTATTGATGATACATTCCAAAATATATTTGAGAGGGCTCACATTGACATCACATATATCACAGACGAAATTATAATTAGAACACATTAACGACACTGGTGCCCTGCGCATAACATTTGTTCGAAAATTTTCACAATAAAAGGTCGTCTCACATCTAGAATTAAGGCGAGCATGAAAGTTAATTTTTTGTAAAAGTGAGGCACAGGAAATACTATTGTGCAGTAAATTGTAGAGAAATGATATTGTAGCAAAGATTCGACGAGTGTGCAAAGAAATTACATCGAATCGATTCAGAAGGATTGAATGATCGATTCCTCTTTGGGGATACGTTCCTGTTTGTTTGTATAGCAGGTATTTCAAGAATTTTCTTTGAACAGCTTCCAAAGAATTAATTTCAGAGTTGTATAAAGGATATCATATCAATGCACCATATTCAAGTTTGGACCTCACATACGCATAGAATAATGTGAGAATTGTCCTAACATTGCGAAACTCCCTAGTACTTCTCATAATAAAGCCCATCATCCTATTTGCTGAAGATACAATTTCATCAATTTGCAGAGAAAATGTGAATTCACAATCAAACTTAATCCCAAGGTCTTTTATCTCCATGACCCTATTGATGAGACTATTATCTATTTGGTAGGGAAACTCTATCATCTCTTTCCTCCTTGAAAATGACATAATGAAACATTTTGAAATATTCAGTTGTAGATGATTATGAAGACACCAATCGAATACTAAATCTACATCTTTTTGTAAATTGCTGCAGTCTGTATTCTCTTTGACTACTCTGAATAGCTTCAGGTCATCAGCGTATAAAAGTTTAGAACAGGTAATTTTTTTTGCTAAATCATCAATGAATAGTAGGAATAAAAGAGGTCCTAGATTTGAGCCCTGAGGAACACCGGAACTGGGGCTATACAAAGGGGACTGAAAGCTTTCGTATTCCACGTATTGTTTTCTACCAAATAAATAAGTTGTAAATAAGTTTATTAAATTCACAGAAAAACCAAATGATGTTAGCCGATGTAGAAGAATGTAAAAGTCAATTTGGTCAAAGGCCTTTTGAAAGTCAGTGTAAATAACATCGATTTGTAATTGCAATATTCAAATGTAAGTATACTCCCCAAAAACTGAATAATAATAATAATAATACTCCCTCATAAACACTCGTAGAGTGTACCCAAAGGCATAGCCTGTGCGGGTTGAGGACGGCTATCATTATTATGTGCCGTGGCGCTCCGGGGTGACTTACTTATTTTTGGTGGCGTATTCACTTTTCAGCTGCAGGAAAACCTACAGCACCACCTCGGGTTGCCGGCGTGCACTCCAAGCTAGCACTAGACGAGATTGGCATCTAGACAACACACAATACACTTGCTTTCAACAAGGACTATCGATTCCGATGTTGAGTACTTGACAAAAAATCCCTCGTACATACATCGGGCTCGAACCGACTACCGCTAAACTGAAGTTTCGAACAGCCTGCGCCTTAGACCGTCAAGCTATTGAGAATGCTCACTTTGTTAGCAAAACACGCGTCGAGTGAAAGTGACGTAGTTTTGATGTTTTGGGTAGATTCTATTTCTTGAATTGTATTCACAACAAAGGTTCCGAATATTCATTTTCGATTACATGCTGGTATTAACTAGTTTCCAAGAAGTCTTAACATAGCGAATGAGGTATTCCAAAACATGGATTTTGAACATATATAATAACTAGAAAGTCATTGATTAAATATAAAAAACAAACTCTAACCTACCTCAAGTGATACTCATGAGAATGCGCAGTAACACAGTTGCCGCCATGCCAGGAGGGGTTTGAATGCAATACTAAGACCTATAGTATAGTATAGTATAGTAGAAAAAAGTATGTTCCGCACTAGTGCGGAAAAGTGACTCTAGTGCGAAGAGTAATTCTTTAGTATGATCTAACCACAACGAACTAACCTTTCGTATACAATTGCGTGCGTGGAAATTGAATTTCAAAGAATAATTTGTTGGTGTGATCTAACCAGATCGAACTAACCTAACGTAGATATTTCAATGCGTGAAAATTGAAGATATGAATTTTGCGAAAAGTAATCCTTCAGTCTGATCTAACCAGAACGAACACCGCATTAATTATTTGTGTGTACGATCGAGAATATTTCAGGTAAATTTCATAGAATTCCAGAAAAATAAACTACCCAAAACACCAAAACTACGTCACTTTCACTCGACGCGTGTTTCGCCAACAAAGTTGGCATTCTCAAGAGCTGTAAGCTTACTAGGTAGTGAGCTATTAATTTTTGAGTAACTTATGTTTTCTGAATAGGCTAGGACACGAAAACATTTTATCGTTCCAAATATTCTTTGAAATACACAACGCATGCATAGGTATGAAAGAACCCAGAAAATATGCATGCATAGGTATGAAAGAACCCAGAAAATATTTTTTGAGTCAAATTTCCTCCCGAGCCCAATCAGCCAAAGAGCGTACTTATCATAGAAATTATAATATATATATACTTACCCTAGAATGCCAATCCCCACTTCGTGGGACACTGAAAAGTGCTGTAAAATTCCAAATTTTTTTCATCAATGCGCATGCCCATAAACAGTCTCCTAGCTCTGCAGCGTTGACAAATTCCAGAAAATTTTATCTTTGTAGTCGAGATTCTGTCGAAAATAATCTAACAAACAATGCTAACATACTGTGAAGCCTACCCAAATTCCCGTTGACTTGTTGGGATCGTGCAACAGTGTTATCAGTTTTCAATTGTCGCAGAGGAAGGTAGTTTGCCAGAGCCGGTTTGGGTTAGTTTGGTGGTTTAGGCGATTTGTGTTCATTGTGAAATTAACCATTAACGTTATTGTGTTTATTTAGATGTTCTTTTCTTATTACTGTTGTTTACTTCATTTATTCATCGGTAGTGTGTATGTTATTGGTTTTCGGGTTTTTCTGTAGTGAAATTTTAATTTTGACAATGTTGACGTGCTTGGTTCTATAGTGTGGAAATAAAGGAAATATTTATTCCTAGAATCCATTATTTTTAGTAAGTACCTACTTGAATATAAATTGTTGATGGCAAATCTAATAAATAACATAGAGCAGAAATAACTCCCATCTTTGATAAAACTGAAAATATTAATCCTTTCTTTACGTTTGGCATATATAAATCATTTTAAGCTTGACGAGAGCAAAAGGCATGGTGATCCAACAACTTCACTCACAAGCTAGCTCACTCCTCTGGAACATCGCAGAAAGGTTGGCGATCTGTCTGTGTTTTATAGATATTTCCATGAACGATGCTCTTCCGAAATATTATCAATCGTTCCACCGTTAGCGGTCCCTTCGAGACTAACCCGTCGAGCTCCAGACCTCAGAACATCCATATGTCGAACATCTGTTTCCCAGAAAATCAATTCCTACCTACCTTCCTTTGGTTCTCACGATGTTCTCTGAACGATACAGGATGTTTCTTTCCGTGGGAATCAGAACTTCATCAATAGTTACCTACTCAAGATATATTTTTTCATTGTTACTTTATTCGATGAATTTCTCGGATATAATCAGTTTCACAACATAGGAATGCCCACCAAAACTGTTCGTGTCTCATAGACTGCCCTAACACCAACGTATTATTAAACCGATTTTACTCAATATAATGAATCATTTAAAAATCGCACTGAAACCCACCCTGGTATGAATGAAAATAGTCCTGATCATGCGCACTAAATAATGCATCGAACTTTTTACAACACTTTCGTCCCATTGAATTGGCATTCTTGAGTAAGTATATATATTATAATTTCTATGGTACTTATTCTAATCGGGTTGATTGTGACGTAGAAACGCCAATGCTATTGGTTGCTCGGAAATCTGGGGAGAATATGTCACAACAATTTGCAATGGCGCGAGAAAGAAGCCATTTGAAATTTGTCGAAGATTCAAAAAAATCAATAAAAAAAAGTTTCCACAAGCTGCGCTATCCATTAAAAATATTTTTTAAATTGCGTGTTCTCGCCTATTGTATATTCACAGCAAAGGTACCAAATATTAATTTTCGATTCAGGTGATTCAGAGAGGTTGGTAACTTTGGAACAGTAATTACATTCACGGGTCCTTCTTTCTGCTACATTTTCATTTTAGTCATACTTATGAGCACGCGTTACTTCGAGCAAACGAACCTCTACCACTGCTCCGTCACGCTGAAGCTGTAAACTTCTTTAAGTGGCAACTCTGTGATTATATGTCTGATAAATAAACGACGGCCATTTCTGAAATGAATTCAACAATCCGTTGGATTAGGTATCATTTCACGGCGTAATAGCACGATTTCTGTTTTCTTGACAGTAACACTTTCACAATTTTACTTGAAAAACAAATCCTCTATTGTCATGATTTAAATCTGATCACTTTAGCAGAACTTCGGTGTTTTCATCATCAATTTTTCCGCATTCCGTTATCCATGAGTTCAGTTGAAATTATTCTCAATTATAGTTCTGTTCTATTCTTTTTATTTACTGTCTAAGACATCTTCCCTTAAATTAACATCGATCGAATTTTCATAAATACTATAGTAATTTATTCAAGAGGGATTTGCCTCAGTATTGAAGTTAATGGTGTGAAAAACAGTTATAGTCTTTGAGAAATCCAATTATCAGATTGAAAGTATTTAAGTTTACCTCTTTATTGTTTTTCATCATCATATGTCTTCTGAACATAAAGGACTTGTGCCTTCAGATCTTTGTCTCTGCCAAACACTGATAAACTGCAATCTCATTTTTTCTTTATTTTTTGAAAAATAACACAAAGCAGTCGTCTCCACAAACAGTTTCATTACTAAAGCTTTGAATGAAGATCCTACTTTAAGTTCTGAAAGCTCTAAAACCTCTGGATAGAAATCCTGCTAAAAGCCATGTTTCGAACACATAAGGGTTCAACTTCAGTTTAACGTACAATATGAAGAAGAAAGCTGAAATAATGTTATGGGTAACACACATGAGATAAGTTGAAAAGTTTTCTCACGACTGAGTGGAGATAAAACTAAATTCGAATAAAATAATAGAGTGCCTATCTGACTACATAATAACAGAGCTATATAGATAAATTTCAACTTTTCGGTAGAACTAAATGATGGAACCAAACGAAATGTTAGGGAATAATATTCCAAGGGACAACAGAGACATCTAGGAAAATGATCACATAACCTAATTCCTGCGATTACAGATAGCTGTATTGAAGTGTCAAAAGGAAGGAACTAAAATTGGTTTCATATTTTTTAACAACAATCATACATAGGCCATCTATCTTTCAAACATGATAGCAATATCAATTCTTTATTACAGCTACCTTTAATTGCTAAGACCATCTGTCTTCAAAATATGAAACCAGTTTTAGTTCTTTCCTTTTGACATTTTAATGCAGCTATATTTAATCGCCGGTTAGGTTAGGTTATGTGATAATTCTCCTAGATCTATCTGTTGTACCTCGGAATATTATTCCTTCAATTTTCGTGAAGTTTGGTTTCTCCATTTTGTAAATTTATATTACTCTGTTATTATGTAGCCAGATAGGCACTCTGTAATTTTATTTAAATTCATTTTCATCTCCACTCACTGTAAGTAACCTTTTGGACTAATCTCATACGTTTGTTAGGCATAACATTATTTCAGCTTCCTTCTTCATATTGCACGTTAATCTGAAGATGAACATTTATATGTTCGAAACATGTATTTCTATCCAGAGCTTTTAAAGCTTTCAGAACTTAAAGTAGGATCTTCATCCAAAGCTCTGAGTATTAAACAATTTGTGGGGTAGACAACTTTGTGTTCCTTTTCCAAAAGAAAACTTGGTCTTCCACTTCGAGTATGGACTACTACTTTTCCATGCAATATTGAATGTTTCTCTTCCCAATTTTTAGATGTCGACTGTCAATTTTGTAATATTAATTTTCAAATTTCATACTCTAGCCGGTACAAAACAAGGCATATATATCGTCTTGCTCAGCATCAGTTTTCAATGAGGATTATTTATGAAGATCAGTGTAAACCAAAAACTTTACTCTGATATGGTTTTTTGAGTGTAAAATCAAGGACATCCTCAATTTTTTTCATTTTCTGACAGTGGAAAGTTAATAAATCAAAAAATCTATGTCAAGAAACACATCTGAAACTTTCATTGAATAAATAGAAATAAAGTACGTACCGTTTGGTGGAATTCCTTTTCTTCCGTTTTTTTTTTCTGTAACGTTTTACCTATCCCTAAAGTGCATAAAATAGTATATACCTAGGGACTAAAGTGGCATTTTAAAACCCGAGAATTATGGCCTTTTTGAGCTGCCTTTTCGTTTTTTCAATCGCGATCAACGTCTTTCAGTCGGTTTGGAGTGTTTGACTAATATTTATCGAGTGGCTTTTGTTTTACTTGGTTACGTGTCATAACACACAAAGATTTTCAGTTGACAGTGACAATCATAATCTGGATCATCATAGTACAATAATGAGGTCGTTGACATGGTAACAATCACCCCCTTCGATGACGTTTTAGAAATAAAGTACCTACCGTTTAGTGGCATTTAATTTTTTTTTTTTTTTTCGTTTTTTTTGTCAATTTACGAGATACCAAGACAGAAAACACTTTATTCAATAAAAATAACAGCTGCAATAATAATAATTTATTTCTTTTTCACTAATTGCAGTGAGGTAAACATAAATGTTAATATTAATAGAAATCAAGTTGTTTTTCACTCTACAGCGAGGGCATACCTTTTGAAATCCCTAGATGTCATCCAGAATACGGCTATAAGAATTGCTATGGGAGCATTCTGTACCAGTCCTGTGGAAAGTTTACTGGTCGAAGCGGGAGAACCACCACTCGAATTGCGTAGACACAATCTAATTTTAACCTATGCAGCAAGAATATCAGCCAATACAAACAATCCCAGTCACCATAATACATTTTCCAATCGTTTCCCGAAATATTTGAACATCACCATAATTCACAACTCCCACTTTATGTCAGAATTTCCAAAATACCAAATAATCAAATTCATGATGAGAACATTCTCCTCCTGAATATAAAGATACCTCCCCCATGGACAATAGCCCTTCCCAAATGCAACACCCATCTCACTCAATATCCCAAGAATGATAATAATAATGTTTATTCAATCAATATTCAATCAATATATACAGTTTTGAAATAATCTTATACTAATACAATCCTGAATAAACAGGGCACCACAGAAGAAACTTCAGAGAGTTTCTTGTGCGTGGTATAGCCAACCTGCTGAGAATGGAACTCTTCCTTTACAAAACGTATTGAATTAATTTTGATGGTGGACAGTAAAATATATATAACAGGTATATTATTAGGTAACTATTACAAAAGCAATAGAACAAAAATATAAACAAAAATTATGATAATAATAAACTAGTAACATTATTCAAGGTTGAATAACAATAACAAAATAACAAAAATATCAATAATCAGGTTCAATTATACAGGTTGATAGTTTCATAAAATATGTCATCATCAAAGATTTTCAGCCAGTTTTCAATTTGTTTTTTAAACTTCATTTTATTTTTTATGATTTTTATCGTATCTGGTACCAAATCCCAAATTTTTGCGGCCAGATAGTTGCAATACCTCTTCTGATCGACTAGTTTCTTACATCTTGGTACCAAGGCGGTATGTTCTTTGTTCCTAGTACTATATGGGTGTTGAAGAGTTTGCAGTGATATCTTAACTTCATGAATTTTAGAAAAGATTTTCAAGTAAAATAACTGTTTAATATGGAAAACCCCGCTTTCCTCAAACAACATTCTACACGAATAATTCCTCTTTTTACCATAAATAATTTTCAGTATATGTTTCTGTATTACGTTCAGACTATTCAAGTGCCTATCGTTCACACCGCCCCATGCTATAATTCCGTAATTTAGTTGTGATTGTACTAATCCAAAGTAAATTGTTTTTAGCTGTGGGATTTCGAGGAATTCTTTTAATATTTTGAAACGTGATAAGAACCCGCGCAATTTTCTAGTTAAATGTGACATATGCAGATCCCATTTCATATGTCGATCTAAAATCACACCCAAGTATTTGATTGTACTAGCATCCGGTATTGATGTATTCTCATTGACTTTCAAGGGACCCATGTTTGGTAGGTTATTAGTGTAGGAGGTGAATGGCAAGTATTTGGTTTTGTCTACATTTAAAGTTAATTTATTATATCCGAACCATTTGACGATTTTCTTAAAATCAACTTCGGCTTCTATTTTGAGTTGTTCCCACGTGTTTGATTTATACAATATAGTTGTATCATCAGCAAAACTCAAAATTTGGCCTGCAGATTGTAGTGTTAACAAGCTATTGATGTATATCGTGAATAGAATAGGACCCAAGACCGTTCCCTGCGGAACACCATAGGTAACTTCTTCTTGATCACTTAATACACCATCAATATTTACCACTTGTTTTCTATCAGAGAGATAGGAATTCAAGAGATCGTACATCTTACCGCGCATGCCAATGTTCTCCAATTTTTCTAATAGCCTTTCGTGACAAACAGTATCAAACGCCTTGGAAAGGTCGACAAAAATACAAATTGTTGGCTTTGAATTGTCTAGTGCTTCATATATCAACGATGTAAGTCTGTATAATGCATCCTCTGTCGATGATCCCCCTCTGAAACCATATTGATTTTCTGATAGGATACTATGTTTCTCCATAAATTGTGCCATTCTCAATAATTTTCTCAATAATTTTTGTTATATTAGAAATCAATGAAATTGGCCTGTAATTGTTGATTTCAAGTCTATCACCGATCTTGAAGAGTGGTTTGACAATACCGTTTTTGAAAATCTTTGGAAATTTTCCTTTCACAAAACAATTATTGGTGATATGAGCGAGAGGACCTGCTATGGCATTTGCTATTTTCTTCAGTATCTCCGCGTTTATGTTATCATCTCCTGGGCTTTTATTTGATTTTAATTCTTCTATTTACCCCAGCAGTACACATAAGAAGAGCTTTTACTGAAGTAGCCACCAAATACGAAAACTTCTACCACATATACACAGATGCATCAAAAACCAGTGAATGTGCAGCGGCTGCCGTAATCTCAGTCAGGGCAAACTATAGTTATCGACTTCCATTAGAATCAAGTATTTACACCTGAGAACTGTATGCCATAGCCAAAGGTCTTGCGCACTGCACTGAATACGGAGAAGATACCGTCATCTTTACTGACTCAATGAGCGCTGTGCAAGGCATTCAATAGCTTTATCCCAGAAACGCCCTTCTCCTCATCATTAAGTCAGAACTGGCAAAACTTTTTGAAGAGGAAAAAATTGTTGAAATTGTTTGGGTTCCATCACATCTAGGAATAGTTGGTAACGAAACTGCTGATTCTCTAGCCAGAGAAACAAGTTCAAATCCCCTCTCTCAACCGATACACCGAGTGCCACATGAAGATTACACTCATACCATCCGGAAACTCACAATGAATACATGGAGGGAAAGATGGCAAGCTCTTGAGAATGACAAGCTCAAAACAATCAATCCAGCTTGAGCCTACAGAATTACGGATCACTCTCCCGTAGACAGCAAACAATTCTAACCCGCCTTAGGATTGGCCACACTAGATACACGCACCAGTTTTTACAGAAGAAAGAAAACCCCAAAAGATGTGTCTCCTGTTACGAAGAACTGAACGTCAAACACATAGTCACGGAGTGTCCCGACTATAGTGAGGAGAGGCTAACTTCAGGACTGCCCGAGAATCTAAGTGATGCTTTGAACCCTGATAACATCGAGTTGTTACTAAAGTTTTTGTAATCAATTAATATTATGAAACTAGTATAAATCACACTGTACCTCACCGCTAATAACCTTCGTGGTTGATGCGGTTTTCTCTTTGAATAAAAAAAAAAGTTGTTTTTTATAGTTCAATATTGTTCTAAACACGTTACACTTTTGTTGCATCTATATCATGTTATATTTCTAATAAAATTGTTGAAAATAAATTTCTAAGTTTATCTTTCAATCAATAGAGATTTAAAGTACCACTTTTTTCCCCGAAAAATAGGGATTTAAAGTAATACTTAAATCCCTAAAGTGCATAAAAACTTATTCAGTCAATTCCAGTTAAGATATCCAAATATAATCAGAAAGGTACCCTCAATATTTTCAAAATTTTTCACAATTTTTCAAAACTGATTTCTACGGGGACTAAGTGACAGATGTATAGAAACTGCATACAGTCAGCAGCATATAGTGGGTTCTGTTGGTTATATCTTCCGGGTGAGTCAAATGTCGCATCCATAATTTTGAGATGAATAATCTGATTCAAAACACGAAAGTCTTTCGGTTTTAACAGAAATTGCTCTGGTTCTGTTATTGTATTATTGACTAGAATACCCTGTATATTTTAACATTCACAAAATCTAGGGTTCTGTATTTCCATGTTAGCCTTTAAATTATTCAAAAAGTTTTATTTATTGATGATTTTTGTCAAAACATGACAAGGATCGCACATAGATAACAATATGCGAAGTGTCCCTTTTTTTCATTTTTCTTCGTTACCATGACAACGTGCGCGAAGTAGTATGCATGTAAACTATATGGGATTTTGTTTTTTAACTTTTATATCAAGCAAATATCCAAGAAATCATTTATTTCTTAATATTCAACAATAATTAAGGCTTTTTAACACTTTTCAAATTGTGACAAAATTTTACACTACCCAATTCTATTTTTCTATACTAAGCTAATGTGCTTAGCTTACTTTGGAACAATGTTTTTCGACTTTTTTAGAAAAAATTTTGTTTGCATCTCGTGCACGAAATTACTTTGGTGATCTCGACTATTTTTTTTAAGTCGGCTGCGCCTCGTTAATTAAAATCAGTTATCGATCACCAAAGTAGCATTTCGCGAACTACAAGAACTACAAAAATAACTATATGTAAATTCTCAAAAAAACATTTTGGGCTTAAAAACTGTGTTGTTATTCAATCCGAGTAGGTAGCTCTTAAACCTTAGCAATCATAACATTTTAATTCTTCCCTAGAATGAGACCTCTACTTGAATTTTCAAAATTCTGCACGTTACTATTCACGCGTTTATTTAGTACTTATAACAATGAATCATATAAAAAAGGGTTACTTCTGTCATATATTATCATTTTTCTTTTTTTCCTCGGTAAATCACATGTAATGTACAAAAATACGTGTAAGTCATTGTGGGTTTTAGGGTGAAAATATCCGTTGTTCACTTCTTCTCCTCCTATTTTTCGTCTAATTTATGCCACGAACAACTCACAGTTCAAGATTCACAAACTTTACAATGCTTCGCCTGAAAAATTAAATTCATCAACTCTGAACAGTTATGAACTTTGAATTCACTTGGCCGTTACTTGATGGAAATCCGTTGTATATGACAGTGGGTTGAACACGACAAGATTTAATATTTGTGGGAATCTCATCCTGTTTATTTCAGTGTGTTACAGTTATGCATTTGTGTTTAGTATATTTTGTAGTTATAAATTTTGTCTTCGGTCACTGTTTATTACATGAAAAAAACTTGAGACCACTCATCTCATTTCACGACATTTTACACTACTTAATATGAATTCAATGAATGATTGGAAATGTTTCTTTTTTAATTTTCATCAAATCAACATGTACATCAATTCACCAACAAAATCATAA
Source organism: Chrysolina haemoptera (assembly GCA_958298965.1). Taxonomy (NCBI): domain Eukaryota; kingdom Metazoa; phylum Arthropoda; class Insecta; order Coleoptera; family Chrysomelidae; genus Chrysolina; species Chrysolina haemoptera. The sequence continues at coordinate 22,086,305 of OY282592.1, read as the reverse complement.
AAATGTGTTTTCCTATATGACCAACTTGAAAACCGTATCATTTCGCACTGTAAAATAGCACAGAAAATTACTTATTTCGCACTAGTGCAAAACATTGAATAAGTTCCTAAACTGACCACACCATATCATTCCGCACTAGTGCGATATAAAATATTGAATTAAATAGAATCTAAACACATTAATCTAAATATTGTTTGATAAAAGTAATTCTCATTGTGTAGTAATATATTTAGCTGATGTTCTTAAGTTAATTCATTTCATGTTATGCGGAATTAGTACAGAGCAAACGTCTCGTCATTAATGTTCTGTGAGTAAAATCTTGTAGTATTTTTTTTCTGGTCTGTCGTCGGTCATCACCTTGTCACACTGGTATGAAATATCCTATTTTGTGCACTAGTTGCACAATATACTGCATGCATACTTAGTTTTAAATATATCAGTATTGTGGTATATTGTGGAGTTTTAGGAACCAGTATTGGCAGAGACAGCTGAGTTGTGGGATATTTTCAGTAAAACTTTCAAATTACAGTTACATCAGGAGGTGACAGGAAACTGACTAAAGTCTTTGAAATAGTTTTTGTATCAAAGAGCAACAGAAATTCAAAGCGAAATTTTAATTTTCAGTACGACGACTGAACTAACAATTGTGAGAAGACTTCGCTTTGCATCAACCATAATTCGCGAACAGTTCATGCAAAGACTGATTACAAACGGCGGTAAGGATGATAAGGTTCTAGGCAGCGTCTTTCTATGCTCGGTGTTTTTCTTCTGGTTCAAATACTCGTTCATGTACATTGGTGAATCTGTTTTTTCATCATAAATGCGCAAAAATAACCTATTTTCGAACAAACAGGAATAATCTCTCATAAACTTTTCAGTACAAACACACACATATACATACGAATACAAACAAAGCTCATTCCATTTTAATCAAAACTAAATAGAGCACAACACGAATGGCGGATGAGTTCAAATACATGGATTCCTACATTTTGTTGCCCCAACAATGTGTCTAAACAGTTGGTCTAATGAAGTTTGAATTGAAGTCCGGATGCAGGGAAGTATCGATTTGTCTCCACTGAGTGACTCCGAGGCAGCAGTGAACAGTTAAATTGAAGGATTTGGAAATCACAAACTATTGATTCAGTATGTGGTTTATGGAACATTAATTACTGAAATTCACGTAAACGATTTGATATTGAGGGCCAAATTAATGTGGAAGGTGATTGTCGAACTCTGCGAAAGAAATAGCTGAAAATCGCGTTTGTTGTAGTTATGAAACGGTGACGCCGAGTTCCACCACTTTAACTGCGATAATAATCCTCGTGTTTCTAGGAATTATTTTAATAGCCGAGTTCCTCCACCATTGTCATGAACAGGTAGGTGGGGGAACTCCCTTTTCATAACTATTTATAAATTTATAAAAATGGCCCATTATGTCCCACTAGCTTTTTCCCTTCTTCCTAATAAAAAAGCACTGAAATGTCTACGCAGATAAGGTTATTTCGTTTTGGTTTAATCAGAATAAATAATTACTCCTTACAAAATGCATGTTTTAAATTTCCACGCACTCAAATGTCTATGTAAGGTTAGCTCGTTCTGGTTCTATGATCCTATAATTCTTTTCCTTTCGGTCCCGTGGAGCAACTCAGCTACCGGATCAGAATTAACTCAGGTCAGTGGGGAAACTCGGCGACTTATGGAATACACAGAAAAAAATGTATTCATCTTGAACAACACTGACCTGGATTATTCTTTGAAGATAAATTCAAAAACGTGCAAGTTTAGATATGTCTGCTTGATTTGGAATACTAACCCGGGTAAACGTAATTCATTATAGAAAATTGTTTTCCCCACTGTGCGAAGTAAATGAAGAATATTATTTGTTCAAATTCCAAGCTTGCATATTTCGTTTTATTTCAAAAAGGTTGTGTCAAAGTTACAAGTTATTAAATGACTATTGTTTTTTTTGTCGGAACGCCTTAGTGCATGCGTATGTACTAACTGTATTCCTTTGGGTATTTCGTAACCATGAATTGTTGAACTGGTATTTCACTGGGTGTTAGTTACTGAGTGTTTAGAACATATTTAGTAGTTTGGTGATAGTTCATCATCTTTTGGGGTAGATATCATTTTTCTGGGTGATGCAACTGGTTTTCTCTTCATTTAGTTTCAGTTTCGAAAGGGGTGTAATTGAAATACAGCAATGAACATGACAGCACAGCCTATGCTTACCGAATATAAAAACTCTAGATTGTGAAACCTTGAACACATCCTTTCTGAAACTTAGTATAAACATTAAAGTAAAAGAAGACCATTTGCAACACTCAGAAAAATGACAATGGTTATTAATGGATGGCGGGAAGAGGTTATGGAATAAGTGAGCATTTAGACGAAAACGAACCCGAAGAAAAGGTGTGGCTGAGTAATTGGAGAGAAATTAAGTTGGCTACCCAAACATTTTTAATTTTGGTTATATCTGCAAACAGTTTAGGTTAAGTGTGTTTTCATAACAATATCAAGAAGTATTACTCAATTATTTATGTGAAAATACAATTTTATTCCATAATCACTGCTTGATGATGAAGTATTTCTATGTATAAGAAGACAGCTGTTGTGGATCAGTCGAGTATCATCATCATCATGCCCCCTTAAGGTTGAGGCCCGAAAGTATATAAGCAAAACGTACCACGTTTCAGTCAATGGAAGATATTCTAGCTCTCTGATTGGTTGTGACCAAACACAGCTGCACTTTGCCATCCAGACTAAAACGTGGTGCACTTTGTCGCCCGGAAATTTATTCGTAAAAATTCCCTGTGGTGAACAGGCAAGCTAGGTTAGCTTGCTCAGGTTAGGTTTGTGTGTCAATTGCGAGCAAAAAACGAATTCACGCTAGTGCAAAATGCACCACGTTTCAGTTTGTATGGGCAAAATGCACCTGTGTTTGGTTACAACCAATCAGAGAGCTAGAATATCTGCCGCTGACTGAAACGTGGTACGTTCTGCTTATTATGCGGCCCGGAAGAAGGAGCTCCCCAGCATTTTTTACTTGCTCGAACGCTCCCTCCCCCATTCCACCACCCCATCTCTTACTGAGTGGATCCTCATCCTGTTGATTGGCGTAGTTTCAGTTCGAGAGCCATGGTACTCCTACGTTCGATGAGCGGTCCCATCTTATGCCTTGCGCCTTTTGCTAGTGCAACGTGCCTTTGAAACGTCAGTTTTTTATCTAGTGTTACTCCTAGGTACACGGCTTCGTCTACCCATGGAATGTCCTCGTCGTTAATAGTCACATGGCCCTCTGGTGTCCTACGTCGCCTCGTGAACAGGATGGCCTTGCTTTTGACTGTATTGATTCCAATCTTCCAACGGTTGAACCACGGTTCTAGCACAGAATACCTCACCTACACAGAAGCGGCACTCAAAGGCGGCCTTTTGATCTTTTGGGGTCAAATCTACGAGACCTTGTTTTGAATATATGGCTTGATTAATATCATTTCAGGGCGGTGAATTTAAACTGTCGGTGGAAGAAAATTGTGATCCGCCTTTGAAAATATCCGATAATCGGACTGGCGTAATTTTATAGTTTTCGTTTAATAGAAATTACTCACTTACCCTATATTTGAATAAAAAATGCAGCGTCCCAATTTGAATTTACCGCGCAGAAATGACACTGATCAAGCCAAGCATTGCGTCAGTGAAAAGATAATTTGTTTTGGCGAGAAGCTTGAATTACGCTTCTGTGTGGGTGAGGTATTCTGTGATTCTAGTTTGTTGATCTGTCACTGAAGCTTGGATGTAACTCCCCTCTCGTGCGTTGACTCGGCGAAGATCGCCGTGTCCTCTGCATATATGGTTTGTGCTAAGTCGAGTAGTGTCGAGTAGCGTCATTGCGAAGATTGTCGACAAAATCCTCCTGAGACGAATGATGAGCCTCGAGGAAAAACTCAAAATGATCCCCGATGAGCAATTCGGGTTCCGCCCGAGTCATAACACAACCTCGCAGGTGGTCCGGATTGCTCGCGAGGTGAAAGAGGGTTTTCATCGAGGTCTAGTCACAGTCATGATGCTGCTGGATATGCAAAAAGCCTTCGATACCGTCTGAGTCGAGGGTCTCATCGTCAAACTGCCTCTCGCCATACTTATATTCACTATATACGCATGATTTCCCTCAACACGAGAGAACGAAGACGGCAATGTAGGCGGACGACACCGCTATATATTGCCAGTCTTTCTCCAGCGATGTCGCTGCATACCAGATCCGGGTAAGGGTGGATAGGGAAATCCTGCCGTATTTGAAGGAAAATAAGATCGTGGTGAATCCGGCTAAGACCGAGCTCATAAACATCACGCGTAAATATAAGTTTATTAAAATTTACCGTGACATGGTGGTCTCGGGCGAAGCCATAAAGGCGAAAAGCCCGGTGAAATACTTGGGGTACTTATGGACAGGCGCCTAACGATGAATGTGCACCTGACGCTTGCCATTCAGAGAGCGGCCGCGGCGGTTAAGAGAATCTACCCATTCCTTTATCGTGCATCACATCTCTCGTTCGAGAACAAGATGCTGATGTACAAGCAGATGGTGCACCCAGCGTTGTTATACGCCTGCCCAGCATTCTGCAATATGTTCGACAAACAGTGAATACGACTCGACGTAATGCAGAATAAAGTATCATCCTCAATAAGGACAGTTACACTCGCGTGAATGAGCTGCGAGCGCTTGCGGGCGTCGACTCCATCCCGACATATGCAAAGCAAGTAGCCTATAAGTTCTATAAGTACTTTCTCCCCTCCGCTGACCAGAGACCTTACAACGCTTAGGATCCATGATAATGAACCCCGCAAACACGGTGGGGCTCTTTATCAAGCACTAGACCTCTTCCACGAGCGCTGGGAAGAACCGGCGGCTTAGCAAATCCGAGTTTTACTTAAACGACCAGTACCAATATCCGGTTTTTTGCTCACTTTTTCATCACTTCATCAAATTTAATAATCGATTCAATTATTATAAACTTAAACTAACATTCACAACTTATACCATATATTAATGACACATATGTATTAATATCTTTCACACTTAAACACACATTATTCAATTTACTAGCATGGATTGGTTTCGGATTCAATGTAACTGGGAAATATTGTAAATTCCTCTTCTCCTGCAATGACGAAACAAAATGCCGCACGAAATCGATGTCTCTTCTAATACAAAGAACCCTGAGAGGTCCACAAGGTGAAGTAAATATTACTAAACTGTCTGTAATGTAAAGTAGTAATCATTAAAAAATCATTTCTCTGATAGGTGAAGATATTTTACCGCAACGTCTCCAGAGATAAATTCCGTTAGTAGCTATATAAGTGCGTCCGGCATAGGACTAATGTGCCATCAAATTAATTTACTCTCACCCATTCACCGCTATAAACTTGAATTCACAGCCTTGTAATCACACGGCAATGGTTAGTAGTTATATAACAGTGGCCCAAGGGATGGAGCTTTTAGAAATCACAGAAATGCAAATTCAAATTGATGACAGTGAGTTGTTAACGACTGGTCAGCCTCACTTCTGATACTTGAACTAATGATAAATTTAATTCTGAACAGAAGAATGAATTTATTTCTATAACTATAAAGTGGGCTAATCAAATCACTTATATTTTGTTGAACCCATTATCATGTATTTGTCAATATATACAGGAACATTTATATTCCCTGAATACAGACACTTTCATAGTTATTACTTCAATCAGCATGTCACTCCAAGAATATTTGTACCATATTGTTATTGAAATACCCTTCATCTACTTCAAAAAATTATTTTTTCTATATTTATAAGGCATCACAAGCACTTTGACATATATATCTTTTATGCTTTACCTTCAACTATAAAGCGGGCAAATCAATTCACTCGACAGATGGCGCTGGGGGCTCATTAACTTAAAAAATTTCGAAAGGCATAAAAATCGAAATTGGGAAAAAATTATGAACAAAATTCAAAAATATTTGGATGGTTGTAAAGAGAAACTGAATTCTCTTTTCAACGATGTGCCACTTGACCTTCCATATTATTTAAAAATGTTGAGTTGATGGGTCATCCCGCGCCCCCTATTGAGCAATCACCATATTTTTTATTTCAAAAAGTAGTATTGGTGAAACCCTCGAAACAGTTTTTTATTCATGTTTCTACGTCGAACCATTCAAAAGTTAACAGGGGGGGAGGACTATTAAAAGCCGCACTGTATATAAAGAACCCAATGTGACAACCAAGATTAACAAAAAGTAATAATTCCTGATTGACTCGGCTGTTACTCGATGAAGATCCGTATTAATTGTACCAACTACACATATGACGATTCGATCTTCAAAAACTTCACTATAAATCACATGTTTCACCAAGACGGTAGCTTTTCCAAGTGAATATACAATTAGCTAGGTACACATCATTTATATACACTTCATAATGGTTTATTCTTATTTTGTACACCATAGCAAAATTATCTGAAATATTCTTGTTTCGTACACCCAATTGATTAATGAATTTTCGGCTTCTCGTTGCGTAGGCCGACCAGTGCGATGGCTCAAACGGTTTAGGTACCAGACAGTGCAAAGAGTATTTCTTTAGTCTGATATAACCCGAATGAACTAACCTCACATAGACATTTCATAGCGTGAAAATTTGACAGATACATTTTATGAAAAGTAATTATTTTGTCTGATCTAACCAGGATGAACTAACCTTACGTAAACATTTGAGTGCGTGGAAATTGAACACATACATTTTGCGAAGAAATAATACTCAATTCTGAAATAACGATGTATGTTTGAGTAACGAGCTGTTTTCATTCAAAATCAATTTGAGTTGAAATGAATCAGTTTATATTTCCAAAACAACCTTTTTCTTTGTGTAATTCTGAAAATTTTGCATGAATTGTTCGTTTCAATAACTATGGCGGGGTGTTAGCTTTACTCAATCGGATGACATTTCCATTCCGCTGTTTTCAACTACCGGTGAATACATGATTATCAATGAAAAATCTTTTAGAATCCGTGAATTTATTCTTAAAGTTCAATCAGTCGTTCTGAGATTACGCCCCGACGTCTATCGAATGACTATCGTTTCCCTTTCGGTAACGATGTAATTCGACCCCTATAATGGTATTAACAAATCACCTGGGGTCTTGCTCCGAGCATATTCACCGTCGCCATATTGTCATGTGACAACCAACTATCCAACGGTGAAAATATGAAGTGTCTGTTACAAAACCGTGAAAATCAAGAAAGTTTTATTTGGTGCGTATTTCATATGCGTATTTTGTGAGTTTCAGAAAAAATGTAACTGAAGAGAAAATCTTGGATGAACTTAGCAAAACATTTTGAACTTTATATGTATTTGCCTTATACATGTGGTAACCAAAAACGTATCATTTTTTGACACGGCGTTCTGTAGAATTCTCTTTGTATTGATATTTGGAAATTTCGAACCGTTTTTGTCCACGGACGCATAGTTTTCATGTAGAAATGTAATCAACTTCATACTAAACTCACTCTCACATTTTTTGAGAAATGTACTGCCTATATAAATATAATTTTGAAGTTTCACTACTCATGAAATCAGTAAATTTGGTAAAAATGGTGTTCCTTAATCTTCTTTCGATATGGCTAGCATAACTTCATATTTTCCAGAGGAGTGACCACCACTTATTGGTTTGTGAAGTTCAGATGCACATTAGGGACACTATTATCACTGTCTCAGCATCAGAAAAAAATAACTGTCTATCCTGTTTTTATAACTTGTTCTCATGTCCAGAATGTTGCTAACAGAAAATTTCATCTACACTTTTCTACAGTACAAAATAAACAAGTATAAGTTCAGAATGCTGAGTTTGCTGAACAAACTGGGCAATATGCGTTCTTATCTATATTGAATGCAAGCAATACATAAAAGTTAAAAGGAAAAAGACAGAAAAACCATGGAACTAGAAGATACAGAAGTAAAACTGGTTAAAAATTAGTAATCATTGAAACTTTTGAAAGTAAAAAAAATAAAATAATGTAGAGTCAGCTAGCTATCTCTTCCACAATCTCTTACAAAATAACGAAACACAACGAAAAAAGAATGGCGAATAATAAGAACAATGAGGAAAAGTGTTCTTTTTTAGCGAAACGTGGAGATCAGATAACTTGACTATACTTTGAGCATAAGGAGAAACAAACAAACACATTTTATTGTGACGTGAAGTGTTCAGACTAATGGAAAATCAGAAGTGCAGGGGAGAGAACTCCTGGTTATTCGATTGAAAGCACCGAATAAGAGACAACTTCCATTTTCTCGATGAAGACGAATGTAATAATAGTCAAAATTGAGTTATTCACCTTTGGTCGAATTTGTTTTGATTTCTTTAGTCCCGCGGAAATGTCACGCATTTGATGGCCATTTGAGAAAACTTTCAATCATGGAAATTTGAAATGCGCTGCTGAAGCGTTTACATGCAAAATATAATTCACTAGCGGACCCAGCAGATGTTATACTAGCCTATCATCCGTCATATTTTTGATTCGCTGACTAATCCTTACAATATATTTTTGTTAATTTTATTATCGAACTCATTTTGTGACGAGTCGCAGGCAGAAGCTAGTTGTTCTATAAAAACTCTTTTAAATTTGCAAAAAAAAAATATTGAACCTAAGTTATCGGGATAACTCAAATATAAGATAATATACCTCAAAGTTGGACCAAGCAATAGAAAATTTCAATAAAATCGGTTTAGTGGTTTCACAGATTATCGATAATCAGCTTTTTAAAAGTAATTTGTCTCAAAGAACAAATACTGGTTAAAATTGTGTGACAAACTGCATATTTTCACATTACTGTTCCTCAGTTAGATACACAATATAAATCAAATTTCAGGTTTCCCATAATGAAAATCCCTGTTGAAGTTTATAATAAAACTTCAATATTGATTCTCACAAATTTTTCAAAACCGAAACAATTCATTCGCCACACAATGCCTTCTTCGGGCAGAAGTATACTGAGTTGAATTATGCAACGGTATTCTTGAAGACTATCTACCCAATAATCGAATATGAGAGCAGTTTTGTACCTGACCTCTTATCAATGGGCAGCTGGAACCAGTAGTAGCTTTTACTGGTTCCAGGTTCCAGTACAGGGACCGGCGTAATCTGGACAAGCTTCAATAATGTGAGCTCAGATGTTGAGAATGTTGAGAAGTGAGATATATAAAAATCAGTTGAAAATTTATAAAAAATATGACAGCATGGGAAAACTAGATATAGGAATAATTATTATAATAATAATAACTAATATAAAAAAAATGCTCACAAAGTGTGTATACAAGTGATGAACGCGTCAAGTGTACTATATTCGAATGCATTATACAACTCACCCATCTAGTGTGATGGCTGGTGCTCAAGTACAAATAACATGAAAAACAAAATATATCATGAATATTTTTTCATCTTCTGGTCAAGGGAAACTAACAGAAAGAAATCTATTATTTAACAATGAGCTGCTTATCAAGTTGGAACCGAGATGTCCTAGATGGCCATACCAGGCCAAAAATCCATCAGAAAAGAACTACTTTCCTGGCTACTACCACGACGAACGTTGAATTACATCCCATGAATTTCCGTGCAGAGTTCCTACAAGGCTATCTCCGCAATTGCTAGTTACATGGAAAATGATACTTGAAACATCTGGACCACCTATAGATCGATTTCTGGGTTCTTGCCCTCATCAGTGTAGGGTAGGTCTTTGCAGACAATAACTAAGGTCTGCAACAAATGATTCAATTATCAATCCATGTATAAGCAAAAGCTCAGACACCACACGCAGATCGGTGTTAACCAAACCCACGAGCGCCATCTCAACCTCAGCCCAACTAAACACTAAAGCAATTGCGGAGATAGCCTTGTAGGAACTCTGCACAGAAATTCATTAGATGTAATTCAACGTTCGTCGTGGTATTAGCCAGGAAAGTAGTTGTTTTTGGATTTTTTACCCAAATATATTCCTATATTATATATGAAAATTGCAGTGAGCATCCTGGTATGGCAGGACATCTAGTTTCTAACTTGACAAGGGAAACTAAGTGGGAACTGTTATTTGGTCTTCAATATCTCAACTTCACTGAAAACCGTTTGCTGAAAGAACTCGAAAAAAAGACGTTCGGTTCAGACAGAAAGGTGTGGAGACGGAACTTATCTTCCCAATTTCGATGAAAACTCTGATGGTGGAAAGATTAATCATATGATCATCGGCCGGTCCTGCCCAATCGCAATATGGGAAAGTTGAACAACGTACTAGGCGCGTCCCAGCTGGCGAATAGGAAACAACCGAGGCTCTGGCCAGTGATAAGTAGGGTGCCAGAGACTAACCCCCCATCATTTGCGATGCATCGCCGCAGTCCAGCTCTCTCTCTGAGAACCAGGCGCACCCAGTTTTATTTAGCATTCCGCACGCGTGGAGGCTCTACGTGCGGCGACTTCTCTTCAACTATGCTCGAAGGAACATCTACCCATACTCCGGTTGAATTTCCCAGGGTCCACCAGTTTCCTTACACTATTGGATGAGTTCTTCAATATTTCCCCTTCTCCGTAACCTCACCTACAATCTCCAGGACCCCAATAGCGGTGGGCTTATATCCAGGATCCACTCCTCCCTCTATCTGCGGCTTCTTCTTGGGGTCCGCCACTTCCATTTCGACGGGCTTTACTTTGGGGAAAATTTCAACAGCAGCGTTGAGTGCATGACGCGTCCGACTTATCTGCCAAACTTTGATAAAACCTTTTACAGTGGGATGATTGATTAGAAAAGCATCAGGCTTGACATGAAGCCAGCTTATCTACATTGTTTCAGAGAAATCACCAAACGTGTGAGCGAGGCGACATCAACGAGCTAAGTTTTCCTTTTTGGTATGAATTGAAAACTTTTCAGTATTTCCAAAAGCAGGACTTTATTGGTCGGATCTGTGCCTTCTATAACATAAGCAGCTGTTGGAATGTTGAAGAGCTGTTCAAACGAGAGGAACCCAGTTTTTGGAAAGCACTTCTGGCTGTTAACCTGACGTGGTTGTCCAAACAAAGTGTATTGCTGACGGTAATATCGAGCATCAATATGAATTACTTAATTGTTTGTGTTCAATAATCCGAGTTATTTATTCTCCATTTCAGAATTTTGCCAGTTCCACATTTATAACGCTGACATTTCTCTCCAGTTCATCGTTCATTTCTTTTGCGGACATCGGAACTCTGAAGAAGAAAGCAGAATGAAAGGTGCTATTTTCTTCGAAGCGTTTATAGTTTGAGTGTGAGATGTAGTTTTGTCGTCCACCACATAGATGCCTTTATTTGAAAAAATATTAGGTAGACAAGCTCACAGCTGAGGAAGCGAACTAGAAGATGAAAACATGGCGTGAGTTTCTGTACCAAACGCATATGTACTCATCTGATAGTTAATGATGAAAGAAGCTCACATATATTATTATGCTTATGCTAATAGGAGCAATACTCGTAGTGGTGAAAACTTTTCTAACGAATCTCCTGGGTTTACGGAGAAAACCTATGAAGCAGAGCTTGTGCGAGCAAGGAAGATCCAGGACTTACAGCTACACTTACAGCGTACAATGGATTCCGAACCACTTTCCCTCCGCGACGGAGGGATCGAACCTGGGTCGCCTGTGTGACGCTCTAACACCACAACTACTTCGCTTCTTTATCAACGAATTGGTGGTAGAACTCTCAGCAAATGTGTTTCCTTTTCTGAGCAATCATAGTTCTTCTTTTTCTTCAGTTGAAGGAGGGATTGAGTTACAAGTGGAATGTCTCGATTTTTTGTCGGTTAGGTCATTCAACAAGTTCCGATAGTATTTTGGCATTGTGATCATTTTCTGGGGATTAAATGGTACATGTTTCTAGCCTTAACATATTCTGGTCTGGTCTCAGAGACCAAATTCTTATTCTATCAACGGTATGCCTCTGTTAGAGGAAAAATCGTTCAAGATCATATGTCAGACGTTCTTCTTTCTTTTTAACACGCTTTTATTATTGACTCACTCATTCGAAAAAAAAAATGTCACGGTGAAATCTTGTAATCAATTTTTTTACCACTTCTAATCGTCCGATTGATTTGAAATTTGGCAGGTGTACATAATTCCGGTGACAATGCATTATAGAGTTTTTGTTAGAGTAGAAAACAAAATGGCGGCTCCAATATGGCGGACGAGTTTTGTAATTATGACTCGATTCAATTAAAAATTGGTATCTAGTAGTTTTCAGGGTTAGAAATTATGATTCTTTTGTCAAAATTGAAAAATTCAAGATGGCGGTTCCATTATGGCGAACGAGTTTTGTAATTATTATCCGATTTTATTCAAAATTAGTATCTGAGAATTTTCGGGGGCGAAGATTATGATTCATCTGTCACAATTGAAAAATTCAAGATGGCAGCTTCAATATGGCTAACGAATTCTGTGTTATGGTCCAATTCGATTCAAAATTGGTATTTCTCAGGGCTCCAGATCATGATTTTTTTTGTTGAAATTGAAAAATTCAAATATATATAGATATTAAAAAAGCGTAACATAAAAAACTCGATTTTAAAAAAACTTGACATAGTGCTCTCGGATCGCACTCTAAAAGCTAAAGTCCAAAGATAGACTACAAGTGTTAGTATGTTGCAATGTTTCATTATAGTTTGATGTGATGAACTGGCATTTGAAATCGATACAAGATGTGGATGAGACGACAACACTAAAAACTAGAAAATGAAAAATAATAATATTTTTTTTTTACCACGCTGATATTCAAATGCACTAAAAAGGGGAAAATAATTTTTTCATGATTATCCAAAAATGAAGGGTATGAGTGAAAGCGTGGAACTCTTAATCATCTTTGCGAAATGTTTTTGCCCTTATTAGTGCATTTAAGTATAAACGTGGTTTAAAAAAATATATTACTTTTTTTATCTGCTATGTGTGCTTTGACTAGTGAATTCGGTATCGATTTATTATAAGGACTATCTGCTAATTTTCATTAAATCCCTTCGGTTGTGTTAATGTACACCTTGATATCGAGTTAGGACATATTTCAATATTTCAAAAGTTCACTATTCACTAGTCAATTGTGATAATGGGCGAGAATATATGTCTTACAAAATGAAAACTCAGAGGATGCAGTAGAGTTTCCGCCTCAACAAACTAGAGTAGCTTAAAGAAGGATTAACGAACAATTTTTGGAATGAAAATTCTTATGCTATTCAATTCTGAATTAAATTAAATTTTCTGGAGAAGGGCATTTCTGTCAGATATCCATTTAATTAATCGCAGTCTGACGCGTGCGTTAATCTATTGAAATCCGCAGGAATGTGGTTGAGAAAATAAGTCTTATTTGAAGGAATTGAACGTATGTGACTGCTCATATGGTACATGCATATTCCAAAAGAGGTGAAATCGGAAAGTTCAGGTAGAGTTTCAGAGTAGAGATATAAATACGTTATTCTCATGGAAAACAAATTCTTTATCCGTATGAATGAACCCATAATCGAAGTATGTGAGGAAGTAGGGGGTTTGACAGAAACTTCCTGCCGCTGACGTCATCACAGCGGCAGCGACATTGATTGAAAGAAAGAGTATTTTAACATATGATTACTAGTTGGACTGAGGATTGCATATATACAGTGTCATCTCCAAAGTACGCACCATATGGAAAACATTTTTATTATCGGTTTTTCAACAAAAATTTATTCTTGATAAAAGTTTGTGCATTCCCTGAATCTAAAGACGCACCCACAAAATAGATCAAAACATGCGTAATATGCGAGGCGCATTGGAAAACTTGATTTTGAGCCAGAAGTAAAGTATCCTTATTTTGAAAAAGATCGTAAAATGTTATTTGGAAAAGTTGTTCAGCATTGAAAAATACATGTGGATTTGAAGTCATGGCCATCTAAAAGAGGTTTTCTGACCCCACCATTTTTTTTTCAAATGGAGTTTTGTAAAAATAAAATAATTAGCTATAAACGATATTTAAATGTCATTCTGTATACAACGATTTATTATAAAAGCAAGTTATAATACAAATTGCCCAACTATTATGTTAACTACGGTTTAAAAAAAATTAAGTACATTAAATATCAAAATGTTTGGTGCAAAGTCCTTTTCATTTTGTGTTAACACCTAAAATTACTCAAAATAATACATTAGTGTGACAAGATAATGTTCAATAATATCGAGTGATCAAACATCAAAATAAAATTATTGTCTCAGCACAAATTGATTACATTTATTTTGTGGAGGTTTTCATACCCAAAATAAGAGTTTCAAGTTGGATTTGAATTCAAACGAATGTTTGACATTAAGTTGCTAAATATTTATTACGTAGTTTTTATTGCTTACTGTTTACTGTTTGATAATAAGTGCCATTTGAATAATAATAATATGCTTGCAAAAAAAAAGTTGAGATTATTTTGTTGTGGTGAAAATAATCCAAGCAGACAAGTTGCGGACATTTTTAATGCTAGAAATCCTAATCGCAGTGTCAGTCATACCACAGTAACACGTATTTCAAATAAATTCAAAGAAACAGGCAATATTAACAACCATTCCAAAAAATCTCACGCAGCTGGAATAGTATCTACAGAAGTAGAAGAGGAAGTGTGTTCAACGTTTGTGGAAAATTGTAAGATATCAATAAAACAGATATCGACATCTCTTCCTACCAAAATTCATAAATACTTCAAAGTGAAGGGATTTTATTCCAAGATTTGAGTTTTCCGCATGGTATCAAGGAGAATACGAAGAAAATTCAAGTTTCCCAATAAATATTTTATGGACTGACGAATCAACATTTACAGCTAATAGAACAGTAAGTTCACAAAACTGTAGATGGTGGGCTACAGAAAACCTTCATCTTACCATGGAATGCAGGGACCAATATTCATTTAAGTTAAATGTCTTATGTGGACTATTGAACAATACTGTGATTGGCCCCTTCTTCTTTGATGAAACCTTACTGCCAACCTATATTTGCAATTTTTCATTACCAATTTTAAATCAAATGCCGAATAGGCGAAGAGATAAAATTTGGTATCAGTTAGATGGAGTGACTGTACATTGTAGTGCAGCAATACGGCAATTTTCAAATAAAACATTTAATTGAAAATGGATTGGACGTTACTCACAGTATCTCATGCCAGCACGCTCACCAGACTTAACCGCAATGGATTTCTTCTTATGGAATAAATTGAAGAATGAAGTTTACAAACATTGTCCTTTTAGAGATAGAGAACATTTAAAAACTATGATTAAGTACTAATTGCGTGAGAGCCATAAAACCGGAGCACATTACGAATGCAGTCTAAGATGTTGTAAGAAGAACTGAACTGTGCATGTTGCGGGATGGATATCATACTGAGATGTGAAAGTGGAATAGTAACAGCTGTACTTATTTGACAACCATATCAATCGATATTATTGAAAGTTTTTTTTTGTTACAAATCTGTATTATTTTGAGCAATTTTAGGTGTTAACACAAAATAAAAAGGAGTTTGCACCAAAAATTTTGATATTAATTTACTTAAAAAAAAAAATTACCGTAATTAACGTAATAGTTGGGCAATTTGTATTATTACTCGCTTTTATAATAAATAGTTGTATACAGGATGACGTTTATTTATCGTTTTGAGCTAATTTTATTTTTTGAAGACTCCATTTAAAAAAGTGGTGAAAACATAAAACCTCTCCATGACTTCAAATTCAAATGTGTTTCTCAATGCTGACCAACTTTTTCAAATAACATTTTACGATCTTTTTCAAAATAAGGGTACTTCACTTGTACTTTGTGGATGACACTGTATATATATATATATATATAATTTTTTTTTTGACGGAGTTCATCTAAGCTATTTTTCTACTCAACCAGGCGACAGACTGAGAGATTTAAGGCAGGCCTTCTAGTAAAGAAAATTCAATTGGTAAATAGTGAATTTTCTGTGCCTCCTTATAAAAGTGAATTGTGTTTTTTTTAATAACATCCGCATTTCAGAACATTCGTATGCAAGACGAATTCCAGTGTCCATTGTGATGGCCGGCACGCAGTTGGTCAAATATCATTTTTGCATTACTAAAACGACGTGTTGATGATTAGAACAGATCATCGTTCTCTACACTATTTGAAATCGTGTCGTTTACAGTCCAGTCGTATGTCACGTTGGTTAACAGCAATGCAGGAATTTTTGTTGAAAAAACTTACTAAGAAGTCAATAAGTATTCCAAATGATCAGAAACTGA
The DNA here is from genome assembly GCA_958298965.1 of Chrysolina haemoptera. NCBI lineage: Eukaryota > Metazoa > Arthropoda > Insecta > Coleoptera > Chrysomelidae > Chrysolina > Chrysolina haemoptera. Next base: position 22,070,000 of record OY282592.1, on the reverse strand, counting down.
ACCAGTATTAAATAATATAAGAACTGATCCTGAATATGACGAATTCATTTCACTTAGTGATATTCTGTATCATGCAAAAGATAATGTTGATCTCTGCAATATAAAAGAACGCATTACTGAATATATTAAAAACTATCATGAATCTTTTGGTCACTGCGGCATTTATAGAACCCGGTGCGTCATGAAAATGAAGATTTGGTGCAAAAATTTGCATTGAAACACAAAACTTGTGATCTCTGTCAGAAAGCAGAAATAACTATTTCACCGAATTTTTCCTTTAAAAATCCATCATACAGAAATCTCCTGGGAAAATAGTTTCAGTAGATTTGTTTGGCTCTTTGCCATGTCCAATGGTGGAGTTACAGGACTTCTGGTAGTGTTTAGATGGTCTCTAAATTTGTATCACTTTACGTGGTGAAACATGCCACTGCCGAAGAGATAGTGATACATATCTCGAATGATCATTTCAAAAATATTGGTGTTGCTTCGTCTATTTTCGGAGTAATATCATGGAAAAGTATTATATTGATGTAAAATATTCCCCTGTTTGTCATCTACAATGGAGTTAGAAACATTATAACTTTCATTTTATTATAAAAAAAATACCCGTTGGGCATTAAAAGTGCAGTGTATAGCAGCTTTTTCAAATAATATGGCTTATGAAAATACAAGGTATTCGCCTACTGAAATACAATTCGGTATGCTCAAAATAATTTTTTTCTAAGAATGATTTATTGAAAAGAAGTATAATAAAAAGTTTCAAACATTTCTACTTGATTCCTCGGTATTATTGAGAGCTAAGCTTATTTCTTCAGCCTTGGATCATAACTAAAAGAAGGTTAGAAGGTTCATATGCAGAATAAAAAAAAAATTGTTCGAAAACTCAAAAATTGGGAAATCCTGAATCCCAAGAGAAATATGTAATTTTTGATGATTGTGACTTGAAAATGATCATTCATGATACAAATTTGTGAAGTAGGTCTTTTTGTATGAGCGAATTATATCGCCCGTTCCCGTGTGAAACGCTATGCTAATGCAGGATCTCGCGATTCGGGGAAACTGATGTGCAAGCATCTTAATTTTTATGGAAAGATTCATTTTAGAATTTAGTTATATCTTTGCTCTTGTACTGTTCAGACCTATTTCGTTAATAAAAGTTAGTTTTTAAAAAAAGGACTTTGACATCCGAAAGTTCTATTTGGCGCTGTCGATAGGATACTCGAAATTGAACGTATCGAACGTGCTGTTTTCGTATCAACGATTAATCGAGTATCGAACTTGTTGTTTTGTTCTGTGGGGGTGTTTGTGAAGGAGCGGCTCTTCAAAAATCAAGAAACCCAGTCCATCGAGGACCCCTAACTATCCTCAACAGGCAGATCATCGAGTCCAGTCTCGCAAGGAAGTCTTCTGGAAATCAAAAATCGAGGAACCAGTCGTCCACCTTATAAAAGGATGCTCAAAGTTCTTACAATTTTAATGTAAGTTATTTTTAAATGAACATTGACAGTTTGACACAAATTCTAGGATATTTAAGTCTTAATAACGAAAACCCTTCAGCTGATCCTATAGTGTCTTTGCCTAACACTTCTAATAATTTAAACAAGAAACATTCAATCCTCAATACCTAAAAGTGTGCCAGAATTTGATGGCAATCCTAATGATCTAAATAGATATTTATCAGTTTGTGATTCAATAATTACCAATTTTTATAATGCTGCCGAACCGGCAAACTTTCAAAAAGTTTATTTTCTGAACTGCCTCATTTCTAAATTATTTGGTAATGCAAAAATAGTAGCCAACATACAAAATGTTTCAAATTGACAAGAATTTAAGAACACATTAACAAGAAATTTTGCCGATCAAAGGGATGAAACTTGCCTGAACAGAGATATGGTTATGCTCATGCAAGCCCCTAGCGAAAAGCCTTGAGTCTTTTCACAATATTTATCAGATGTAGTTCAATATCCAGTTGTGCTGGGGAAGTAGTTGTTTCTGTTAGATATTACAAATGAATCACACTTTTCATTTTTCAATTTTCATAGAGAATGTTTTCCTTTTCAACTTGGGTATCTGATTTCACCGACCATAAGCATTGACCTTCTAGTTGCCAGAACAGCTCTCTCGTGATATTCCCAATCGTTTCCTAGGAGTCTAACCACAGCTTTGAAAGCACGAATTTATATACGAAAATAATTTTGAAATCGAATGAAGGTAATTATGGTTTCAGTAATTGAAACACAGATATCGGGAAAACCCCATATTAAATATAATTTTCATCAAATACATATTGAAGATTTTCAAGGATCATGTCAATAAAAATGAATGAGAGGTTATCAATTTTAATTGACTTGCCCACATGTCTATCCATTTAGTAGCTTCTATTTATACAGGATAGATAAATAAAACTAATAAAAACAAAAATAATTTGCTTCCATACTGATGAAAGTAAAACAACTTGAAGGTGCTTGGCCATGTATTATGTGTGGAATATTGTGACTGAATCATTATTTATGTTACTGGCATTGAATTAATCGATAAACAGCGGTGTTCAAATCTCTTAGAACTCTCGATTCAACTTTTATTTAGGAGATCACATATTCTTTGTCCTGAAATGCATCTTATGTCTTCACAATAAGAATAAACCTTTGCAAACGGTTGGCTTTATGGACCTTTTTTGGGCCAAATATAGCTAGTAGGGGTTAATGATCACTTTGTAAAATTACTGGGCGGCCATACAATATGATAATGAAAAGTTTTTTTCTAGAATCATGAGGTTAAGAGCTTCTCTTTACAAGCTTTCATTTAGTTCCACCTCTCCCGGTGTCTGTGGGTGTGAGTGCATGTCTGTAATCAAATCTTGCAAGTTAAATATGACACACTTCTAATCGTCCGAATGATTTGAAATTTGGCAAATGTACCTAAATTTGGTGACAATGCATCATGATATTTTGTTAGAGAAAAAACCAAAATGGCGGCTCCAAAATTGGGGTTTTATGGGTCGGAAATTACGATTCTTTCATTAAAATTAAGAAATTCAAGATGGCGGCTTCAAAACAGCAGATGAGTTTTGTGATTATGGTCCGATTCGATTGTAAATTGATATGGGGGTTCTTGGGGTCGGAGATTATGGATTTTTTGTAGAAATTCAAGAATCCACAATGGCGGACGAGTTTTGTAATCATGGTCTGATTCTCTTCAAAATTGGTATGAGGGGTATTTGGGGTCGAAGATCGTAAATGTTTTGTTAAAATTCATATGATGACAGTCGAGTGAATATTCGGGTGGCCTCCTCATTGAAGAGCTAGATAGCTTAAAGCTCACAGGAAATGGCCCTTGTATAATAACCATGCTTTCTCTGAAATCCATAGATCAATGCGTACTTACTACAAAGCACAAAATGAAATAAAAAAAAACTTCTTAAATACAAGCTTATATTCAAATGCACTGAAAAGTATAAAATTATTTCTTTAGATCTGAGTTACAGATTAAAAAGCTTGCCACTTATTCGAACCCAAAACTTCAGGTGGCAAGCTTTTTAATCTCTAACCCACATATAAAGAAATTATTTTTTACTTATATATATTTTTATTTGGTAATACGTTCTCCTTCTGTCTGAGAGTGATGGAAACGTGTGATACATTGCTTTCATGTATTCATCTTCGATTTTTGGAAGAAAATCCAGTATTTTCCTTTTCGTGGAAGACAGAACATTTATATTCTTGACAAATTTACTATAATAATTGACTCCCAAATTTCAAAGAAATGTATATTATGTGGTAGATGCGTGAGGGTAACGACGCCAATCCTTGCGTGATAAGGTTTTATTCCATATTCATAATTGATACTTTCTAAATACTTCATGTGAGAAAGATGGAACTCACATTTCTGAATCTTGATATGGAGTACTCATTATCGAATTCTCTGTAAGAAATTCACTGGGTTTTATTGATGTTCCAATGTAGTTTTTTTTTAGCAATTAGTTCATGAAATATTGTTGGAGCTACTTCGATCCCAGTCGATTGTTAAAAATGAACGTTTATCTAAGACAGTGCTTACAGTGATACTTTTTCGCTCAAGTGCATAAAAAATCAACAGTGCGTAAATTCTTTCACACTTTCCATACATTCATGCATTTTTGAAAAATACAATATTTTGCGTCAAATATAACTCGGAAGTCGTCATTTGATAATACGACGACAATTCATACACTCTTAAGAAATATTGGACACCAGCTGACACCAGCTAACACCAAATAATTTTCTTAGAGGTCCTGCATATTTTGGTGCTACTCCACACCAATTCAAAGAGCACCGGTACTTGGTATTATGTCTTAACAGTTTCAAATGAATCCTGTGATTCCGAAATGGATGTAAAGTAATACCAATCTGGTGTTACGTATAATATTTGTTTGATCAAATATCGCACCAATTTGATGTAGATTACAAAAACACACTTAAAAAAAAGAGTTTTCAAAATAAGGCAGCTTTATCCCAAGAAAATAATTATATTATATATTATCGATAAAATGTTTCTTTATTGGAAGATATCTCTTTTTCCAGTGCATTTTACTTCAGTCAAATATAATTATTTCGAAACAAAAAATCAGCAATGATTAAAGATATATTAATAAAGGTTTTAAAGTAAGTAATTATGTTTTCTCTATCGGAAAAGCTACGTATTTTCAATCCCAGAAATTATACGTCTCCTCAATCTAAGAAAAACTGCTCTTCGATTCATCACTCATGTTTTTTTTCTTTTACTAGTTTGTAAGTTTGTTGTTTTTGTTTATGATGTTGATGAATAAAGACGATTTATTATTATTGTTATTATTGAGTGATTATGTTAACTCTGTCCAAGAAATACGTTTACTCTAACCAAGAAATTACATTTCTTCTATCTAAGAAATTAGGTTTTTTTTTGTCCGAGAAATTACGTTCTCTCCATCAGAGAAGTATAGTTTTCTCTACTCAAGAAATTACGTTTTCTCTGCTCAAGAAATTACATTTTCTCTTTTTAAAGAGGTATATTTTCTCTGTACTAGCAATTACGTTCTCTTCATCTAAAAGATTTCATTTTCTCTATCCAAGAAATTTCGTTTCCTTGAATGTAGAAAACATAAGTTCTTGAGCGAAGTAATCGTGTTTACTCTATTGAAACTGTTGTCGTTCTTTTTCTGATAAGTTACGTTTTCCTGAAGTTGAAAAATCAAAAGTTATGAAACAAGTAATCTTATTCACTTACTTGAAGATGATAATCTAAAACATTGCATTCCCTTATAAAAAGGTATACCTTCGCTAAACAAAATAACAAGTGATCTCAACAAGAGAAAATTGATTCACGAAATTGAAAACTACCCAAACAAATTTTTTTTGCACATTCTAATAATGGTCGTGAGTTTGCGTCACATCCAAATCGTCATATTATTGAATGAGAGCTTTTTTTAGGTTCACTTGACATCCCCTTAGAATATCTGACGCACTCGATTAATTTTTTTTTTTATTTTCAAACGATCAGATTAACATTCGTACACTATTAAAAATACGTAGGACATGGATGCTATCAGTATCTGACGCTCTCGAGTATGCGCATGCAACAGTTTTTTTTAACATTTTTGAAAATCTATAACCGCCCCCCCCACCGATGAGAAGGTATACATTACATAATATTTTTTTCTTTTTATGATCTAAGCTTTGACACCTAATAGGTCTATATGACACTCTAGTAAATCCCCATTTAGCATCGTAGGCTCCTCTACTATAGAATGAATTCATCTGCTGGTATGTCATGATGACATCGTTATGTCGAAGTATTTTCGTGGCATATTGATATTCATTATGGGCCGAAGACCATAATGAAATTCAAAAAAAGTCCTAGTATACCATAATTGAATTCAAATGTGAAATTTCAAAAATGAACTTCATAAGAAAAATGCAATTAATTAATTTCAAACTATTCAATTCAAAATATACAAATTTCATCCTCCAAATCAGAAGGTGAAGTATCTTCAGAATCGCCCATTTTCAAACATTCCACAGGAGGGTTTGACAGTGAATGAATAATTTGCTGTTTCATTGTTAACGAAATGGTAAAGCATAGCTTGCTTACTATTTTCCATAATGAATAACTCGAATGAATCTATAGTTTCAAAAATACTAATTTTGGAACTTGAAACATATTCATCTGCCGGGTGTCAACGAATCTATTAGACAAGTCATAACTTCTAGACCATAAATTATTATGAAGTACTTTTCTCAGTAATATTTTATGTATGTTCTTATTTGTAATCCAATCGCAAATAAATTAGTATCGTTAGATTCGTCAAAATATCCTTTTTTCGGAAAGTGCTTGTCGAAAAATGGTCGCCATTTGAAAAATAATAGACACGAAAATGTAATTTTGCCAACTTGTCTTATTCATATCTATCATACTAGTCAATAAAACTTCGCGATTGTAATATTCTGATATCACCTGAGGTCCTTGGATTAGTTTACTTCCGATCATGGCCACCTAGATGTAATTTCAAAAGTGACCCTAAAAAAAATTAAGTAGACATAAAAACTTTCGAAAATGTCACATTATGATCTAGAATTGTCTCAAAAATCCAAAAATTTTACAATATACAGGGTGTTCCATTTAAAAATTCAGAACCGGAAGTGGCCGGAAAGTGAAAAATATGTGAAAACTCTCCTCTTCACATACCATTTACCTATACCAAATCTCATTTTGATACACCTAATGGTCTAGAAGTTATGACTTGTCTAATAGATTCGTTGACACCCGGTATAGCTTTATTATTGCCAGCATAAAAGTTTTGTATGTAATCAGGATTATAAACGATCATTATGGTGCATGCCGTGTTATCGGGCTCAGCTTCGCCTCGATAATATTCGCGGCAACTACCATAATGATCGTCATTATGATCCTTATAACCCAACCATCTATTATAGATGCTTGTCAGGACGATAATACGGTCAGAATTCGAGAACTTTCAATAATCAGAAAATCTGCAAATATCAAAATAAGCCAACAAAAAATATTCCAATCTGGATTCCTGGACATATTAGCCTAAATGGCAATAATAAGGCTGACAGTGTTGAGAATATAGGATAATTCGGCCCTACAATATCGATGTAAGAACTAGCTACTGTACCGCCCTGCACCATTCATATCGAACACATATTACTGAAATTTCCTAAACTGTTGACACAAGACAATTCACACCAACAATCAGCCAGATTGGGGATGCCAACACCAATCAATATTGTATCGTTAGTACATATCCTGGCATATATGAAGCTTGCATATCCTATCTATCTACACCTGGTCTCTTACACTATCTACCGAGGCATGTGTAATGCTTGGCCGTTGCCCGTAAGCAAGCAATTATGTTGGTTTCCTATCACAATAATGCATTAATAGAGAAATGGATCGTTATTGGGCGTTATTAACGATCAATTTCGTGTACCTACATCAAACAGACTTCTCCATATGAGATTTTTGGGACCTATACATGTCATATTTTAATACTGACGGAGCAGTAACTTGTCAAGAAAAATTTGTTTAGTTCAATATAATTGCTGTTTGTTCTTGAAAGGGCTGCTCTACTCAATGATTAAACAATAAATGATATTGGCTTAAAAGGTATTAAATATTGAAAAGGGGAACATTCAGTCGCAGATGATTCCACAGCAGATTTTATGAATGTCCTATTCATATTTTCGAACTAAAATCAGGTATTAAATATTTCTTACCCCAGTTACCGATGAAATATTATCTTCATCTATATTGATTAAAGTTTCTCGAGGCGTCTCTTGATCGATTAAGAATAGAAGGAGGTAATAGTACCTAAAATTTGGTTTGAATATATATCATCAGATCCCGCTCCTGACTTCATCGACGCTTCCACATTTTTAACCTCCTTCCTAAACAATCCTCGAATCGAGTCAATCCTCTTTTTAACCATTTCTATTGTTGCAGCTGATTCAATTTTCCTTAGCTTGGTTAACATCTCTTCATATGCCTTATTCTTTTTATCTCTGTCGGAATATTCGCTAGATTTAACTTACCACAGACTTGAAAAGTTTCTGTATCGTTTTATGGATTCCGTCATAAATTTGGATATGTTTTGTCAAAATTCATGAATTCAAGATGGCGGTTCAAGATGGTAAACGAGTTTTATGATTATGATTAAATCCAATTCAAAATCGGTATATTGGGGTTTTCGGGTTCGGAGATTTCGATTTTTTAGTCATAAAAAATTGATAAACCAACCCCTAAACAAGGACCTACATGCCTATAGAACAGGCAAATCTACATCGACAGCACTTCATCAACTCGTAGAGGAGGTGGAAACTGCTCTAGGAAATAAAGAGGTCTTGATGGGTAGATTCCTAGATATCGAGGGAGCATTCAACAACACATTTTTAAACTCGAGGGCATCGAGACGGAAAGGCATCGATGAGACCTCCTGCAGATGGATAGACTGCATGCTGAGAGATAGGATTATAGACTCCTCCTTAGTGGGAGAAACACTGGCAGCAAAGGCACCAGGGGTTGTCCGCAAGGGGGTGTCCTGTCCCCACTGCTGTGGAACCTGGTGATGGAGGATCTGCTAATCACAGTAGAAAGGGGTGGATACAAAACACTTGGGTAAGCAGATAACATAGTCATCATGGTCCAAGGCAAATTCAACACCACGGTTAGGGAAATAATGCAAATGGCCCTAAATCGGGTTAGATAGATGAGAAGGGTCTGACTATTAGTACCTTCAAATCAACCATTGTAGCGTTTACTCGTAGAAGGAAGTTAGAGAGCTTAGGTCAGGGGAAGTCAAAAATCTCGGGGTGATTTAAGACTCGAAACTGACCTGGAACCAACAGCTAGCAGAAGTGAAGAAGAAAGCCGAAATGACGTTGATGATGGTCAGGATGGTATGGTGGACAAAGATAACACAAAAAATAGCCGCGGCTGTGTTCAGCAAGGTACAAAGACTTTCATGCCTTAGCATAACGGGAGCTATGAAAACAACACCAACATCAGTCATGGAAGTACTGTTGGTCCTCCCACCGATTGACATAACAATCATGGGAGACGCAAGAATGGGACTTCTAAGGCAACAAAACACGAGCAACAGATCGGATCACAATAAGATAAAGGAGATAGTGGGAGGCAACATTCTCGAAATGAAACCAATGGACCACATGACTCCCTGGTACTTTTTCAAGATCAACTTCGGGGTTTATTACACAAGATCGAAGAGAATGGACAGATGCCATCAGGGACAAACCTGGAGAGAGGATATGGTATGCGGACGGATCCAACACCAGGGAAGGAACTGGTGCTGGAATATACAGTGAGGGGAAAACTTCCAAATAAGCGTCTCACTAGGAACAAACACTTCCGTATTCCAAGCAGAGAAGTACGCCATCTTGCAATGCGTGAGAGAAATCAATATGAGGGAAATACACAATGCACGTATCAAAATATGCACAGACAGCCAGGCGTCACTGAAGGCCCTCATGGATCCGAAAGTGACATCAAGACTGGTATGAGAATGCCGAGAAGAACTCAGTGTTCTCACAGAACACAATGAATCAACTTTGATGTGGGTTTCAGGACACTGTGGAATCGAGGGCAATGAAAAAGCTGATGAGCTAGCCAGAGTGGGCTATCAACTCCATACATTGGCCCAGAACCAGCACTCGGGATTATTAAATCCGACATTCGAGGATGCATTCGGGACTGGGTCAAGCGAAAACAAAAGGAGAGGTGGAACGAAGCCCCTCTAATGCACGACGAGAAAACATTCGTTAAAGGACCGTCAAAACACAGAACTGAAGAACTACTCAAGTTGAGCAGGAATCAAGTTAGAACATTAACAGACCTTCTCACTGGTCACAGCCCAATGAGAAAACACCTGCACAAAATGGGGCTGTACAACGGAGAACTTTCCTGCAGACAATGTGGTAAATGGACAGAAACATCCAGACATGTACTGTCCGAGGCATTAGACCGGAAGAAACAGGCAATAAGAAACTCTAGGAAACTCTAGGGAAACCTAGAGTGACTCCTGAAGAATACAGCAGTCAACCGGTGAAGAACCTGTATAGACTGGTACAGGGGACTAGAGTTACGGGGTGGGTGCTGTAAAACTAACCCGGAAAACACAAAAAGCCCAAGAGGCTGAGGTGCTGGCGAAGGTACAGCATCCGAGAAAAAAAAGGACATATTACGGCTAGACTTCGTTATAAACATTTCGATATGCGGTCACATCTAAGCACAATTTTTATTGGCGCTTGTTTCGCGGAACATAGTTGCCAGTCAACCCAAAAGTCGGCAAAGCTGAGTTCCTGTCAAATTATCTGCTTATAGAATATATATATATATATATATAAGCAAATAATTTCCGCGAAACAAACGGCAGTAAAAATTGTGCTTAGAATGTGACTCGGTCTTGAACGCAGCTCGTACGATGGACAGATAATAGTGTTGTTACCATGGGAACAAATTTTGATTCAATAGAACCTATTCATCAGGTAAAACGTTGGTCGAACGACGAACGCATCCGAGGCAAAAGTTGATATTCCCCAACCAAGTTTTTATAAAAACAATTCAATGGGCTGTGTAGACTAACACGGCCAACAACTCAACTGTTACTGAATCAATGTAAGAGAAAAGAAATGGTGGTGTGTCCTGTTAATTAATTTGATGAACACAGCAGCTGTTGATTCTTGGAGGTTTCCATTTTGCGACATTACAAGATGTGAATCGCCAACTTCACCAAGCGTTAAGACACAAAGGAGGTCTTTTTATAAAAAAACTTGCCAAACAACTGAGGTGTGTCGATTGATTCAACATTTTTTTCATTTTCAGATTGTGAAAGTTGAAATCACAAAAAAATGTCATCAATGATGATGTGCGATATGTTAATGTTGAATTTATTTTCCATGAAAACTAATGCATTCAGATAAAAATGCAATAAAATTCAGCGGTAAAACCATAAAAATTGAATAAATGAGGATATCAACAGGAAATATTCTATAGAATAAAATTGCGTTCCCACCTGGCCGACATATCAGTATGAATTATTTAACGTATTATCTGCACAACTCCAAGAAATGTTGAGCTAATATTATTTCTCAGAAAACGCCATTATGAATAAGATCAGAGGTGTAATAAGAAATATTTTTGTCAATTTTTCTAGACAATGGTCTCAAAACTTTATCAGATTGTGAATCGTTGAGTTGTTATCAAGACTGGAAAATATGAATAAATATTTTGAAAAATTGTGAATATATTTTGGATTTCGGAGGTCCTGAGAACTATTTCCCATTCATCATCCTCCGTACTATCAACGGATTCTGATAATTATATCAATGTTATGTAACGCGCTTCATGAAACGTTATTGATTATCTGCTCACCAGCTCTAGAATGCCACCTCTTACCCATGCTCAGGTCGGTTTGCATTTTAAATTAAAACTCTACATGTTGAAATATGTACCACCAGCCGAACTTCAATTAGCTAGACCTATTCAGAAGACCGCCAGGATGGTCAGGATTGAGCAGGCAATATTATAAAAATGGTGCAATAAGAGGGAGGTGAAGAAAAAGGAAACACCCTCCTAGAAAATACCGTAATAATAATAATAATAATAATGGATGCCACGGAAAATATACGGAATCACAAAACTTTGTTACCAGTCGGGGTTTGAATCCGGCTTCTATTCACGCAGTTCATAATTTCGCAAACGTGCGGGATATTTTAACACTGAAAGAGCTGAATAACTGTCAGAGATGACCGGGGCCTATCGTTTTCTTCGTAATTTTGACGATATGTGATCCAATGAAATATGAATTAATTTTCCACATTGCCACTCGTGAGGCCTATGATGATAATGCCTCTCGGTTAGTAGAGCTGAAAAGAGAGGGCTCTTTGTGCACTTTATAGTGCAAAATATGTCAGCGCCAAAAAATATTCTAAAATAACAGACAGACAGATGCTAGGCTAGGCATCTAGGCACACCTTGAAATGGATTTCACTGCAGAAAAACATTGATTTCGATTTTACCATTTTCTTTTTTGATGTACTTCTTATGGTGAACAGAGAAATGTCTTGTTGGGCGTACTTGGAGAATTACTCGAACAACGTGACACAAAGAACCATTAATTTTGTGATTTCGGCCTTTAATGGGTGTTAAACGAGTTTATTGATAAAATCAGTTGAAATGCTTAAAATTCAGGTACAGAAATTGACAATTAATTTCCGCACTACTTCGCAGATACTGTTTAAGATGGAAAACCGATTCCGTGACTAACCTATATATTAGTAATGGCGTATAATCATGCCACCATCTTGGAGCTGGCCATTTACCCGGAAAATGTATATTTTGAAATTCAATATAGAATAACTCGGTAGTTCGAATTTTATTTTTTGTTCCAATTTTTTTTTGGATTTGGCATCTAAGCTGAGTGTTGTCTCCTAGCGCGGTTTTCAAAAGAACACCGAATTCAATAGTACATAAACTAGTAACACTCACCTGACATTTTGGATATTGTTCTTCAGCGGCTCGTTCCACTTTCCAACCAAGTAAAGGTGGTATGCAAATGACCGCCGAAAGCAACCAAACAGCGGTGATCATAACTATGGCCCTAATTGGAGTTCTCTTCTTCAAATATTCTACTGCTTGCGTGATGCTCCAGTATCGATCCAACGATATGAGACACAAATTCATGATTGATGCCGTACTCAGAAGAACATCCATAGCGGAGTGAACGTCGCACCTGGAAGAAATGTTATTATCAACCACACATTGATTTCTGATCACAACTTAATGTGTGGTAAGTATCACATCAGTGCACGCATTAGTCCAACCAATATAACAAAAATAAAGCCTGTTTTGTAAATTAATTCTAATAGTAAGCGACTTGCGCCATGACTTCGGGGATACTTTATAAATAACTAAAATCCAAATTGCAACTCAAAATTTTTTTTGTGCAATTGTTTAAACAATGATTATTAAAAAAAGGGTCCTTTTTTTGTTTTTTTGTAAATATCTCAAAAGGTACTGGACGAATGGCTTTACTCATCAAAGAACGTTTGTAGAGAATGAAAAAACCTACAAAACGGTTTTTGGAAAATCCCGATACGGCCATTTTTCGCCGAGAAAAGCCGGAAAAACTCTTTAAAAAAGGCCTTTTTTCAAAAATTCGTATCTTCCTCAATTTTCAATATTAAGAAATCATTTTTCGGGAAATGGTAGCTAATATCATGTACGTTGAGCTCCCGAATGGTGGAAATTGTCGCTTCAATAGTTTTCCTACAATCGGGTTTTAAAAAAATTACAGCCATATTTTGCATGATGCGTCATATTACGGGAAATGGTCCGATTTGAATTTTTAAAGCGGCATTTTGAAGTTGAGGTTAAAAACTATCTCACATTTTCCCATAAGTTTGGAGAACATTGTTAAAAATGCTTCTGAACACAGCGCTTCGAGTGAAAATTCGTCGCCGAGTCGTGCTAAGGTAGTAGTGGAGGGGGCGCCGAGAATTCAGGAGCAGATGTGCCCGTTTGGCCTTGAACGCCGCTGTTAAAGGCGGTTTATGTTAGTTGCCACGCAGCTTTTACATTGTACAGATCTACGGTTTTTGGAGAAGAATTAAAAAATTTCACTTGTAATCGCTCTAGTGCTTGATAAATTTCCTGCAATTAATTCAAGCACCCCAACACTTTAGCATTTATTGCATATACTCAAGTTCCTATTGAAGAAATTGATTTCCTGGTACATCTGAACGATATCAATTCAAAAGCACTATTACACAATTAGCACTATTACAATTACATCAACTAATTTTGTTGTCAAATCAACGAGCGTTAATCACCTATAAAATGCACTTGACTTAATAGAATAATTATTTTTGGAATAAAAAAACACGCTTTATTGGTGCAATTTATACATTTTTTGCCAGTGTATATGTTTACATATACGTACTTGTACAAGTACAATTATAATTGAACATATGTATGTACGTATTATTTAAATAAACTGCATAAAAGTAATGCAATTACAAGCGACGTCTTCGCTGTATAGAAAAAAGCGCCTTGTGCGCGCAACCGGTCTCTCACTTCTCCTCCGCTTCTCGGCGCCCCCACCACTACTACCTTAGCACGACGAATTTTCGGCGACGAATTTTCACTCGAAGCGCTGCGTTCAGAAGCATTTTTAACAATGTTCTCCAAACTTATGGGAATATGTGAGATAAACAAATTGTAGTTTTTAACCTCAACTTCAAAATGCCGCTTTAAAAATTCAAATCGGACCATTTCCCGTAATATGACGCATCATGCAAAATATGGCTGTAATTTTTTTTAAACCCGATTGTAGAAAAACTATTGAAGCGACAATTTCCACCTTTCGGGAGCTCGACGTACATGATATTAGCTACCATTTCCCGAAAAATTATTTCTTAATATTGAAAATTGAGGGAGATACGAATTTTTGACAAAAGGCCTTTTTTCAAGAGTTTTTCCGGCTTTTCTCGGCGAAAAATGGTCGTATCGGGATTTTCCAAAAACCATTTTGTAGGTTTTTTCATTCTCTACAAACGGTCTTTTATGAGTAAAGCCATTCGTCCAGTACCTTTTGAGATATTTACAAAAAACCAAAAAAAGGACCCTTTTTTTAATAATCATTGTTTAAACAATTGCACACAAAAAATTTTGAGTTGCAATTTGGATTTTAGGCATTTATAAAGTATCCCCGAAGTCATGGCGCAAGTCGCTTACTATTAGAATTAATTTCCACAAAAAATTTATAATGGTTTGGCATTGTGTCAATGAGCTATTGCCAAAAGCTCGGCAGCAATGAGAAAATAAGGTAAAAATACAAAATCTAGATTTTTCATTGGATAAAGCAAAAATAAATGTAATTTTTTGTAAAACAAGATTTCATTCATAAATAAAGGATTTATTTCGAGTGCGATGACATTTCACGCCTCAAGCTTTTCAGAATTTTTTTTTCAATACACTAAATATTATTCTTTACTTTTTAATTCAATAGTTTCTGAAGCTTGTGTTAAAAAATACAGGGTGTCCCAAAACTCAACGTCATCGTTGGGAGGGCCGATAGTCCAGCTCATAACTATATAGTGTGTGCACTACCCCATGTTACTTGTGCCGTTATATGTCCACTCAGTTTTTTTGCAGGGCTTTGTTAAATACCTATACGAGTATAAAAAAAAAATTGGTCACATGGTCCAAATCATGGTAGTTTGGTCGCCATATATAAAAATGGCCGCCAATTGTTAAATTTTCAATCTACGTACCCAGTGGTTCGATTTACATTTTTCAAAGCTCATTTTACTCCTTTTCTAAAAACAAAAAAAAATTGTGTATTCACATTTTTTTGTAAAATCCCGTAGTTTTGAAGTATACAGTGTGTCTCAACCCCGTATCTTCCGTAATTATTGGAATAGAACTCTGTATATTTCAGGATCAGTAGATAAACCGGCGATGAGTCTACATCTTGCCTGAGGTTGATCAAAATGACACACTGCTCGCCAAAGGCGTCGAATCAACCAGATTTGCCAAAAATAATATAAATGGACAATATAGGCTCAAAATTCCAAAGATTCGGAATCAGGACTTCAATTATACTACCATTACGGATCTTCGCTGAAAAAAATCAGTTCTGAAAACCCCCATTTGTCTCACATTTCATGGAAACACCCCAGTATCTTCCGTTATTATTGGAGAAGATTATGTTAATTTCAGTTTTAGTGATATACACTGCTCGCCAAGAGGTTTTTCCATGAGAAGTAAGACAGATTGAATTTTTCAGAACTGAAAATTTTCTAGCCATAATCTGCATTGGTGCCCTTATTTCGAATTCGTTGGAATTTTGAGTCTATATTGTCCCTTAATATAATTTTTGGCAAAACGTTAAGTATTCAACTTTGGACCGTTGTTCCACCTCTTTATATTTTTATATAAAGATAGCACGTTATTGTAGTATGTAATAACTTTTTGGTGATGACTGAACATCTTTCTATTTGGACTTCCTAAAAGTTATTGTACTGCTCTCATACAAAACCACTCGATATTTATGATAATAATCAAGAATAAAGTGTTTCTATGATTTTTTAGGTAGGAATTACGTCATAAAGAAAATATTTTTTGTACAACTGTCATTAAAAATGACGTTTTTAATTCATTGACATATGAACTAAAAACTGACGTTTTGACAAAATCACTTGTTGTTAAAAGTAAAATGACAGATGAGATCTCTCCAATAGAAACACTCAATCAGATATTATAATCAGAACATGTATTTGGCCGTTTGTGCAATTTGTAATACTAATTCCTTTTAAAGTTACAAATGAAGTGGATCTTATATTTTTTTTTGTTTTTTCTTACTATCAGTAACTGTTGTACAAAAAAATTTGTATGGTACATTTGTTCAAAGTGATTTTATTTTGCTCGTGTGATTGCTCCACTCGCTAACGCTCGTTTCGCAATATTACCCACTCACAAAATAAAATACAACTTTTAACACTTGTATCATAAATAACTATTGTATTTTAAAGTGATTTTTCTAAATATAGAAGTCAGTTTAAACGGTTCTCAGTCAGACTGTTCGATTTTCTTGCACAGTTGATATAATTTGGTAAGATTATTGTGTGGTCGTAGGAAAAATTATGTATATTGCTTGTGCGAGAAAGATTTTTCACACTCCTAAGGCCCATTCAGATACATGAGAAATACATATCCATCGACTTCACACTTGTGCCTGTCGACGTGCGTGAAAAATGCGGGGTAGGCACGCACAGGGTTAGAACATGTTCTAGTTCAGATAATGAAAGATTCAGTGAAATATAAGACGGGTTAATTTAAAAAACTAAAATATCGTTTCTCCAGTACTGAGGAAATTAATGCAGAACCAGAGAAATATGACCTTGTGATAGAAACGCAAGTGAAAGGCACGTATCTATGTGAATGGTCTTGTAGTTTTCAGTTACACGGTTCAAAAATGCATATGCTTGTGAATTACACGTTCTTCATAAACCCTGCGTGGGCACGCATGCATCCGAATCGGCCTTTAATGCAATTTTACTAAGGGCCGGTATTATAAAAATGTTTGACGGTTAACTTTAATTTTAACAGTCAAGTTAACTTTTACTCTAAAATGTCAGTTTTATAAAGGTCCCATTTTTATTTTAAATTTGCTTTAATGTGTACAGATTCTCTGAATAATCGAAATCGGTTTTTGAATTATATTTCATTCCACAAGTTGAAATATTCTAACCGATATCTAAACATTCTTGGCCGCCCTGGGCCTTCAAGCAGTATCTTCATCGTCGGTTAAAAGTTCCTCAAAAATAAAGTGGATATCGTTTTAACAAAGTCAGAAAAATAATACAGCAATAAACTCAAGTATGTGCTAAATTATTGACAGAAAAACTGTCGAAAACCATCATTTTCAACAAAGTTAACTTCAACTGATACCCATTCCACCGGAAGTTAACTCCTTCATCTAGAAGTTAACTGCAAGATGTGGCGTCATTCCACAAGTTAACTTCTAGTTTTCTGTCAAAATAGTTTTCTAATACTTAAAGCTATGGTTGACTGTTAGGGTACGTTTATCAATATCCTGTTAGCGTAGTTTGATGACAGCTGAATTTTACTAGTGGTTAGAATTAATGCAACATTCGGTCAAATGAAGGAAAACACATTCTAACCATCAGTCACGTAGCAGAGACTATTGAAAAACAATGGCATGGCATGGGTCTGACATGACGCAATAATTCTTTTCAGATTCACTTCAGTTTATAAAGTAAATGTTAAACTTCAATCAGATATAACATTTAATATTTCCATATTGAACATAAACAAAATGGTAATATACGTAGCGGTACTATTTTGTAGCTTCGACCAATGTTTGAGCGGAATTCGCAAAGTTATATCATCTAGACATTGTTTCTGTAGAACGTACCTTAACTGAGAAACTGCGTGCTTTGAATCCATTAGGTTGGATAAGATCCGGATATACTTTCCATGTAGTGATTGATATTTTCAGTATATAGTAATACCACAAGTGAATGAATTTTCGCGATAAGTCTGTCGATTTATTTCTGAAAGAAACTGAATTGTTTCGAGAAAACACCACTCGTCCTGCTGACTCGTGGTGAATCAATTCAGTTGAGATCACAAATGAAAGACAGACTTATGAGAACAATTCAATCACGAGTGGAATTTCATTAGATTATTCCACAAACATTTTTGAATTCGTGCACAGCGTAATCTGATTGGTTCATTTCGCAAGTGAGTGAAATAGTCTATATTATGAATATCTTATTCATTCAGATATTTTTTGTTAGAAAAATTGTTGTAATATTTGGTTAGTTTAGGTATTATCTTAATATGCATTAAAAAATATACTCAACTCCATACGATTCAGGGTTATTTAAAAAACAAGGCACTTGACTTGTGGCTGATTACATACCTGTAATGTAGGTGAATATGTAAATACGATAATTTTATATCTTGTTATGGTAGCACTAAATGTCAAATTAAATTTTTAAGGGAGTATTCTTTTTTTCTATGGTATTCTCTTGTCCCTTGTCGAGATAGTTGTGGCGAAGGACAGGTCAGCAGTTAAAGTGAATCCGTGTAAGGGTAGTATTACTTTAGAGTATCCGTTGTGGTTGCGGGATTTCACCCTCCTCTCATTTCGTATGAACGAATAACCCGAAGATTGAAACAAAACATGTGCTACTGGTAATCCCTTTTGTGTACTTCTTCCTATTTTGTATTTGTATTGTGGATAATATGATATATTCTTCATAATTTTCATATATTATTATAATATGTACCTATATATACGTTTAAATGTATTTATTGAATATTTAAATTATCATTGTTGACTCAGTACGTTTTTCCTTCTTCCTCATTTCTTCCAGTTCACATGAAATATTACTTTTTGAAGGATTCATTTTTAACAGAGTCAATTATTAATTGAATATTCATCATAAAACAATTTCAATTTTTGAAATATCAATTGATAGTAAAATTATCAGCATCTTGAATAAATTTATAGATCTTGATAAAACTTTAGGTTTCTTTCCTAGGTTTCCGACGCTTTTGTTCTTAATGAGCGGGTATCAATATTTTCCTTAAACTTCAGTGTACTTTTCAACATTGGTGGAAACTCCATAACGTAGGAGGTTTTATAATTTTTGATTTTTCCTCAAAATAGCATATAAGCACGTTTTCATAAACCTTTTTTACATGTTTTTCATTGCACCATTCACGAAATTGGTCATATGTTTTCTCATATACTAACTTGGATTTAACCGTGAAGGACAGGTGTAAAATGAAAAAAAAAATATTGAAATTTTATTTTATTTTTTTGTAAATTCGGAAACCGCTGTTCGAAATTACACAGTTTCTTCCATCCGGCAGTTCCAGTATTATTGTGGCTCTGCTCCGGTCAGCTTACGTTCGGCGGACATAAATTTTTTCGAATTTTTCACACCTGCCATTCTTTATAAAATGGCATTATACGTCCTTCACGGGAGTGCCAGAAGTTATATTACACTCTGTGTTAGATACTATTGCATCTGCTTTCTCAGATATATCTGATGGGGAATAACTACCACTATCATAATCAACATGCATCTTCTTGAAAATAACTTGAAATTTAAGCAACTACGAGCAAACACAGTCAAACAGTCAAACACGCGAGGTGCCAACAAACCATTTCTGAAGTAACGACACAGACCACTGGATGATGTGAAATTGTTTGGAAGTATTGATAACATTAAGGATAACTTGTATGGAAAAGAGAAGTATTGTTTAGTTATTCTGGACTTATTTTTTTGTGATTCAAAATAATTCAAATTCAAATTCGAATAATTTACCACTGAATATAAATAAATGTAAAATGATCTTCTGCGAGAGAGAAGGATTTTGGAATTTTGATAGGAAGTTAACATTTTCTTCACACATAGAAAATGTTTTTAATAAATCAACGTGCCTCCTTGAATTTGTTACACGCAACTGTAGCGAATTTCAATGACTTGAAGCAATGAAATGTGTATATTTTTCATTTGTTAGATCAAAAATGAAATATGCCAGCCAGATTTGGAATCCAAACCACAAAAAGTATATTGACAAACTGGAAAATATCCAAAGTAAATTTTTAAAATTCGCTTATTCCAAGGCTCATGGCTCGTATCCAATAAGACACTATGATTATAATCTACCTACTGTTGAATGAATTCAATGTCGTTTCTTTAAGGAAACGTGAAATTGCTGCCCTCACCTTAATTCATAAACTCATCCACAATGAAATCGATTCAAGTCGTACAAGATTTGTATGGTATCTAGCTGAGGCATAGCACTAATTACGCTAGAAAAATGTTGAAGGCGCGTTACTGACAAAAATAGTTTGAATTGTAACACTACTTGTCAAAGACGATAAGAATTATAATTAATATTGACAATCCTGACTACCAATAGCCTATAACTGCCGTAAGACTTTTTCTGCCGTAAGACTTTTTCTGCTGTAGGACTTTTTCATGCACACGACTGTACCTCGTTCAGCTTCTAGATGTCGCCTAACTTTTTATATCAATGTCCCTAATTCTCAGCACCACTTTCATAATGGTATTATTATATGTGTAGATGTTTCAATAATTTACCCTCAGTGGATATTTTCTTTTTAAGTTCAACCCACTTCAAGCAAACTCTGTATAGTTCAATATCATACTAATAATGGGTTGAAAACTGCTTAGCTTTTGATTATTATTTTTTGTTTGTTCATGGATATGTATGTAATGGTTCTAACATTGACTTAGTTTTAGTTAATTGTGTGGTACACACTCTTTCTTGTTATATACTCATGTATTTGGGCCTTAGTCTGTTGAATGTATTACTTCAATAAATAAATAAATAAATAAATAGTTCCATCAAATCTGGTATCACAGGATTTTTAATGACGATCCCTAACCAAATATAGAAAAATATATTGGGTGTTCCATTTGAAAATGTCACCATAGTAATTTTCAGTAAAAGGCGGATAACCCTATATATTTTTGGTGAGGTTCAAAATTTGACAGCTTTAGGACAGCACTGTATAAATGTTACTAATATTGGGAATAAGTGAATTACTACTGCGAGTAATGAGAATTATGTATTTCTTACTAATTATAAACCCTAAGCCACAAAAATGTGATAGAATCTCAACCTCCTTTAAATAATTTGCTTATTCTGTAACATCTCTAACATCATAGTAAGAGTGCCCATCGGAAAAAATTTTACTGATAGATACTCTCTCCAAACTTTCTGTATGGCTTTATCGGACGTAGTCTGACACCGTTTTCTCTGTGACTTTTTTTTGTTTCGGGGGCGTTTTTCCAAAAAAAATCCGTTTTTTATGTGTTTCCCTCATGTTTTCTCACTACGGTAGAAAACTACATACATATTTATGGAGTTGTTTCGTTTCTGAGATACAGGCGCTTTAAAAAAAACTTCAACTCCGGACATATGTTCATAGGAACTTTTTTTCTTGAAACGACCTAACGACTCACCATGGAAAAACGCCCCCGAAACAAAAAAGTCTCAGCGGAAAACGGTGTCAGGTCCAATGACGCCATACAGGAAGTTCGGAGAGAGTATATATATCAGTGAAATGTTTGCCGATGGGAACTCTAACTATCAGGTTTTATCTAAAAAATCTAAAGGATGGTTTTTCAATATATTCTGTTAGCGTGGTTTGACTGGCAGCTAAATTTGACTGGTGGTCAGAATTAATGTGACATTCGCTCAAATGTAGGAATAAACTCACATTCTAACATTCAGTCAAATTTAGCTGATGTCACTCTACTCAGACTACGCTAACAGGATATTGAAAAACCAGCCCTAAAGTATAGCAACCCGGTGAAACAAATCTTCTGCGGAATTACATCGAAAACGTAACTCATAAATGCTGAAATCCCTAAAACAGCCCGCATAACCACAAATGAACAGGAGGGTGGAAAGGAATGCCAGAATTAAATACCTGGCGATAGTTCTAACATATATTTCACGAGGAATGACAATTTCGTGGTGCTCAGGTGCTCAGAGTCATTATGTCGACTGTGATGATAATTCATTCTGTTGGAGTCTATAAACATAACAGCAATAAGAAACGAATCTGGAAGTATAACACTGGAGTTCGAAGAAGTTTTCATATATTCGACGGCATTTCTCTAAATTCTTTTCGAATATCTGTTTGAGATCAGAACCTACCATAGTCTGAAAAATATTAATTCAAGCAAATCCTTACAAAGGTGAAGGGACAAATGAATTAATTTGCCCCAATAAGTCATTGCGTTCAAAAGACTGTTGTGTTGGAAAAAGATTAAATTTTGTTGTAGCTAAAACACTTGTCTCTCCTAAAAACCTTGATATTTTTCTGTTCTCAATACCTGATGAAAACTCTATTCCTATAATATTGAGGGTTGATAAGATCTGCGTTCAACAAAGTTAATTGAAATAAGCCATACGTTCAATGTCGAAATCAAATTCTTGAAGTCGGTCAATCCACCGTGCTACCTGTCCTTCGTGATTTTTCAACTGTAAAAGCTATTTGAGGGCTGCGTGGTAAGTCCTCACCAGGAATCTTCTTCCATAGACGTATTTCTACCCCTTTCACTACAGCCAATAATTCCCGTCTGGTGATACAATATTTGTGCTCCGGTTTGCTGAGGGTTTTGCTGAAATACCCAATGACCTTCTCTTGTCCTTTCTGGATCTGAGACAGGACGGCTCCAAGCCCTACGTTACTGGCGTCAGTATCCAAAATGAATTTTCCATTGGGTATGGGATAGCTCAGGATCGGTGCGTTTATCATGGCTTCTTTGTTCGGACTCGAACATCACCACGCCCCTACGGCTCGCTTCGTCATCCATGCCAGCCTCCAGAATGGTTTCAGCCCTTTCAGGTAAGCTTACATTTTCAGCCAACAGGACACCGATCATCATTTCTTCACTTCTTCCATGAAGTACCAGCTCTTCTCCGTTCACACGCAGAATGCCATCTTTGAAATTCAGCTCGAACCCTTTTGAATTCATGATGTAAATTCCAAGGATTGCGTCGTCCTCGATATCAGCTACCAATGCCCGATTTTTCAGGTTCATGTTGCCCAAAATCAGCTCAATTAGTAATTCACCGTACACAGTGGCTGGTTCCCCTGTTGCTGTGCGTAACTTCCAAGTCGATGGTTCAATTTTTGCCAGTGTACAAAGGCTCCTTCGTTTCGTCGTTGAAGGATAGCATTTTTAACCGGGAATTGCTGGATACAGGCCGACGATTGCCCCTCATCATCGACCTTCTTTAGTTTTCCTGCGTAAGTGTCGATTCTTCGGAAGTAGGACATTTGCTACGCACATGCTCCATTTTACCACAATCCCCCAGCATCTTATTTGTCTTTTATCAGGCAACACTTCCTTAATCACCTTCCTCATGGCAGCTTGAAGAGTGGAAGGCTCTTGTGGTTTCTTTTCCCAGACCTTACTTTGGCTTTTGCAAGATTATTTCGAAGCCTCAGATTCCAAAGCGCGTGCCAGTGCATCCACGAGATGTGTTAGACGAGCTAGTGTCAATGTTTGTCTGGTTTCTTGGTCACGAAGTCTATCAAAGAATGCCTGAACCGCCAGTCGCTCCATTACTTTTTCCGGTGTGGCTGGATATGCAAGACGAACCAAGCGTGCATTGTCTGCTTCAAATTCCTGTCTGGCAGCGGTTTTCGAGCTGTGAGGGGTATACATGTTCTAGATGGGTCTGCCTATACCGTAATTCTAGATGTTTATTCAGCTGCTCGTAGTCCTCTTGTTCTTCGGCCGTGAGGGTTTGTAAGATATTCGTTGTTTCTCCACGCAACGCCAGTGTTAATGCTACAGCTCTTTCTCCTGCATTCCAACCATTCGCCTGTGCTGCAGGTTCAAATTTTTGGCGGTAGTTTGCCCATGACGTTTTCCCATCAAAATGAGGTGGTTTCATGGAGAGTTTTCCTGTCTCCGAACTGATTTTTACATCTTTCAAACCCTTTGAACATCATCTAAGTTCAAATTCAATTCCAGCATTGGATTTTCACTGACAGATTCTGTGGTATGGGTGGTGTCATTCCGGTTTTCCAACTTACTGATTTTCTCCTTTATTTTGTTAATTTTCGCCTCGAGTCCGCCTTTGATTTCATCACTGATTGTTTCCTTCAATCTTCCCATTTCATCTTTGATTTTCTCCATCTCTGTCTGGACCATCCCCATTCTTTCTTCTAACCGACTCGCCACACCACAAAGTTCTTCTTTCAAGTTCTTCGAATTTTCCAGAAGCTCTTCTCTCAACACCTTCGAACTTTCTTGAAATTCTTCTTTCGGACTGTTCGAATTTTCTAGCAGCTTTTCTTCCAGATTTTTTGAGTTTTCTTGAAGTTCCTCTTGAAGTTCTTCCTTCAAACTATTCGAATTTTCTAGAAGTTCTTCTTTCAAACTCACAGCATTTTGTTGCATTTTGTCTTCCATTCCGTCGAGTTTACTCATTTTGGAACTCATATCAATTCCAGAAACTTCAAACAAAAACGTTGCGGAGTCTTCACCTTCTTCTATCAGTCCTTCTGGGAATCTTTTCTGAAGCGTGGCCTTCTTACCAGTTAGCTTAATTTCAATGTTTATTTCACATACAAAAGTTTTAGATTTATTGAATTTCCCACACGAACGTTAGTTTCACGGGCCACCAGTCTTTTATTATTATTATTTCCACACGCGAGAAGTGAATCAGTTTATACTCCCGTTCATGCACACAACTATCCACTTCACGAAACATGTTTATCAGTCACTGTCTATTTTTCGCAAAAACAAAACTCGAGCAACGCAACGAAATACACAACTGTGTACTTACACGAACACTCTTTATTTTATTTTTAAAATCCCGATTCTGAACACAAATTGTAAAGAACTTTGCAATTTTATTTTAAAATTCTTTATTCAACACGCTAATTTATATACACTCACTGGGCTATATTTATATTGACACTCAATACTTCTTAATTCAATACTTGTCAATCGGCGATACGCACGGCCTCTTATACTAAGAAACATTTCTTCTAGAGTATTCTTCAATTTCCATTTGCTTCTAGGGACCGCTATTACTGCTTTCCTTCACTAGATGGCACCAGCCGTTCTGAGGTCTAACTATTCGTGACAACACCAAAAACCGACCTCCAAGGTTTTATGATGTTGATATTGTGTGATTTTGGTATGAAAATATTTGCATATATGGATGGGAGAACTGTAGTTTCATCAAGAGGGATGTAATTACTTGCCAACAAAAATTGCAAATATGCATGATATTTCAATAATAATATAATAATTAGGTACTACTTGATACTAATAAATATTCAAGTATTCAACAAACCATTTCCATAAAGATTGATGAAAGAAAAAAAATCAAAACCCTGAGTCACGAAAGGCATACAAATATCGTTAAGTGATTTACGTTGCCTGCATAATATCAGAATATTCCATAAATATAAAAAAAATGTAATGAGTATCTACTGACCATAAAACTAGCCAAGGATTCGTATTATCGTGAGAGATTGAATCAAGCAGAAAACACATGTGGGCCATAACCAATGAACTGAGAGGTAAAAATAACTGAACAGAACTGAACACAGATTTCAGTTTATTAAATGAATATTACTGTTCAATAGCCGATCAATTATTAACGCTGAATACCTATCCTTCGAACGATTGATCCACTAGATCATTCAGAGAAATCGAATTCTCCTATAAATTCGCTATACTTATGTACGAGACAGATTTAACTGAGCTGAAGTTGATAATCGATGATTAAATATTCGCACCCTTGTTTTAAACTTTCACTTTTCACACCTATATCATAAATAGCTATTAAAACAGATACCCTATTTTGGAAACGGAATTTAATAAATCAAATAATCTCTCTTAGCCATATACAAAATCATAATTCCATACAGATTCCTAACTTCTTACAGAAATTCTGTGATTATGAATTTTAATAGCTATGAAAATACTTAATTGTAGTAAGATAAAATAATAGAATTGTTAATGACTAAGGTGAACTCTTCGTAGGTACATTTATTTATCGCGTGTAAAGTACACAATAAAATACCAAGAGATGAAAGTATTTATTAGAGTGGTACACGAAAAAATAGCTTGTACTTTCACAGAAATCTCTCATTCGTACAGTTTAGGCTTCACCCAGCTTGGATAGTTTTTCATACCCAAAGTTAAACAACATTTGATTAACAAAAATTATCCCCTGCAACTCATAAATAAACAAATATTCACACAACGCATAGAAGCATTTCAAAATAATCTCAGTTCTCCGAAACTTCAACCAATAATTTCAGCAATATCGTCAAAATCTCCTACGTTACAGTCATTTCTGAAAAACTCTCAAATACTGCAAAAAGCATATAAAGAAGCCTCGAGCTACTCGTGAGGGTTAATTTATTCATGAATAGAGTTAAGTTTGCGGCATATCAGACATAAATAAAAAAATATAAAAACAGAATGAAAAATATGGACCAGCAGGGAATTAAACATATCGGTAGACAGTCGAGTGCGATATCCTTTACGCAAACAGTCCCCTCTTTAGAGCCGGGCGGCGGCATATTTTTTATCTTCTCGTTTTTACAAAAAGGAAAATCCAATTATGTTCAGTGAACATCCCTAAAACTGAGGGTGAGTACGCAGGGGTTGGTGTTGTTTTTTTTTAATGTTTCAATGCTATATGTCTCTTGGAACACTTTCGTAGGCAGCGAGTTCCAATGATATGCCGTCGATCAAAGAACGGGCCAATGTCGATAACACTTCCAAAGGTGTAAAGACTAACGATATGTTGAAAATATCTATATGATCTGTACCTTATACCGGGTGTCAACATATTCGTTAGACAAGCTATAGTTCCCAGAGTTTCAACAGTATGATATTTAAACTTGGCAGAGGTGTTGCATTCAAGAAATTGGCGTTTTTCAATATTTCATACCATCCTATCACCTCGATTCACCGGAAACGACCCCAACTTGGGAAGTGCAAATGGAACTCCCTGTATATTTTGAGTTTTTCGTATTTTTTTATGGGTACATCTTTCAGAGAGCCATTCCTGAGATTCTAATTTTCACAACTAATCCATTGATGATGAATTTGGGGTAATTCGCTCATCAGGTATGCTGAAGATACCACGCCTACTTTACGCCCTTGATACATAAATAAGTATTACTCTTCATCCGCGCACTTTAGATGCAAAATATTAATTCTTCTGAAAAATCAAGTGTGTAAACTATGTGATCGTACTGAGAATCGTCCCTAGAATCCAATAAAGTAAAAATATACAGGGTATTACAGGGTATAACAATGGAAATAGCTATCACAGGATCATTAGGGAGTTTTAAATTAATGTGCTTGGAGATTCCATTTCGTTTCAAATTAGTTTTTACTTGGTGCATTATGAACCAGTGCTTGATGGTGTTTAGTAAATAAGGCACTTCGTGAAAACGCTTCACAGCAATTAGATTGTCTTCACCCATGCTGAATAGTATGATGCGAAACAATAGACTTGTAAAAATGAAAAGAACACCCTAAGAATGATAATAGTATATGAAAGACATATTTCAACGTGGAATATATCAGTTATGATTGAAATTAAATGGCATCAATGAAATAAATGTTCACTTACCACCAAGTTCCAAAAATCCAGTACCCCATCAACTCATTGGCCAAAGAAAATGGCATAATAACTAATCCAAGAAAAAAATCTGCCACTGCTAAAGATGCTATGAACCAGTTTTGAATATTTTTCAAGGCCTTTTCTGTCGTTATCGCTATTATCACTAACATATTTCCAACAACCACAACAATCATGAGCAGAGTCACCACAATAGATGCCACCACGATCTCTGGGAGGGTGTAACCACTGGGATAGTGAGGTATGGCAACTGTTGTATTTGAAGATCCGTTTCCCGTTGTATTGTCGACCAGAAAAAAGATTCCATCCATAGCAGCTAAAAACGTAGCGTTTGGTAGTGCCCTGAAAACAAAAAATAGTTTTAGCTAAGAAACTCGTCAGAAGACTGATACTTATGAAGTAATCACAGATCAAATAAAAACTCGTGAATCGTCGTATAAATCGCCAATCAGTTGATAGTTCAGTTACAAAGATTTGTGCAACCGTCAAATCTTTGAATACTTAAGACGCTACTATAACGACATGGTACAGTGGCTGGAGTGAAATATGCATTATATCTATCCAGTTAATCGGCTTGCAAATTTTCTCTCATTAACTACTGGTAGAGGTTCCACACATTATAAAAACACATTTGGAGGGACTAAGTAACCCCCAAAAAATCATCTCTTGAGTCAAAAAATTCTGTCTTAGCCTATAACTCGCCAACCGTAGAAAATATCGAAAAAGTATTTGTTACAAGAAATAAGCTTTATAAATTTCTTGAAGTGTAATTTCGCCATATAATAAATTTCCATCAAATCTCATTTGGTTGTATTCCTGAAAAATCATGAATTATGACAAAAAACTCATGCTCTCCAACTTACCACGAAATAATAATTTTGAACCATAATTACAAAACTCGTCAGCCATCTTGGAGCTGCCATTGTATTTTTTGTGTACGAAAATTTTATAACGCATTCATTGTAACCGGAATTATGAATATCTGTCAAATTTATATAGCGAAGTGGTCGAAGTGTTAGGAGCTTTTGCTCCCACTCAGGCATCAGTGCCGGTTCTCCATATTTTTTTTTCTTGACGAGGGTCTTCGCGTTATCGTCAACTGACTATTTATTACCTTCAAGAAGACTCACCAGAAACCAGTGCCTAGTCGATGCGCCCTTGAATCAAGAAAACCTTGGCTGAAAGTGGTGTATTGACCTGAGTAGGTTTCAGACCAATAGTACACGGCATGCGACGGCTTCGGCTGCTGATATAAGTGGAATCTCTTCAGATAAAATTTCATCAATAGCTTTGTGGTCACGAAAATCAAGTTGTTTCGCTTGATTCTATAATAAACGAATAAAGGATAAGGATGACTTAATCAGAGCAATCTTCAGGCTCTAAAAATTTGATTTCAATCCTCTTTTTCATTTGATTCCATTTTTCGGTCGCATTTTGTCGATCGAAGATGTTATATGACAAAATAAATTCCTTCTGTCTGAATCATCGCAACTGCCTCTAAACATCTACACAGTTAAATCAGGAGAAGGCGTGAATATAATAAGATCAAACGAACTCACCTAAGTGAAGTTCGATCACAATTATATGAAACGCTTTGTCCGAGATAATTATACCCGCCCTTAAAACCCACCCATGATCATCTCCAGTTGCAATGACATGGCGTGAATATATCTGGTTGCATAGCAACACGCCGGGTTTAGGGAAGAGCTGGGTACATGCAAGCTTTAAATATTGTGGTACATTTGGCAGGAAATGGGAAAAGGTAAGTTCGTTTGATCTTATAATAATTCTTCTTTTGGGGAGGCTATCTCCTGAGCTTAAATCCGAAAGACCTATTGCTGATTCAAAACTATACTCTGGTGTGGTGACAGCTAAAATTTAACATCCTATTTATACTGCCAATGATGATAATCTCTTCACTACTTTTCTGATAATACCAAAAATACTTCCTATGATGCGCGACTGAGAAGTGGTTGTTTGCTTTTATGTGAGTTTGGAGTAGAA
This sequence comes from Chrysolina haemoptera, assembly GCA_958298965.1. NCBI lineage: Eukaryota > Metazoa > Arthropoda > Insecta > Coleoptera > Chrysomelidae > Chrysolina > Chrysolina haemoptera. Next base: position 22,040,231 of record OY282592.1, on the reverse strand, counting down.
CCAATGATAATTGTCGCACTCGAGTTACTTCTTATTCAGGATACACCGCTTTTTGCCTTTTCAAAAGCTTGGTGAAGGCTGTCTCGTCTGTCTCTTATTGTATATTTTTATCGTAAAACGCATTTCATAAAATTTATGTAGTTTGACGTCTATTACAGAATTGTTAAAATTATCATATGCATCAACCCGCTGCACCCTTACGAGCAACCCTCTGTAGCCCTCGAGAGACTCATGTGAGCTAGGGAAGACGTAGCCCTTACCTTTCAACATGTGATGCGGAGCACGAATACAAGAGAACTTGGGACACAAAGACTTGGGCATTTTTATCTAAGGAATTTGAAGACTCCGCCGTCATATGTATAAAGGAATCATGGCTCATAAATGAAATATATGATGCTCAATCATTTAATGAGCGTTATGTGGTGTATAGAAAGTATCAGAATCTGAAAAAATTAAGGTGGTATGTTGAATTCCATAAAAAAGATTTGTTTTTATACGAAAATGCGTAAACTAAATGTTTACGCACTGTTAACAGTGCGTAAAGTAACTGCTGACAGTGAGTGAAGTGATACTTTTTCGTACAAGTGCATAAAAAATCACCTATGCGTAAAATCAACAACAGTGAGTTAAGGAAATTTCTACACAAAATACAATATTTTGCGTCAAATATAAGTCATCATTTGATACCACGACGAGAATTTATAACATAAAACATTTAAAATAAAGATACAATTTGGGAATGATAACTGTCGAAGAAAATACTTCGTATGATACACTTTCGTAAAGGGCGTTTGTTGAACTCGGCTGCGCCTCATTCAACAAACTTCACGCTCATACAAAAAAGTCCTACTCTACGACCTTGTATAATGAATAGCTATTTTAATCGATTGTTCTTACGTCAATGTCATGAGGGTCTTTGCGAAGACTTGTGGGTCACTCTATTTCTGTGACTAACAGATAAAGTCAATATTGGTAGTGTTTATGTATTTATCTAATTAGGCTTCCAAGTAAATTTGAACAAGATGATTGAAAATATCGATAACAATAACTCAAATAATGGTCTTGTTGTTGGGATTATAGTAAACAGACCTTTTTTGAAAATAACGGTATTCTCAGTGAATCACGCATGAAGTATATGGATTATTCATCGATTCTTTCAACACAATTTTTGTGAGTTTTCAATGAAAACTATAGATAATTGAAAAATCAAGTATCTGAATGAAAATGCGAATTTTCACTCTCAGATTTTTTTTCAGTCTTTTCACGATATCTATCAGATGTAGTTCAATGTCCAGCGTGGTTTTAGCCGGGGAAGTAGTTGTTTTCTGTTAGATATCACAAAAAAGTCACATTTTTCATTTTTAAATTTTCATGGACAATGTTCCCCTTTTCAACATAAATACCTCTCAAGAGGTTATCTTGAACGATGGAAAATAGCGACTAAAGTTTGTCTTTCAGCCGCAGATGATTCCACAAAAGATTTTATAAACATTCTATTCATATTTTCGAAAAAAATCAAAACTTTTGTCTAATTTCCACTAGTTATTTTATTTTTACGACCGGTTTTTGGTTTTTTCCCATCATCAAGTACAAAAACTAACTAACCCAATGAGCACACGTACGTTTTTTAAACGTGTTATAAACATGTCAATGTTTAAATAAACGTTTTTTTTGGACTTTTAGTTGAACATTTTAACGACGAAAATTTAGTGCAATCTTTACCGTTGAAACAATACATTATAAAGACGTCTTTTTAACGTTATTTTCTGAACATATCGTTGAATATACGTTTATCAAACGTTATGTCAATTTAAATGAATTGTTCATCGAACTTGCTTCATGCGATTCATTTATCGATGTTTATAATACGTTCCTTAACCTTTTATTAACATAGTAAAACTAACAAGAACAAAGTAAAAACATCAAAATGATTGATCGGCGCTCCGGGGCGGCTTAAATGGCATTGGTGGCGCATTCGCTTTCAGAGCTGCAGGGAAACCCGGAAAAACCTGCAACACCATATCATCTGAAGAGTTGGAATTCCTTGATAGAGAACTTCTAAAGAGGTCCGACGAATTGGGACAATCTGCTCTACGGTAAAACAGAATGTATGGAGTCTTCGAAGGCTCCAAAAGGTCCAGTTCCAAAGAAGGTATTCTATTTACGCAATTGTCATCAAATTTGTACCAGCCCGTTTTATCTTTGGCTAAGGTGTAATAGTGGCCAAAATCTGCTCCAGAACCAAAGTGAACAATGACTGCGTAAAGCTCGTAATTGCAGTCGGCTAGATTGGGTTCTTCTTCTAGCTTGATTCGTTGAAATAGTTTGATGCATCTTTGGGTTGCTGAGTCATAACTGAAGAGCTTCAGAGTTATGATCAGATTTGCAGGTGTTTCAACTATACTTGTTATTTTATGACTGTCTGTTGTTATGGCACAGCTTTGACAGTACAGTTGACTATCACCTGTTAGGTATTCTGGTCAAAAACAATGATGTTTTATCAAGTATCTTTGACGTTCAGTAAACCTGATTAAAAACGGCAATAAAGCGACATGTTTCCGTTGAAAAAACGTTCGGTTTTTAGGCATTCTACAACGTTATTTTAAAGTCCGTGTGCTCATGGGAATACATCTGAAATCTTAAAACGTGGTTATATTTGTAGATTGGCTGGATGGGGAGGTGATTAAATGAACAGGGGTGCCAACTATATAAATTCAACACTGGAGATTATAGAAATGATCGGGGTTGTCAAACTTACAAATTCGAGAGTAGAGACCTACATAAATCGAGTTGCTCGTTTGGGGTTCTATATTTCGGGTTTTAAATTGATTTATTGATTCTCATGGCCCCCAACAAATTCATTTTCTTCCCTTTATTACATGTGTGTAGGATTTTGTACATAATAAAATTTTCCAAACCTAAATAGGTTCATAGGTACAAAAAGTAAATGGTAAAAAAATATTTAGTCTTGAATCAACAATAATTCATTGAATTTTATCACGTGAATCAAATCTATCAACTTTAAAATTACTAGTTGATTTATGAAATTCATTCATGGAGGTATCTATTAGGGAATGTTTCACTAAATTTCATAATTGCTGTTTCAGTTATATGTGTAGGAATGGTAAAAGCATGATATATGGGTGTAGCTCATGTAGCTGCTACTAAGTGGAAGGGAGAAGTTTCGACATCCGCCAGTGAATTCAGAAATGAACATAAAGAAATAAATACGGACTTAGCAAATTCTAAAATGGGTATCCTACAACTTGGTGGAATTCAATGCGAATGAAACGCAAGTCATGTCTTTTCTCTAGAAAGGCCGATCTCAGAGTGGCCAGCGTAACTATGTCAGGAGTATCCATACCAATGAAGTCTTCCATTTTAATGCACGGTATTACCATCAGCAGTACCCTTTCATGGGAGAACCCTGTGAGGTCCACTGCCAAGAATGCCTCTCAAATATTTGGTTTTCTATTTCGTGTCAAGAAGTATTTCACTTCCCGTCAACTGATTATGATTTATAAGGCAGAAAACCGACCTGCTCGGGAATACTGTTCCCATATATGGAGTGTAGCACCCAAATCCACATTGAAACTTTTAGAATCTATCCAAAAGAGAGCCATTCGTCTCGTCGGTGATACTTCGCTCACAAGCACCCTTACTTCTCTGGAATATAGCAGAAAGGTTGACAATCTGTCCCTCTGTTTTATAGATATTCTTCCGAAATATCATCAATCGTTCCACCATTAGCGGTCCCATCGAGACTGTAACCTAACCTTACTAACCTAAATCTTGAAAACAAGTCCTGAAAATATTCGTTGTTGGTATTAAAAGTCAGGGCCGATTCAGTACATGCATGCGCACCCTGCATGAGAAATGCCTGTCTATCGCCGTTCACACCTGTGCCTATCGGCATGCTTGAAAAAATCGGGGTTGATAAACTCAAATATTAATCAGTATTAACAAAATTAATACAGAACCAAAGAAAATGTCACTTTGTGACAGAAATGCAAGTGGAAGGCACGTATGTAAACTGTCTTGCAGTTTTCAGGCACAAAGGTAAAAAATGTATATATAGGTATTCTTGTAAATTGCACTTGCTGCAGAAACCCTGCATGGGTACGCATGTATCTATTTTGCCTGAATTTTGTATATTGTTTAGAGAAAGTCTTCCTCATTAAAAGTTTCTGAGATATTTGGCCAATATACTGGAAAATAACTTGATTAAAAAATTTAAAAAAAAATATTTATGACCATGATTTTTTATCTATACCCTCCATCGTGCAAGAATAGGTTAGTTTTCAACAAATATTCCTTAAAACGGAAACAATATATACAAATAGCAAATATCTGGGTGTTTTTTTTGCAGATTAGTTGTTTGTGTGAGCACGCAAAACAATATCCATAAAAAAATATAACCTCACAATAACGTCCAAAATATAGTCGAATTCATATATTTCAATGATTTTTTCCCAGATTGATATGCTTTTATTGCATTAAATATCATATTATAAGTCCATAACAAACCAATCATTCACATGAACGTTCCACAAACAGCTTATTCCATTATAAATTAACAATTCTTCAATTTGCCTTCGAATTGCAAGCACCGGCAACACTGTTCGGAAATCCCGGTCGTATAGAAATATGCAGTAGGTCATAGTACGGATCGACGACTTTGGCGGTATGGCTTATTATCGGACTGAGCATGTGCAACAGGTGTTTGTGCTATTATGGATATAAGCCGATATTTTCAAATATTGATTTAATGAAACATAAATCGGAGTATGTATCAATCTGAAAAATGGTAATACCCACTTCTGCTTCAAAGAATATCTTCGGAAGTCTTATTCTGGTCATTTAACAAAAATGTATAAAGTCAAATATAGGAATGTACAGTCAATATTTTTGATTCTGAAGATGTTCATTCGGAGAAAAAACTGTCTGGTAACGTAAAATATACTGTTTGTGGTGGGAAAAAGTTTCTTCATAAGATTTAGTTCGTTCTGGCAATATGGGTGGTCCTGAGCAGAATATGTTGATTCTTAAGATAGTAATTGAATACTCCAACCCAACAGCTGTTACTAGCTCTGTTTTCATGTCAGTGGAAATGTTGATCACTGGTCTCAAATGTGTTCTTAATGTTAATGTTAGTTTTTCCTTCAAATATTTTTCAGATATTCATGTTTTGTCTTAAAACTCTGAGTTCTTGAAGGACCACGACTCTGTGAATTAAACTGTGGTGTTAATTTATTTCATTTCTCCTCTTCTGTCTGCAAAGTTTGAGCATTTTCTTGCACTCGATGAAATCTTTACATTTCACAGTGTGTCTCACTTCTCATACAAACCTCCGTTACTTTCGTAATTGTTGTTGTTTTTGCAGATTCTGCAATCGTCCTAAAAAGGGTGATTTCAACTGATATCGGTACACTGCACGCCAGCAGCAATGGAACCACCAACATTTCTGAAAAATTAAAGTAGGAGCAAACTGTTTCGAAAATGTATTTGAAAAAACTCAGTTCTGAAGTATTCAAATTTGTTTCGGAAAAGTTAAGTTTATCGGGCTCTGCATAGAAATAAAAAAACGGTGTTACTGACGTAGTTTTATCTCCTGAACACGAATCCGAATAAATTTTGACAGGGGTGTCAAGTAACTTCATATAACTGAAGTGGAGGTAATTTGCTGATATTTGAATTTGAATAGTCCGCGGCACATATTGCAGGTAACCAAACTATCAAAGAAAAAAATTCCTATCATCATAGGTTATGTTGATTACTTACCTTTTGTACGCCAATCGTTTTGGACGCCAATCGTCTTAATTGTTGAATTATTCTCAACGTTTTAATTGGTTCCGCAATCTTCTTCAGGTGAATACTGTCAAAATAAGATGCTAATTACAGTGTGACTGGCGTGGTTTCGCGCTTTTTCATTTCTCCAAAACGGTCCATACGCGGTCTCCATGCTTTTTTTATTTCCATGCTCGGCTGACTGAAGGCACCATTGGCGGTTTGTTGGCGAATTTGCATTCGAACCAATGTTCCTGTCTAGGAAGAACACTAGCCTCCCGAGGCATTATATGGTATTCAGTCTACTTGTGGTTATCAATTCCCAATTTAGATGTATTCTCTCATTGAGTCCGCTTTTTGTATTCGGTTATTCTACCGGATTATGCCGTCTTTGTTTCTTGATGTAGGAATCCACATTTACATGGTATTTCGTAAATACAGTTTTTTCTGAATTCTGTTGTGTTCTCTGGTTTCAAAATGCTGAGGAAGCTTCGTAAGGTAATGACGGATTGAAAGCAACTCTTGATATTGTACTAATTCGAACTTTGGCTATTTCAATCATAACAGAAAATGTCACTTGGAGGAACTGTTTCAATTCAAAACTGTTACTATGGAAGAAGTTCGTGAATGTTTATCGTAAGTGAAGTCATTAGCTGCAGGACCTGACTTAATCAATTTAGAAATGATATTACTTTGTTGTCCGACTTCACTACCTATTTAAACAAATATTCTGAATACCTGTTTACTAGAAAATGTGTTCTCTGAAATCTGGAAGTTATCACGAACAACGTTACCCAAAAAAGCGATTTATTGAGTCACAATGATCTGCGACCAGTAAGTATACTAATATGTATGTCTAAATTATTTGAGAAAATAATGAACAATCAAATAAGACATCACCTTGAACAATACTCTATTTTACCATCTGAACAATCCGGGTTTAGACCAGGTTACAGTTGCACCACTACTCAATATCGTTGACGATATCTTAAAGGCTACAGATGCAAGAAAAACTACAGTTTTGGTAATTTAGATGATTATAAGGCATTTGATACCATAAGCCGCCAAGTCCTGCTTTCCATTCTATATTTTGTAGTTTTCTTCGTGAATGCAGTCAAACTCATGAAAGAGTATTCACAAAGTAGATGCCAATATGTAGAGAACACTATCGGGAGTCAGCGAGGGAGAATGTGACTTCACCAGGGTCTATCCTTGGTCCGTTGTTATTTAGCATATATAGCAACAATTTTTTATAAAGTATAAAAACATTTAAATCTCATTTTTATGCTGATGACACACAGCTGTATCACTCATTCAGTCCTGATGATTGGCTGTTGGCACAACAAGCAATAATCGAAGATTTGGATCGATTAGTGAGTATGTCTCTCCTGATGTATTCATTGAAAATCAATGCCATGAAATCAAAAATAATGATTTTTGGAAAAAACAAACAACACATTAAACCTGTCATGATAATAGAATTTGAGTTTGAGATCTAGACACAGTATCAACCATTGTCTTCAAAAAGCATACTTCTCTTTGAAAATTATTTATCCTCGCAGACATTTATTTACTTCCAACTTCAAACAAAAGGATTTTGAGTGATACTCTGGTTCTAAGCCACTTTAATTTTTGCGATGCCTTATATGGACGATGCCTTGACCAAAAGAACATGAATCGAGTTGGAAAAGTGCAAAAACCATGTCCCAGTTTTATACATAGTATACAAAAATACGATCCAATATCACACATGTTGACACCATCCAAGTTGCTGAAAATACAAGATCGGCGAATACTCTATTTTTTAGTGCTATCACATTCAGTAATTCAAAAACAGACTCCTCCATATCTCTAAAATAAAATAACGTGTGACAGATGTTCATAATTTGAGACACAGAGGTCGCATTTCTCTTCCACGCCATAGAACAACCATATTTAGAAGAAGCTTCTTGTATAATATTTACAAATTGTTTAATGCAGTCTTACCATCATTCAAGGAAATGATATTACTACTTTTTAAAAGGAAAATCAGAAAAAATCTTTTTGCCTCATATATATGACCCACCTCCACAGCATTATTTATATTATATTATAATCACACGAATAATTTTGAAAGTAAATATTTTGTTTCCTAGGGCTGAACTAGAACTTTTCTAAATTGGTTTCGGCTCCAATTTGCATTATTGTATCAAATTATACATATTTTGTAATTGTAATGCAAATATGTTATTATTATTATCAATTGAATCGATGCCAACAGCATGACTCTTCCCAGAATGACCATGTATTCAGCAAATGGACTAAACGAGTTAATAATTCATGAGGACGTTTCCATTAGGATAACAACTTTATTCATTCAGTAGCCCGTCGATCTCAGGGTTACCCAGGCTTCAATAAAACGAAAACGATGTACAGATGAAATTTTACGAATTATGCATAACTAATTTCAATATTCATAACGAATATTTGAATACTGATGTCAAAAGATTTTATCAATAGTCCTACTATTTTCACAAGAAAAATAAACGATAGATAGGAAAGAATTTTCGGAAAATATCTGACTCGATTTGCCGTTCCATGAAATACTTAATAAAATTAATTGTGGCAGGCCTGTAAAATCAGGAATGAATTAATAGATATTAAGACTGGATTTAAAGGTTTAATGTTGATAAAACTGATAGATATATAAGGAATGAATTAATAGATATTAAAACTGGACTCAAATGGTTAATGTTGATAAAACTGTTAGAGGAGGAATCACGAGATATATTTCAGAAAAGTATCGCTAATGAAAGCATCTATAGAAGAGAACGAAAGTAAGTGAGTTTGTAACTGAGGCACCACCAACAAGCTCCGATCATACCAGCAATGTATGAATTTCACGACTGCCTGGTATTTTCATCCCTGTATAATCTTCGTTGTTACCGACAATACTTAGAGTTGGTTGGACTAGAGCCGTAAAGATGACAGCACTGACTGGTGTCAAAAGCGCTCACATATAATAACTCAAAGTTGTTAAATTTTTAACATATCCTTTTTTTTAATATAGTGTGAATATTGAAACATTGATACAAAGGAAACTAAGTTACATCATTCAAAATAGCTATTTATGATACAAGTTCGTAAAGTAGGACTTTTTTGTATGAGCGTAAAGTTTGTTGAATGAGGCGCAGCCGAGTTTATCAAACACGCGAGTACAAAAAAGCCCTTAACGAAAGTGTATCATACAAAGTTTTTTCTTCGACAGTTATTATATTGCCAAATTGTATCATTAATTTGTATGTTTAATATTATGAATTGTCGTATTATCAAATGATGACTTCCGAGTTATATTTGACGCAGAATTCTGTATTTTTCCAAAATGCATAAATGCATGATCAGTGTGTAAAAATTTACTTTTCCTACGAGCGTGAGGAAAAGTAACTTTTCCGCACGATTTTTCTTTTTGAAAGTTGTACTTTTCCGTACGATTTAATATCGTGCGCAAAAGTAACTTTTACGTACGATTTTTACTTTTCCGCACGATTTTTTTATTGTTGGTATTTAGGACTATCTAAATGATCTGTTTAACTATTTTGTCTTATTAGTCATTTTGTAGCATTATTATAAAAACTTGTTTATTAAAAACCTTGTTTTTTCATTAATAAGATGGACAAAAACACTCGTAGGAAAAATATTGTACCTAACTCTTACGGAAAATGTTTTTCCGCCCTTAACGGCTTGCCGTCGCGTGCGGAAAAGTACTACTTTCCGCACTTGTTAGATAAATAACTATTACGCACTGTTGATATGTACATAAGCCGAAACCGGTCGAAAAAAATAAACAGAGATTCAATGCAAATTACAGAAATTATACCAAAGTTGTAATTAGTGTCTGTGTCGAAAAATTCGTCATTAATTTCCTACAATATGACAACAAATTAGTATGTATTTGATGAATAATCGTTTCATTTATAACAATTTTCTGCCGTTTGAAATTGGTAGTACAAATAAATATCAGTGATACAACCAATTCAAATTAATAACAAACCAGTAATAAATTGTTTTCGCTTTCATACATTCGAACGTTCTAGTATTACCATTTTCCATACACCAGTGGAACAGCACGTCGCAATTCAGGAACAGATGAATGATCTTGATTACTCTCGTTACGGAAGTCTATTGACTTAATGGGTTGGAGGTTTGTTCCCGACGTTCCGATTACTTGTATCTGCAATCTATAGAAGGTAGTTATCATTTGCCCAACAATGGAGACTCAAATGGGAGTTTTATTACTTTCGTATACTTCAAAATGAAGAGAAATTGAAACAAAAAAGTTCATTGAAACAGTTCACTCTCCAGACGAAAACAACAAGAGATTGATAAGGAACAACGCTATTATCAAATTTCAATAGTTCTGAAATTCATTCACAAAAGAACATCTGTATTGGAAGGTATTTTCGAAGAAAAATGATGGCAACTTATGCACAGCCCACCGGTAGTAAATGATTTGTTTCTACCCACATAATCAAAACGGCATTTAGCATACGGATACGTACCCCGCTAAATGATCGATTGATCAGAGATTCACAAAATATAAACAGAGCAACTGTATTTTTTAAATACATTACCATGGTTACTGCTTGATTTCGGTGGTTGAAAACCCGCCTGAAAGAGTTAGTCTTGGTCTGACAACAGAATCGTGATAACCTACCAATCACAATTACAGAAATCGACTATGTTACTGCTTGATTTCAATAATTCAAAAAAAAACTACCAGGGTAGGTCTTGGTCTGAGAATTGAAAATGTGATTGTTTTAATGAGTTCGTAGAAAATGTACAGTATGTAACGCGTTTGTAAACTCCTCTAGAAACTGTTTATCGACTTTCTTCACTTCCTAGAACAGATCGGCGTTTTGATGCTCCTGCACGCAGGTCTCTTCGCTTGGACCCTTTGTGCATCTGCGTGTCTGAGTACAGCTCGACATGCCAGCTTTCCTGTCGTTATTCAGCAGCCTCCTTATCTGAAACCTTTTGAAGTTCTCTAGGTTCAGAAAAAATACTTGTAACACAAAAACTCGAGATAATATACTTGCACTGCACTCTTTGGAACCTTTGGTGTAGTAATAAATATTTTGGGGTGGGATTCTGTGTACCATAGAATTCTATTGTACAGTTTTGTCTCTTTCTCTCCCAATAATTCAACCATTATGGCATCTCACTTTTTCTATCGACAATAGAATTCTATAGTACACAGAATCCTACCCCTGGAGTAATAGCGGTTTGTGTTGGGATATTCACGAGATAATATATGTAGTTTATTTACCTTGGGTTCCTCACATATACCAGAATTGACAAAACGATGAAGATATGTGACTCAGTGCGGTGATATCTCCTGATCGGGTGTCGAGTGTGCGGTCTCAAAAAAAATTTCCAATCGACAACGATATCATCAAAAACCACAACGCATCACTCAAGCTACAATACGGCAATATATACCCAAATGATTCCCATCATAGGATAGCTTGAAAACCAGTAGATTCCTTCCTTTTGGATATAGAATATTGCGTAATGACTTCAGTCGTGCAGTCTGACAAATCTTCTCGATGTTTCCCCCAAGAACTCCTACGAAAGACTGTACTACCAGAGAATAGAGACGGACGCCTCCCACTCTCAAGATTCAATACGTGACACCTTAGGCAGTGTTACCAACGGACCTCTTTCGAACCACCATCAATAAAGGTGCGTTTTCTTTACGAAAACCAACACTTAGTTGAACCCAAGTAACAGAACCTTCAACTATAACAACAACATATCTAACTCCAATCATAAACAAAGATTTTTCCAAAATAGATCGCATCAGCTTGCCTGAATGCTAGTATAGTTTTAGGGAACACACTAGTGATTCCGTCTCATCGCTGTTGGTTATATGCAAATTAGTTGATATTACGGAATGCGTTGGGGGCGAGCAGGACAGCGAGGCTTAACTGCAGTTCGTTCAGCGAACATTTTGACACTCAGGAATATAAGTACAGTAACGACAGACAAATGTACGCCACAAGTGAAGAATGAATCGTAATGAAACTTGCCACATGACTCCATGACATCAAGTATTGTTAGAAAAAAAATTGTTTACCAAAAAATCAGGAGTGGAACCCAAAAAAAAATGTATATAAAAAAATTATAATTTTTTTTTGCTGTTGTTCCGGAAAGTATAAGATTTATTAAGAAACAATTACAACAAGGTGAAAGATAATTTAATTCTCCACAAGAAATATATTTAGCAATTTCTTGCAAAATGCGTTCGTTTTTTCCGAAAACCTGATTGAATCCGATATCAAAATACAGGCTCGTGATAAAAAATTAAATTTATCATAACTTAGCTAAAAATTATAGTAAAAGGAAAATAAAAAGTGTGTATCGTTCCTGAAGACTTCTACTTCCTCATGCATATAATATGTGAGTATCTCAGTACAGAAAATGTGTTTTTTCCCACTTCACATAACCCTTCTACGGTATTTACGGAGGATCCGAAAGTCATGGATATTTTGGTTGATATGAAATAACTATACTGAAGAAGGAATCAGTACCCTCTTTGGATTATATGCAACGATTTCATACTAGTGAGACAAGTCTCACTTATACATGCCAAAAAAAAACTGGGTTTTACTTCTGCCTCACTTTTAAACTCACCATAATCCAGGCAATTTCTTCAGTAAACGTTGAGAATAATCGCTCATACACATCCTACATAAAAAATGAAGTATGTGATTTCAAGATTGAGGTTTGCGCTTCATAATAGTGTTATTAAACATATATTCAGGATATGAATAAGCGATTATTTTCAACATTTACTGAAGAGAATGCCCGTTTTATGGGTATAAGTTGAAAATGATATATGTATAAGTAAAACAAAGCTTTTTTTGGCATGTATAAGTGGGACCTGTCACACTACTCTAAAATTGTTGCATATAGTCCAAAGAGGGTATGGGTTGCTGCTTTAGTATAATAATTCCATATTTTCTAAATTATTCATGATTTTCGGTTCATCCGCAAACATCTCCGTGAAGTGCGACAAAACAAATTTTAGGTGCTCAAATACTGGCATATTATATTTGCATGAGAAGGTAGAAGTCTTCAGAAACGATATGAACTTTTTCTTTTCCTTCTCCGATCATTTTTAGCAGAGTTATGACCAATCAAATTATCGGATGCGCCAGAACTTCCGGCAGCGGGTAAGCGTGAACCTGAAATTTGATGTCGGCGGCGTTCAATCACGTTTACTGAGAAAAAGAGCACATTTCATAAAAAATTACTAAGAATTATTTTTGAGGAGAATTCAATTGTCTTTCACCTTGTTAAGTTGTTTTTCCGATAAATCATATACTTTCCAAGATTACAGCATCATACTATTTATTTATTTTTAAACGAAATAAAAAATATGTTCCACCCATGGAATTTTAGTAGACAAATTTTTTTTCGTGTTTATCATGGTTCCAATAACTAGCATACCAAATTTGGTGGTGCTACAATCAATCCTCGTCTCAAAAAACAATCGTACTGGATTATATACCGATTCGCCATTTTTGGAATAAGTATTTTACTTTGCTGTTTTTCTATAATTCCACAGAAAATTATTATCGAAATCGAAAATATTGCATAATGATTATGGCTTTATTCATCTGTACTCACACTCTGATAGAACTCTTTTTTATGAAGCGGTTGCTTTTGAAATTTTGAAATGAATCAGCAATAAAAATTCTCTGTGACTAAAATGATATTCAGACATGTTATAGGTACGCACATGCTCACACTCACAAATAAGTTCGTACACGTATATTTGACAATTCGATAGCAATACATTGGTGGTAACCCTGTAAGCTTTATGTTAATTTTTACCCATTTAACATATTTTGTTACACGTTTATATAATTTTTACAGAATAAATAGATATGTTAATATGAGTGAACATGAACATACAAGCCATACAGCTTGCAGAGAAACCACTACATTTATATTTTTTTTACAGAATAACCAGATATGGAATATGTGTGAAAATTAATATCTGTTAAAAATTAACATACACCTTACAGAATTACCACTAGTTACAGATAATTCCTATTGTTTTTTCATGCATACTGTACCACTTAGTAGGAATCAATCATTTAATGAGAGCAACAAAAAATAATAAACGAGAGTAGTTAAGAACGATAAGGAAGGTTTACTCAAAGAAATATGGTCTCAAACGAGTAAACATTACCATTCGAAATGCGTATACCATTATTTGAACGACCAATATCTAAGAATTCGTATGTGTCAATCTGCTTGTGTATTCAATCAATTTCGTTGGATTCCATTTATTAACAAGGCGCATTCTATTGTATTAATATACATGTTTCTAGATTTTTGTTTCATACCACTTTCATTTCGGTCCTTTAAAATCAATACTTACTTACTTACTTACTTACTTCTCTTATTAGAAAATTTCTAACCATTGTTGAGTTCAATCTATTTGTCAAAGAGTAGTTATCAGATACAAATCATTCGTTCGAAGCCATTTGGTACGTTCTACGTCAATATTTATAATTAGGAAGTCAAAATAATTATTCTATATACTATAGGTACTACTCATAATGAAAGTTGATTTTCTCGTATTTCACAAAAAAAAAATTATTCTCAAATTGTAAATATTCTTCAAGAAGTAGAAATTCACTTTCAGAACGATAAAGTAAAGCTTAGTAAACACACACAAATATCGTAAACAATCAAAAATAGTCTGTTCATACATAAATAATAATAACCATTAGAAGAGAGTGGCAAACGACATCTCTTTTACGATCAATTTGGATAACATGATTAATATGTTTCTGGAAGGAAGTATATTATAGATATTATGGTTTTTATCCATACGTATAATCTCTCATAAATCTTGTATTTGTGATAAATTATACGCAAGTGACTGTCATTTCTTATTCAATGATTCCAGGAGCAGGATGCTATTATATATACAGTGACCGCCAAAAAGTATGTACCATATGGGAAAAAAGTTTATTATTAGGGTATTGGAAAAGTTTGTGCATGTCCGATAACCTGAAAATCGATTTTGACACATGTCACGTCATCAGTTGGTATGGCGGCAAATTGAAAAAAAATACTATGAATAGGAAAAAAGTTGAGTAAAATGGTAATATATCGAAAAAAGTTAGAATCTAATTTTATACACGTATACAAAGTTTTAAAATATAATATGAGAAAATTGAAAACAGCAATTTTTTTAAATATTTTCCTAGCTGTATAAAAATATCAAATTATTACCTAATGAATAGCTTGACAATACTGAAACATTTGTATTTCAATGATTATAACAAAACTTTTTCATTTTATCCACACCACTCTAAATTAAAAAAATTGGATTTTGTCAAAACCCTGGCTGTTACATTGGTTATATCAGAATTCCACGACCATTGTGATGACATGACACTCCAGAAACATGGGGTTTTCTAGATTATAATCAAGTTTTGATGATAATTGTGTTAGAGCGTTTCACTTCGCATGCAATGTTGAAAACTCTAGCCTATTTTTAAGATTATATACGACCATTGTGATGACATGACACTCCAGAAACATGGGGTTTTCTAGATTATAATCAAGTTTTGATGATAATCGTGTTAGAGCGTTTCACTTCGCATGCAATGTTGAAAACTCTAGCCTATTTTTAAGATTATATACGACCATTGTGATGACACGACACTCCAGAAACATGGGGTTTTCTAGATTATAATTAAGTTTTGATGATAATCGTGTCAAAGCGTTTCACTTCGCATGCAATGTTGAAAACTCTAGCCTATTTTTAAGATTATGTACAACCATTGTGATGACATGACACTTCAGAAACATGGGGTTTTCTAGATTATAATCAAGTTTTGATGATAATCGTGTCAAAGCGTTTCACTTCGCATGCAATGTTGAAAACTCTAGCCTATTTTTAAGATTATATGCGAAGCTTACCGTTCGTGCACGATTATCATCAAAAATTGATTATAACTGGAAAAACACGATATTTTTTGGTTTCCCTATCATCGCAATAATCGTGGAATTCTGATATAACTAACGAACTAATGTAACAGCAAGGGTTCTGACAAAATTCAATTTTTTTAATTTAGTGCTCGCTGGTGAGGAGAAAATGAGAAAGTTTTGTCATTATCATTGAAATGCTACAAATATTTCAGTATGGTCAAGCTATTCATGAGAAAATAATTTGAAAATATTCTTAAAAAATTGTTATTTTCAATTGTCTCACATTATTTTTTCAAACTTTGTATATGTGTATAAAATTGAATTCTAAGAAACTTTTTCAAATATTTTTTTTCGATATCTTGCCATTTTATTCGGCTTTTTGCCTATTCATAGTAATTTTCTTCAATTAGCCGCCATACCAGCGATCACGTGAATCGATTTTTAGGTTATCGGACGCATGCACAAACTTATCCAAAGAATCTTTTTTCCAATACTATAATAATAAACTTTTTTCCCATATAGTATTATACTTTTTGGCGGTCATTGTATACTAAGTGTATCACTACACAATATTATTTTCACATTATATTTTCGATATGTAAAATTGTACGAAGGCGTTGCGTTTATAAAAATATTGTACTGATGAAATATTAAAACTTCGACAACGGTATAAATTCCATATTGAATTGCATTGGATTTCATAATGTTATTTAAAAAGGTCACCTGCAAAGTGACTAACAGATGCATTACAACAGTCAGAAATCGATAGTAGTTGTTTTTTGTTAGTTACTTGACAGTAAAATTCCTCAATATAGAAGTTTACGGAGAGCTTTCATCGTTTCTACAACGACACAAAGTTCTTTATTTCTCATAAAAAAGCACTTGCTTGGTTTGGTTATATTCAGTTAAACAGGTGGTTTATATAATACAGCTTTTAAACGAACTATCCTTCATCGATGAAGAGTAATAATCCTGAAACTAATATATATATATATATATATATATATATATATATATGACATCATCGAGTAAAGTGAAATTGTGTACATACACTTTTCCATATCTAGTATAGTTTTTGAGATTTTATTGCTTTCGAAAATATAATTACATCATAGTGCAACTACCTACAGCGGACAATACATAGCCTACTGTAGACGTCTACGAGCACGTGGCATGAATAAAATGATTCACCTGTAACCCCAATTTCATCTCAATCCATCATGAGCAAAATGCCTATGTCGGGGTATGAAAAATTTTCATCAAAATCATTTTGTTGACTTTTCGAGTAAAGTGAAATTGTTCAATACACTTTTCCATATCTAGTAGAGTTTATGAGATTTTGTTGCTTTCAAAAAAATAATTGCAACATAGTGGAACTTACCTACAGTGGATACTACATAGCCTACTGTAGACGTCTGCGAGCACGTGGCATGAATTTAATGATTCACCTCTAACCCCAATTTCATCTCAATCCCTCATGAGCAAAAGCCATGTTCTCATTTATGAGCAGGAAGACCTTTTAGATTCATTTAATATTTCATTTACACGATAAGGAGTACTATCATCTACGAATATGTGCATTGAACATGAGGTGGCAATGTCGTATCTTCGTCATGAACAACTGTCCGGCACTGAAACTTGAAATCATCTGATGTCGTTACTATTAGACCGTTAGATAATGACAGATTTTGCTGACTCGTTTTCCCTTTTCTGTGTTTTTAACCACTAAAAATTATGTCAGTGTTGAGCTCAAAAAATGAAAATATAGATATCGGACGTGGGCTAGGCATATGAAAAAAAATTCCACAAAATTTTCCTGCTGGAAAATTCACTTCCACAACTGACCGGCTTATGGGAATTGTTTTTTCAGGGTTCCTAACGACATCAAATTCAACTCTGTCGATTGCCATATTGTCAAGAAATGCTATTTCTCATATTAAGAAGGGGTTAACCCTATTAGTGGCTATTGTTGAAACAAGGAGCAGGAGAAATCAAAATACTCGGAGCTCGTTCAATGAATTCGAGATTTTTTTTCACCATCTTGGTTGGATCTAGGCATCTCTCGGAGTACTTTTTCAATTTTTGGTAAAAATGACCTTGAAAAAATTGCAGAAATTTTACCGATTCACTATTTTTTATCTCACTAGGTAATATTTTTTTTTCAAAGAAGTACTCATCCAAAATCGCACAGTCAAAGTGATTTTTGCTGAACCCCTGCATACTCAATATTGGATCTCTTTTCTACACTGATTCGAGCGCCCTCGCATAAATATGTACTTTTACATGGATACTATGGATGTTTGAATGGATTGTTGTTTTATTCATTAAATTTGGAGATAATACTGAAGCTATTCACGAAATTTTAGCACAGGAGATGAAACCAATAGAAGTTGTAAATGGGATTATTGAAGTTTAGAATATGTCGAATGAATAACTACTGAAATTGATGAGTATTGGTTGTATTTACACACGACAATTTATTCGCCAATTCTGTTGTTGATATACCAACATAATGTCATGAAATGGTTCAACCCAAGAACTGTTATCCAACAGGTATCATAACAGACCGAAAGCTACTAGAAATTGCCCTAAAATTCATGAATTATTGGTGAATGAATATTGACGACAATTTTCAGTTTTCACCTGTCAAAAAAATTCAAGTTCACAAAATTGATAAATTTATTTGATCGTGTCCATTGACACTAACGACGTATCAATGGTTTTCCAAGTATTTTATTTTCGTTATTTCATTACGAAACATGCGGCCTAATTAAAATTGTACCCGAAACAAACACTTGGGAAAAAACTAAAATTATCCCTGGCGGAATTTTGACAAGCTGATAAATAAATCTTCTTTGATTGACGACTTGTTTATTTTGTGGAAATTCATGTAAACTAAGGATACACTAAAAACAATTTTGTCTATTTTCCACGATAATTTTATATTTGTTGAAGTCAACAACAAATGATAAATAAATAGGTAAGAAATGAGAACGGTGGAAACATTATAAGGAAGATTGATACAGCACGTAAATAAAATAGGAAATAAAATACTATAAAAGAAAATAATAAGAATATCATGCAGACATAAAATAAAAGAAATAAATGTTACGAAATATATAAATCAAATATTGAAAATGAAAAAATGTTAATCCAAAGAAATCTGTTCAAGTGTAGAAGGGCAAATTAATTAATTTACTTGTATAGATTTCTTTCGATTAACATTTTTTCATTTTCAGATTGTGGAAGGTCATAAACCCAAAAAATCATGTCAAGAATATAAATTCAAATTTTGATTGGCAGCTTCTCATTTATTATAATTCACTCAGCCCTATAAACACTCGTTTTATTTTATTTTAGGGGCTGTATAAACCCAACTTTATATCGTCCACCGCTCTCATTTCCTACCTATTTATTTATCAACTCGTCAAAATTTCGCCTGGGAAAATTTTAGTTTTTTTCTCAAGTGTGATATTTTATTTAGTATGTATGAAATAATGTGTTAATGTAGTACTCCACCTAATGACAAGTTCTTTTGATAATTAAAAATATAAATGGAAAGGCATAAGTTATCCCTATTCACGTAGGGAGTTCGGCTGAATCTCGCCTCGGGTTTTCTTTAATTATTTTTGTTCTCGTACATGTCTCCATATTCCAAATAAATAGGTACTTCATTAATGAATTAATTATAGTTATCTATTGTATAAGTGTTTTAGATATCATTTTATTTGCGCTAGAATGTTTAAACGCGAGAGCGAAGCTCGAGCGTTTAAATTTCTTAAGCAAATAAAATGTATCTAAAACACACGCATGCAATACAACGTTTTATTCACAATCACATTCGTTTAGAATCAGAATCGCGGAAATTTTTCATCACAAAATGATTTGACGTTTTGCTCTAACAGCGGCTGTCACCTCCTCAAAAATCATTGAAATAACATACAAAAATATTGGGAGGTGTTGAATGGTTGCTATGTATTTTTGATTGTTTACCGACTCCATTTGTCTATTAATATAAATGTTAATGTTAATATTAATAATAAATAAATAAAATGTGATTGATATTCAAGATTGTATTTTTCATTATTCCACTAGTGGAATAAAGTAATTTCATTATTCCACTAGTGGATAAAGTGGTACTTTATACGGTTCATAAGTGTGGATAAAACTTCAATTATAAGGTGATTGTCGATAAAATAATTTTATTTGATTTTTTTATCACTTGATATTATTCAGCATCATTTCCTTGTTACTGTACTATTTTGAGCAAGTTTAGTTGTTAAAAAAAAATAACCAAAAATTTTGAAGTTTACTTCAGTTCATGAACCGTTGTATACATGACGTCGTTTAAATGAATAAACAGTGCTCTATTTCATGCCAAAATTTATTTCATTTTCTGTCAACTCATTATGATTTATAAGGCACAAACCCGATCAGTCTTGGGTTTCAAAATATATAAAATGAAGCACCTAAACACATATTGAAACTCTCGTCGGTGTTACTCCGTTAACAAGCTCGCTCACTTTTCTGCAACACCGCAGACAAGTTGCCGATCTGTCTCTTTTCCGTACATATTTTCAAGGACGATGCTTTTCTGAAATATCATAAATCGTTCCACCGTTAGCGGTCCCATCGAGACCAACCCATCGAGCTCAGCCCTCACATCCATATGCCGTTACTTTGGAGACAAGCCGATCATCTCTTTCTCAACATCGTTAAAAAAAATATAGGCTATTCAGGGGTAAAAAAATGTCTACTCCCTATAACATGGATTTTCATTATATATATATATATATATATATATATATATATTCAAAATATAAAGATAATTATGGATCGTTGATTTAAAAAAGATTTATATATATTTTTTCACTTTCAAAGAAACTCAAATTTTCCTTGTGGGCACAATGTATTGAAATTCATGTTGAAGTAAAGTTTGGACATACTAGATTGAAATGGAGTTCTGTTTTAATTTTGTATTGGTCGTAGAAAAAATAATGTATGCAACGATCATGTAATTGCTACTAACACACGCGCTCGAGATTAACGATAGTCGTACGAGATTTACGACACTCGCTTACTTCTCGTGTCAACATGATCGTTACATAATATACCTACTATTTATCCGGTTTTATTCCTGGTTCTGTAGATATATGCAATGAATTCCATAATAACAAAATTCACATGAGGAAATTCGAAAGTCTCTTTCGCTAAAACAATGCAATTAAACAAAATGCAACTGCGGACTTATTTATAGAAATTTTCCATAAATATCTATAATAAATACCCGTAGGATGGTTTTCTCATAATTGAATGGTTTTTACAGCGTTGCTATTTACATGTCGATAAATACGATTTTTTAATCGTATTTTTTAATTATGATGTTTGCCTAAACCACACATATTTTCATAAGTTATATCAATACCAATCAATAAACGAAATATCGATCCCAATTAACGAAACAAAAATGTTCCTTTTACTCGGTTTTACCCATATTTGAGTTCTTCCATTTAGAGAATACTGGACAATGTGATAAAATCAAGTCGGTCAGAGTGATAAAAAGCGGCGAGCGTTTGAGTATCTATTTACACAGCCTCGAAGCGTTCAAGGTTAAACTTACTATGACTATGAGTAATTTTTATTTCACACCGAAATGAGTTGAAGTGAGACACTATTAGATTTCTTTTATTTTGAGACTCCGCCCCTATCATTTGGAATATTTACCTCGTTCTTTTACCCGCAAATATACTTTGACCTTTTTCAGAAGATAGTTCCCTGATTCTCGTCTATCCAAATATCTATATTTGATAAATAATTATTAAACATGTCGGTCGATTAACTCCATGAACGGAGTCACAGTCAATGTATTCGACAGTTTTCATTGTCAGCATTATGAGTGACCGAATTTGTATGTTTTTACTGCGAAACGAGCACCTTGTAGCAATATGATATTTGAATAAAAACGCCGACAAAATTCTGTCAAAGGGAGTTGGGAGTTGGTATTCGAGAGTCATTGCGTGTGGCTAAGAGCTTCGCCGTTTTGGGCCTTGCATCAAGTAGTATTATTATTGTAGGGTAAGAAATGTATTTTTTATTAATATTTATTTCCTTGTGTATATATAACTTTGCCCCAATGCTTGTTTGAATAAAATATTTGTATTTTGTTATTATCTAAAGTTTATCTGTACTACTATCTGTAGCTACGACCCCTAGTCACAGAGTAGCAAAGGGTAGCAACCCTAGTTGCGGCTTATAGAAAAGGCCAAAAAGGCCGTATGGAAGCCCATTCTCGTGACAATATACGAGAAAATTGCATCAGCAACCGAGTATTTACTTACAAGATCGCACCCTTATTTCAACCCTTGCAACGTGCAAACCTTATGGCTTTGGTTGTTCACTATTAGCTTGTTCCTACCTGTTAATATAATGTGTTAAAATGCCACGAACAAAATATTGAAAAAAAAATCTGCACAAGGAAAATTAATTTTTCTTATCCCAGAAGAGAGAAAATAAGCCTTTTCAGTCATTTTCGAAAAAAATATATTTCGAAATATTGCATTCTCACGTAACTCATATCCAGTTTTAGATTTTTTATGTCATGAATTTTTTGAGATAAAAATTATTGAAAACACCAAACTAAACTACCGAATTCAAACGATCAGGCGTAGAAGAAGAGGCGGGAAGCCGCGTACGTCAGTGCGCGAGTGATTCTGATTGGTCACTTTCGGCCATGTCCGCGCCATCCCAAACTTCAGCCAATCACATTAAAGAAGACAATGACGTCAGAGCCGGGAAGCATTTGAATTTACACATAAAGATATCACTATTTCAATATTGAATAATAAATCGGGTTTTCAAAATTCAGTGTGGACAAATGGTTAGAACTATTTTGTGAATTTCCTTCTATTAAATAACGTGAAAAAAAGTGCATATTTCAAGATGCTGGAAATGCCCATTAGTTAGCAAAACTCATTATCTGACAGTCTATATAGGTTCACTTTAATTCCGATTGGAGTATGTTTAAATATAATAATTTTAGATGTGATAAACTCGGCGATATATTGCCAATTCATTTTGCACTTTTATGTGGAACCCTTGTTGAAAACAGAAAAACATTTTACTTACAACAAAACGTGAATTACGACTTTTCAAACATTTTATTGAACAGATCTGCAAGTTCTTGGTGATTGATTTTGGTACTTTGGGCGGACATAAATTAGGAATAAGCTTATATGCATATTCGTCAAAGCAATTCAGCAGAAAGGCACTTTCATTTCCGTCCTCGGTAATGGAATTGAATATTCGAGAAAGCCATGAAAATGTGAATAGCTGTGCTTTCTATTTGATGACGATTAACGAACAATTGCTATTCCCCGAATACCACATGCAAGTGCCCGGCTTTAGTGAAATAGTTCAATAGATTTGAAGTGTACTCAACACAAATTCTCCTTACCGTATGTATTGATTATTGTGCAATACGGTCAATATTGGCGAATCATACCCTATTATCTAGTATTGCTCGATGATTGCTCAATATTCAGGGGCATAAATTCATGATACATCGTATAACAAAAGACGAAATAAAGCGCTTAGTAGAAACTTTTTCGCTGTTTGAACATTCATACCAACGACTGGTTCTTATGCATTCTGTAAAAGTGTGAAACATCAGATAGTTTGCGTAAAAATTTCAAATAATGAATGTCGATAAACAAAATAAAAAGTTTTTCCAAGGGACAATGACAAAATAAAAAATAGGTTGATGTGTAAGAAAACCAGATATTCCCTTTGACATTGAACTATCGGTGGTTTTCGGGTTTGTTGGTCGTGGTCTCGAAGTAATTCTTCCTGACGTTTCTGCGGTAGACATTCTCAAAAGCGGTGTGGTAACGGACGAAACGTATTTGTATAATAGAATATTTAGGTGAAATAGGTTTTAATAATGCATAATTCATACATATTGACGAAAAGTTGAAAATGGTGTGATCAAATGAAATACATAGTTGGCCAAATTTTGACCACCAAACAATATTTTTTAATATTATGAATTCTCATTCATAATATAACTTCTCAGTTATTTCTGCATGTTTAACGATTTGTTCAACTCATAAATCAACTTTAGACATATATTTCTGGGAATGTGAGATTTTCACAAAAATTATAGAGTGGTATTCATGTAGTCCAAATTAATCATTAATTGAAAATTAGCAAGTACCAGTGGAACTTCTTATTTTCAAACTACAGTCTTTATGCAGTCAAGTAACAATTAAATTGAACAAGATTTTGCACTTGTGTGCAACTGATACACGGGTGACCACTGATTAGTCAACATGATGACGAAAGATAAACCTAATAACCTCCTCCCAGATAAAATTCGTGGCTGTCATGTTTATAGGAAGTGTGGTTTATTTTAAATGGAACGTGGATATTTACAAATGAAAAGTAGTAATAGATTATTCTTTTCATTATTATTACTGGAAGATAAATGAATCCACAATACATATATGTGAAAAATGAAAATCCAGAAAATCCTAACGTGTAGAAGAGTAAAAAAATTAGTTTATCTCAAAAATATAAACCTGTATCTATGTCCAATGCCTTAAAAATGGTGCGAATCCTTCAAAATTATAACACGCTGTGCTATAAAACTCCATGTCAACAATACGTGGAATCAGATATTCATTAGGTACCTACTTGATTGGATGTAAAAAAATATAAGGAACATTATCTTGATCTAAAATTCATTTCCAAGTGCTTTTGAAACACTTGCATTGTTTAAGGACACTCCGCTTTAAATTCGTTGTGCGCGATTTGAAGGCTCACTTGCATATTTTGTTGTTATTGTCAAAATTGTCATTTCTGTCAACCGGTTGCCCCCTTACGAGCAACCCTCAAGTCTTCGAGATACTTGTGCGAGCTAGGAAACATGCAGCCCTTACCTTTTAACGTATGATGCCATGAACTAGGCCGTTGACGTCGCGGTGAATTGAACCTGCCTACCTTCCTTGGATTAGCAAACGGGCACAGTACCTACGCGCCACCAAGACCCATATTCGTTTCATAATATACTATCAGTTGTAGAGAAAAATTATTCAGTGTTACTTATAGTATTACGTACTTGTCTCGAAAAAATAAGATGAAAATTCCATGACATCGAAAAGTTTTTAAACAAATATTTCTCAAAAAGATTTATTTCTCAAGAAAGTTTTCGTTTATTTCATATGAATAAACTGTCAGAAAATATAGGAATGATTATGGCCACAGAACAATTTTTACAAAAAGAGGAAATCAGTAGTTATTTTTAGTGAGGCAAAGGAGACAATAATCACGCTCTCTTAAATAACAGCTGTTGGAAAAGGTTCCTGGTTAATATTCATTCAAGTATTTGGTGATCTGCACAACATAAACAGACACATAATTTCAATATACTTGGACCATACGTCAAGAAATTCGTTAGCCTGGGATCATAAATCACAAAATTCGTCCGCCATCTTGATCCTCAAATTTTGATAACAAATTCTTCATTCCTAACATCTGGTAATCAATATTCAAAAGAATCACATAGTCATATTTTGAATTCTTTGATTTTGAATAAAAACAAACCATTTCCTACTCCGAAATCCCCATACGCCAATTTCAAATCAAATCGGACCATAAATTACAAAACTTTTCCATCATGAATTTTTCATAAAAAAAAACTCATATGGATTATGGAGTCACATTTGTATGAGGAGTTTATTATAAATATCTCAAAAAATTTAAAAATTTGCTACTCCCTCGAATATTCCTAGATAAATAACGATTTTGAATACTGGACGTATTGAACTTTTGAGTGAATTTTTAATCGTGAATTACAGGGTGATTTCTGAAAAGACTGATATTTTGTCATTTTTATTATGGAAAATTTTCATGATCACCCTATATATCCCAACGAAATCATGTTTATGCGGTATCAGCTATCTTCGGGGATGATGATTCATTCGAATGTACAGGATGTGTACGAAAGAGTCAAGTCACCCTGTACAAAATGTATGGATTTTGATTAATGATGGAATAAGTATATTGTATGCCAAATGATTTTATCAGTATTTCATTATTACATCGAATTTTCAGACATTACTAAAATGTTTTTAATTTTCACTCTGTACATGACATAATCTGCAGCATCTGAATGATATTTAGCAATATGAAGGTACGATGATGATAAGAACGAAAAAAAATGCAGTTGTCACTTTCAAATCCCGAGAAAATAATTGAATAAAAATTAATTATTTTTAACTAGAACGCCCTGTATTTCAAACTCTATCCATCAACGAACCTTGCGATTCTGCACGATCAATCAGTACATCGAATACTACAATATACTAAAAATTCAGACAGTTTCACCGAGAACCATTTTACCTATAAAAAGTGCGGGGTCCTTTGAATTTTTGACAACTCATATGCAAGTATTTTGCAATGCACTAATTTTTGTAAAGAGTGAAATTTTCTGACAAATCGATAATAAAAAAGTTTTCCATATGATGCAAATTTTTGAATCTCACTGTATATAGTCTGGACCACATTTTGATAGGCAACCCATTTTAGGCGTATTCGTCTATTTATCAAACTTCATAATAAGTATGTTTCATCCGTTAAACAGCACGGTAAAGGTCGACCTCTCTACGGCTCTTCGACTATAAGGTGAATGAACTAAATCAACTGAAGGTGTCGAATTGCTATACTGAGCCATATTTTCTCGTAAGATGATTTTGAAATTATTTCGAAACATGATTTTAATAACTACGTTATCGTTTTTGTTGTCGAGAAAATGAATGTTTTCGAAAGAATTACGTCATAACTTCAAAGTTGTCAAAGGTCGAACAATAACATAACCACATTGAATTCAAACTCATTATGCACACGATATTATAATTATTAACACAGCAGAAATGTTCTCAAATAACATCTTTTGATTAATGATTTGTAACAGTGTCATGAAGAGGATGATGAATTCTTCAGTTATGTCCTTTTATTTTCCAATCCCAACCCAAGTAGTCCCATCAGGAATGGAGAGAACTGGTTTCAAAATTTTACAGACTAGGAATTTTTTATATACTTCCGGGTGTCAAAAAACCTCCTGACTAAAATAAATAATAAGAAGGTAATAGTCCATACTCGAAGTGGAAGACCAAGTTTTTTTGGAAAAAGAACACAAAGTCGTCTCCACAAAATTTAATAGAGCAAAGGATATAAATCCAATCTCAAACAAGACATGTTTCGAACATATATATGTTCATCTTCAGTTGGGTACAATTAGTAATATAGAAAAGAAAGTGTGGAGAGAAAAATACAAAAATAGTAGGACTAACTAATTGAGCTATTGGTACATGATGTACATTTTGATGTTATTTATATGAAAATAGGGGTAGAACCCCAGAATATCAATTCAAAAGACATAATCTTGAACGTGAAAACTATACACGAAGCGACGCTTATTCTTTACAAAAAAAAAATAGCTCAATTAGTTAGTCCTACTATTTTTGTATTTTTCTCTCCACACTTTCTTTTCTATATTACTAATTGTACCCAACTGAAGATGAACATATATATGTTCGAAACATGTCTTGTTTGAGATTGGATTTATATCCTTTGCTCTATTAAATTTTGTGGAGACGACTTTGTGATCTTTTTCCAAAAAAAAAAAATTAAAAAAAAATAAATAAAATAAAATAAATAACCTTGAATTGGGGAAGCCCAATTTAGAAACGTCCTATAATGGAGGTGGTGGAAATCTCATTTTCCCATAGTGGCAGCTGCATTGTCTACTGTTAATATGAGATCTTCCAGCTGGATTTGCACCATACCTTCCATTCACAATTTTTTTATTTCTCTGTACGATTCAAGAGAAGTTATTAATTTTCCTTGTTTTTGAACTCAACGTCTTCAACTAAAAAATGACACCTGACGTTCGTCATACTCTTTTGAAAACATCCTCCCGATGTGATTTTGAAATACTTTCAATATTCGACAGTTGTGACGCCATGGTTCGAAATAATTCCATCAAGAAAATATAATGTTTTCAAACTATTTGATATACTTTCACGTGAAAATATGGCTCTAGGTACCTACCAACATTAAATTGGTTGCGTTGAGGAGTGAACAGTGTGTTACAAATAGTGGTTTATTATTGTAATGTGTATCTCCAGCTCATTCAATTGATAAAACAATTCAAAACTTTGCTAAAATGAATACATTTCGTGAGTTTGTGTGATACAACTTCAGACAATATTGAATATTCATTCTTCCCAGTACCTGTACTGCTCCAGAAACCGACAATCTTATTCATTGTGTATATTCTTAGGAACTGAAATGAATGATAATATATCGATACTTCAAATTCAAGAAGAATCCAGCGTTGCCTCTCAGAAACAATCAACCATATCACAATTCAAATCGATAGCTACATTATTTTGAATTTTGATCTAGGTCATGTCGCGCCATTAACCAATCAAAATAATTCGAGAGAATAAAGACATACAGTGCGGTCGTTAATAATTTTCCTTCCCTGCTAACTTTTGAATCTCATTGAATAAGGTATGTAGGAATAATGATCAAAGTTATATCCACAGTTATATTTAGTAAAGTTGAGTCTCCAGATATATAAAGTTAAATTCTCAAAATAGCGAAACCAGTTTCGGGCTTTGAGAAACTCATCTTCAGATGGAAATAATATGAAAAGGAAATGTAACTATAACTAAAACATTTTAGTTATATATTTAACTGTTTTGTTCCAGTTATAATTACAGCTTGAAAAATCTATAGAGGAATATCGATAAACGTATGAGCTGTGCGAATTAGAATGAGAAATGTGGAACGTTACAAGGATGAGTAACTGATGCGGGTGATAGCGACAGGGTAACATCTTATGACCACTACGAGATTGTCGTTCATTGGGCAGATTATTATACTGTTATTGAGTTACAAGTGTTAGTGCGACTGAATATAGTTATTCGATATAATAGTGATACCAACCCCATAGACTACAGAAAGTATTCGGGCGATATATAGAGGTAGTATAAGTTGTTCATTCAATTATAATGTAGACTGAGCTCTTCTGATGCCACCGGGCATCAAAAAATGTTTCGCTCTTTTGGGAACTCTTCACATAATCTAATTGTGGAAAGGACTTTTAGCATTATTCCCATATAACTATCCACTACGCTTCGAAAAATGGACTTCTTCAATCATTTATAATGAAGGTAGGTAGTATCAAAGTTCAAGCCGTCGGCTGGTCACCATTTTTTCAATTTTTTGTTCATCGAAACCATAATTATTTTTAACAGTGTTTTGGAGATAATTACTTTGCTTGAATTTGGTGAAGCTGTCGATTTCATAATCAAAATGGCATACAAGAGCATTTTTAGGGTCTCCTCCCTTGTAACTTTGGCACAAGATATCGAGTTAAATATAGGTGTAAACATGACATTTTTACTACATTATGAGAGTAAAATGATTCTTGATGTTGATGTCTTTGTTAATTGATTAATTGAGAAATAAGTTCATTAAGTGAGGAATTGAAAATAATTTTAATATTAGTGTACTTTTGACTTCAGACTTCTACCAACGCATACTTTTACAGTTGGAAAAGTTTTTGCTAGTTTCGAAAAAATTGTGCGCTTCTGTTTATTTCTAGTATGGCTCGACTTGACCTTTATAACATAAAATTGGAGTTATTTTGAATTATGCTGATATGGGCGTAATTACTATGAAGCGATCACGACAACAAGCTTTCTTCTTGTTTCGTACACTTGCGTTTCGTACACCTTAAAAAATTACCTGAAATAATGTTATTTGGTACTAATTAATGAATAGTGCGAAGAGTAATTCTTTAGTCTGGCCTAATCAGAACGAACTAACCTTACGCAGAAATTTGAGTGCGTGGAAATTGAACACAAATTTTGCGAAGAATAATTCTTCAGTCTGATCTAACCTTACGTGCGTGGAAAATGAAAACATACATTTTTTGAAGAAATTTTTTTAGTCTGATCGCACAGAACGAACTAACCTTACGTAAACATTTGAGTACGTGGAAACATAAATTTTACTTCATTATTTAGCCTGCTCTAACCAGAATGAACATCGCAGTGGCCGGTGAACGAAACAAACAAGAAGCTGAAAATTCATTAATTAGTTTAGTTTAGTGTACCAAACAAGAATATTTCAGGAAATTTCTTTAAGTGTGCGAAACAAGAAAACAACTTTTGAATTTAGGTTGAGTGAAATGATTGGGAAGATTCTGAGGACTGGTTGTGTTAAAAGAGAAAAAGGATCAGCATAAGCAACGAAAACGGTAGACACAGATTGTGGGGAATCTCCAACCAACCACAATAAAAGAAACTATCTGAAATAAACAAATTACTAATTGTGATGCTTTAAATATTAGACGATCCCGATAGGAGTCCACTTGTCTCTTGTGACGTCAGTATCCATATTTTTAAATGGACTATAAATAAAGAAAATTCATAGTTCAGCTTCAGGTTAACGAAATAACTTTACCAAAATCGAAAGATAAACAATGTGATAGTAACATGCAACAAGAAAGCAATGCCATACGAAGAAGTTCAAAAATTATTATTCAATACGTGTTTAGTATTGCAATCGGAAGCGACATTATTAAAATGAATGACGTTTTCCAGTCTGAGTCTGTCTTATCAACATAGTGTAAACATTTTTGATGCACAAATATTGAAGAATGACTCTCCATTTAGAATCCATTAGAAATCTCGTTTCTGCGTGCGAATTTGTAAGCGCTAAATAAATAAAAAGCGCTGTCGTTTATCTTCATTCAAACGCTTCATCGTCTATGGAATTGAAACGATTAAAGTCTGATTATTTCAAAGGAAGGGGACTCTGGATTTTTTGGAAGCTGTGGAAATAACGTTTGCAAAGCCTGAAGCCGAAGAGCCGTATTTTCCAAACTAATAAATATTTAGATATTTATCGAACCAGAAAATATTCAACAATGAAATATCACTACTACGAAACTACTACTATCCAATGCCACGATCAGTTTTGCCATATTTTTCAATGTATAGCTGCCATATTTATTATGTAAAGGGCCCCACTCACGATCCAACTATACGCTGTACGATTTTGTCGGATTCGATGAAACTGAACGCAATTTGATCGTGTATTTTCGCCATCCAATCTAGTCGACGCGATTTCGTTGTATTGGATGTCAGCTACACCGGTTCGTCTGCAGCAGTGCTACAGTGTTGATTTGATGGTTTATTTGATAGTGTATATTCCTTTCCGATTTCCAACGAGATTGTAGTACAATCGCATACGATTCAGTCGTACTGTAGAATCTGATCGTGAGTGGGGCCCTTAAGACGTAGGCAATACGAGGTCGCAAGTTGTCCTCAGATATAGCATGAGCTCGATAGATATTAGCTAATAGACAGTAACGTTAGATACTATTTTGGAAACAATTCACACCAATGTGAATATTGGTGAATTTTGATAAGGGGTGAAATTATGTTTATTAATGAAAAGGGGATCATTCTCCATGAAAATTGAAAAATGAAAAATTGTATTTATTGAATTTGACATGAAGATCAACTGCTGGGTTTCCAGGCTTATTCGTATGTCACAGTCGTTAGAATTGATTTTATAGTTCCCATTTTTGCTCAAATGATTAGGAATTACTTCTAATAAACATTTTTGCATCTTTCAATTCATTATTAATGAAACAAAGACTTTTTGAAAAATGTTACCATTTACGAACGGTAAAATTACATATCTAAAATATTTCTGTTCAATAGGGTAGATTAAATTTTCTTCTCATGTTTCCGTTTAGCTGCTCAATATAGTATGTAGATGACAGAAATATTGAGAAGTATATGAATCTAGCAATCAACAAACCAGCATAAAATGAATGAAGATTTGCCAGAATATTACAATGACGAAGCAATATGATACTGATGTCGCTTTATTTTATTTTATTTGAGATTAAACGACTTACCAAAGGAAGTCAAATCTATCTTATATGAGATAGCCACGTCCGAAGAGAGCACAAAGGTAGTTGTTCCTGTCGTGTAAAAACTCATCTATCATCATAGCCCACCAAGACCAAACCGACCTTGACTCATTATAGTTCTTGCGCTGACTAGATAGATAGCTACAGGGGTAACAAGTCGTCGCGTCGGGCGGGTGGGTTGTGATCTCTTCGGAAGGGTGGTGCTGAGAGTCCCCTGGGACCAACGGTTCATCGGAATGTCCAACAGATTTAATATAAGTTTCTTTTCATAACACGATCTAAAAGTTTGTTATTTCTATCATTAACTGCAGTGAATTGCATGAGTTGAAGATAACAAAAGGAGTCTATCAGTTCAACATGTTTAATAATAATAATAATAATAATACATTTATTATTTACATTAATACATGTTACGTGAAGCACAAATAATGAGGGTGTACAATGGTAAATAAAAGGAGAACTATTTCTGTTTAACATCCCGAGCCTCCAAGTATATTTTATATTAGACATGTTGAAATCACCTAAGATAATAACAATATTATTTTGGAATATGCCTTCATTTTAAAAGTTGCTATAGGAAGTGATGTTACCTGGGGATAGGTAAACACACCCCAAATAGATTTTATTTTCACAACCGTCTTCAACATAAATCCATGTCCTCCGCGTCAGACTGTAGCTCTGGATGGTGCATTTCCTGACACTTCGAGTTAACTGCAATCAACAATCCGCCACCGTCGGACTTGAAAGAGGATTTTTTTATCGCGATCATGTCTAAATATTTGGTACTCACTGGTAAATAATTCATCACCCATAACGCTTCAATTGAGCCATGTTCCGGTAAGTGATTTAAAAATATATTGCCATTTTTGTTGCTCAGATACGTCCTTTATTAAAAGTGAACCAGTGTTATTTTGTTTACACATAGTATTGGCGGAAGTGATAAAGTTGTCTCTACCATTACGAGAGTTCAATTTGACTATAATATTTTCAATTTGGTTGGTTGAGTTTTCTATTCAATTATTTCTAATTTCTATTAAATTAGTATCATCTGCGTAAAGTATTGGATAGTCTATTTTAGGTAGATCAGTTATAAGCATTTTAAATAATGTAGGTGAGAGGCATATTTAACAACATCATTGAACTTGTCCACTCCCCACAACGTATAATTTGATTGGTCACTGAGATAATTTCACGAGCAGTTCTGCCATCAATATTACTTCTTGAGTCGTCATACTCAATCACATACTCACCTTTGCTCCTTCGTCATCTGCTGCCCAACCAGCATCACAAAACCTATGCAAAATGATCTTCATCTCAAGACAACAATATACATTACCCAAATCTTTCATTTGGACAAATTTCCCAAAATTTTCTCAAGAATATCAACACGTCCAATATATAATAACCAAATTTCTTTCTTCGTCTTTATGATATGATATTCATAATATTGTTTGGATCACCCGGTATACTCTTCAGTACTGATCTCCTGATTCAGTCTTTTTTTTAGCGATGATTCTAGCGATTGGCTTCCCGTTGTTGCTTTCGTTTTTTTATCTTTTGCTCTCGCTAAGATAATAGGTATAATCCACAGAATATATAGCAACCATTTAAATGTATTTCAGACTAGTTGGTCATCATCAGTACGTGCAATAGTTGGATGAAAGATATAAACAAAAGTTGTCAACAACAAAAATCTAATCACATATTTAGGGCCTCTGTAAGACTGTGCATTTTCAAGGCAACAATAACTAACAACTAACAAGTCTGAATGCTATACATACGTTCTGAGCAAGTATTCAAATATATTCAATTACTCACCAAATTTGGCAAATGGAATTTACTTTAAACCCGATTTTTAAATGATCACTCAGTTATGACCACCTTTTGTGACCGCTTACTGAAATGCAACAAAAAAGTATCCACAAAACCTACTGAATATTACATTTTATCGAGTTTAATTAGCTTTACATTGTCATCTCTAATGTGTTACCAATGTTCTATTGTTCTATTAAGCTCTCAGAACTTCAATGATTTTTCATGTTTTATCACATCGGGAATATATTTATCCTTTTAACCTGGAAATATTCTCTTGTATTAGTACCACGTAACGTATTCCTATCTCATGGACTAGCTGAATCGAATGATTTGAAAATGACATCACGTCGATAATAACAGAATTTTCTTGATTCCAATTTATTATTCCTTGTTCATGTTTCACAGCTACGATTCAAAATGATTGGAGAATATCTAATATATCTATAGCAGAAGCCTACCTTATGAACCGCCTTTTAAGTTATCTTCCGAATGGTCGAATTGATATAACATCGAAAAAGGAAGACCCTTCACCCCACTAATCTACAATCATACTATTTTTCAATCCCATTATACTCAATGAATCATCACCCCATGCCTCTCATACCTCAAATATCAAATCGTTAGTCCACTAGAAATAGACACTCAGTTCGTATCAATTCCAAAAGTTTTCAAACTTTGGTCAAATGAATGGTACATCAAGAAAGCAATAAATCTATAAATCTCAGTTTGCAATCTCTTTCGAAGTACGTAACATTATCAAAATGGCAATTAACTTGAATTTTGCTGTATACTCGTTGAGAAAATTCCAAAAGTTCTGCAAACTTGGCCGATACATCGGAAAAATATTCCGAACAGTCCTGCAGATTTGCAACCCTCTACGTTGACCGGAACATGTATTTTTTTAATTTTTAGATTTTAAAGTTCCGGATCTTGTACAAGGTTGCAAATTTGGGAATTCATTAGAATAGATGTTTTCAAAATTTGCCAGAAAGTTTCAAAACTTTTGTAATCATTTAGCGACCACCTTGATCAAAAAAATTACCACGAATTGAAAAAATATAGATATATTCCGGTTAATGTGAAAGGTTGCGAATCTCTACAACTGTTTGAAATATTTTTCCGATGAATCTGTTAAGTTTGCAGAACTTTTGGAATTTTCTTCTCTTATGGTATATCAAAGAAAAACATTATAGGTCGATGTTCCGTAGACTTGAATTGGTTGCAAACTTGATTCGCGATATGAAGTAATATTCAATACTACTACCTTTTATAAGATAGTTCTAAATGAAAACCTCGGTTTTCGCCCCAGTAAATTGCGGGAGTTTGCATTTTGGGCACCAAGGCAATAAAAGGACTAATTCAACATGCATTTTGGGCACTGACCCAAAAGGTCCCCATTACAAAAATTGCATTTTGGGCACCGAGCCTTATTATTCATTCGTCATTTTTATAATTTTGGGTAGGTTAATAGGTAAATAATACAAAACTATTTTAAAGCATACGAAAATATGTTTATTATTGTATTATGATTACATTAATTGTACAAAACATCTTAATCTAAATATCTTATTTATTGACATAACAATGGAATGACAAACATTTAATAAAGTGTAGCCTATTGATTTCCTTATTTTGGTATTTAATAATCATTGATTCAATAAATTGGTTTCTTGCAAATATCCCAAAAAGTATTGAAGGAATCGTTTTATAGTCAATGTAACTTTTGTAGAGAATTATGAAACCTACAAAACAGTTTTCAAAGCGACACAGAAAATCCGAGAAAACCTCGAAAATGAGACCATTTTTCAAAAATTCATAATTTGTACAAATCTGAAGATGAACTAACAATATTGTGAAAACTGATAGATAATAACCTGGAGTTCAACTGTGCGCAAGATGTGTTCTGTCCGATGTGTAGTTTTTGTACAATCGCGTTACTTATAAAAAATTTAAGGGCACATCTTGCAAGATGTGCCGATTTAAAGGAAATCGTTATATTCAATGTGTTGAAGGCATGTAGGAGAACATCTATAATTTGAATATTTTGGATTTTCACCTAAGGGGTGGAAAATGTGTTGAAAATGCCACTGAAAGTCGCTCCAAACGGTTGGAACTGTGTTTGTGGCAGAATCAAGGAGCGGTAGTGGGGAAATTGCATTATTCAAATCGTCGCGCGGTTATTCTCTCCTCTCCTCGATAGTTCCCCCACTACTGCTACTCGACTATTCCATGAACACACTTTCAAGCGTTTAGAGAAACTTTCAGTGGCATTTTCAACACATTTCCCACATCTCAGATAAAAATCCAAAATATACGAATTGTAGTGTTTGATCTTTACTTCCAGATGCTGTTCACAGATTTAGAATATAATGATTTCCCTCAAATCTGCGCATTTTGCAAGATAAGCCCTAGAATTGTTTATAACGCGATTGTGCAAAAACTACACATCGGACAGGACACATCTTGGAGAGAGTTGAACCAAATGTTATTATCTATCAGTTTCCGAAATATTGTTTGTCCAGTTTCAGATTAATAACAATTGTGAATTTTTAAAAAATGGTCTCTTTTTGATGTTTTCCAGGATTTTCTTAGACGAAAATGCACCGATCCGGTTGTACAAAAAACCATTTTGTAGGTTCAATAATTCTCTATAAAAGTTATATTGACTTTAAGGCGATTCCTTCAAAAGTGTTGGGAATATTTGCAAAAAAAACAAAAAAGTTGTAATTTTTTACACTATTTCTTGTTTTAAAAATAATAAAAATTCCACAAAGCGATTTTACTAGGGCGAAAACCGGGTTTTTCATTAAGGAACTATCTTATAAAAAGTAGCATAGGCCATTTGCGTCGTTTATTTTGTGGGGGAAAAAACTTCTATAGCTTGGTCTATGAGATTCATTGCTTTCTCGATGTACCATTCACTTGACCAAACTTTGAAAACTTTTGGAATTATTGTTAAATTTTCTATTTCTCATGTCTATCTCTACTGGCCTGTGGCCTGTCATCTTGTATCGAGGTAATAGGGCACGTTCTTCACAATAAATACATTACAAAAAACCCCACTTCAAACTTTTTTCACGGAATACTATGTGAAAAAAATGAGAAACGAGGCCAGAGAACCGTAATATGTCCTAATCAATATGTCATTATAAATTGATGTAACAATCTGGGTTATTCTGGAATTGAGGAACGGCAGTTCTGCTTATCAGAATTTCTTGAATCTGCAATCGTCTTTAGATGGATACTGACAAATCAAGAATCTATAGTGTAATTACAGTGTAATTTTTGCGGTCTCATGGCGCGCGAGGTTTCACGCTTTATCTCCCTCCAAAACTGTCCATGAGCGGTCTCATAATGTTTAATTTTCACGCTCGGTTGCCGGAATGTTCCATTGGCTTCGATATATGCAGTTTCTATAAATTTGCGCTTGAACCAATGTTCCTCTCTATGAAGAACACTAGCCTCGTCCCAAAAGAATTCGGTGGTGCTCTTTCGGGCGTAGTCAGCAATTCCCGATTTAGAAGTTCCCCCCGTTGAATCCACTTTTTGTGTTCGGCTATTCTTTCCATTGTTTCTCGTAAGCAAAATTTCATTGTGTCACAATTTCACAAAATCCAATTATTTTATCCGTTGTCGAAAATCGCATTTAAAAAAAATAGAATTCAGTTTTAATACTGTTTGGTCTATTCACAAGAACTGTTACCGGTGTTGGATTTGCATTTTCTTCGCATAAAAATGTTTTTTCTTGAGTGCCTTCGTTTAGAATTTGTACTTTTCTTCAGTACAATGCTGTGAACTGTTGGTACGGTCTAAACATTTTAGTGTTTAATATTTAAGCATCTACGTTCAAAAAATATTCAAATCAATAAGAATTTTGGTAGAAGTTCTTCGAAAATTTCATTGCAAACAGGCTATTATTTGTAGGGCATCACTGAAAAGCGTATACATTTTTCTGAGACATTGGGTGTTGTCATTCAATGTTTTGAGATTACTACAGAGTGGGGGGGAAGGAAGTGAAAAAGAGAACATCTATCAACTCACTCTAGTTTCCTCTACGTATGAACATCAGTTTGAGCGATTTGTTTCATTCCTTGTTTTTGGAGATATAACGACTGTTTTATTTTACTCTTTGAATATTTGAGAAAGAAATCTATGTACATTCCTACATTCATGAAAATTGTCTGTAAAAAACATATGCAAAAATCGAGTCACGGTCATTTAATCAAAATATGTTCATATTCAGACAAAAAGAATTAATCCGTTACTGTATATTAATCTTCCAAATCGTCGAGCTAATAAAATCAAATAATTCATACTGTCAGGCTATTTGGCAGTATCCTACTAGAGAATTTCGGTGAATTCCATAAAATTTACGAGAAAAATTTTAAATCAGAGGTGATCAAACATCAAAGGAGGAGATAATTATTGTTATTTTCTTATTTTCCATGGCTTCTCAAAATGAACACTTTTGAAAAAAAAGTTCCTTAACTCCAGTAATCAACAAACGTACCATTTTCGGATCCCAATATATTCAATAAGTCATAGTCCCCCGCTTTCAAACCTCTATCGAATCACATCATATAAGTGTGTTATAGGGCAAGTTCGTCACAATCAAGATTACAATCCAAACATTTTCGTACTTTCGGTTTATTTCTCGACAAACTGTCAAGAATTTCCACCGGTGTTGTACTGGCTTCTTTAAATGAATCCAGCAGTTCTTCCACATGAAAATGGTTGCCTTCCTATAGAACTGTAGCTGTTCTTGAGTACAATGCTGTAGTACTATGGACTTCATCTGTCTCAGTTGACAGAAAACTATTGAAGCAACTATACTCTCAACATACTTTTAACTGAATAAGAAAGTATGTGGGAATTTTTCGAAAATGTTTATGCAAATAGGGTCATATAGACGTTGGGTATTGCCCTTCACTTGATATAAACACAAGTTCGAACGATTTGATACATTGCTTGGTTGGGAAGATATGGTTAATATTTCAATTTTCTCTTTGTGTATTTGGAAAACCAAATCACTAGTTTGTTAACATTCTTCTATTCATGAGAACTGTCTGAGAATACATAATGCAAACATTGTTTCAGGGCTCTGACACCTACTTGTTTATTTTCGGCAGGTTTGTTTTTTTTTCACCGCCGAGATTTGCACATCTTTGCACTTAATTACACCGTACTAATGTTGATCAACAAGTCTAAAATACACGTTTACGTTTGTTCTGCTATTTGAGGGTTAGCTCTATCATATTTTCCTTCGGTAAACCAATTTATGATCAAGATAACGGGTATAACTCTCCGGAATGTATAGCAACCAAATTTATATATGTATGTACGTTTTTCATACTTATTGGTCATCATGAGTACAATGTTACTAAGAGGAAACACGTGCATACAGTTATCGCTTCAGTTAACAAGTCTGAATATAACCGATTGCTGTACATTCTGAGCAAATATACAAACACATTCAATTACTCATCTGATGTGGCAATCAGTATAGAAGAGACTTTTGAACTGATTTCGAATAATTATACAGCTATGACCGCACCCACCCTATTGTGACCGCTTGCTGAAACGACAAAAAAATGTATACACAAAATATACTGGATAATAAATTTCATTGAGTTTAATTAGCTTTGAATTGTTATCTCGAATGTGCTAGCTGTGTTCTATACGTCATATTTATCAGTTTACTATTTTATAGTCATAAACAAGCTCTCGAAATTTTAGTGAATTTTTATGAAAGGAATAATTTATATAATCTGAAAATATAATCTTCCTTATGAATATCACGTATTTCTATCTCATGGACTGGCTGAATTGGATTGAAAGATTTGAAAATGAAATCACGATTATAAAATAATTCTTTCGATACCGATTTTTGAGAGAATTCTTCTAGTCATTGTTTACGTCCCACAGCCATCATCCAACAATATCAATGTGAGAAAATGCCTCGGAAGTCTACCTTACATATTTTTCTTCTAAATGATCGAGCTCATCAAATAGAGTTGCCGTCAGGCAATTTGGAGGTGTCCTACTAGATAATTTCGGTGATTTCCATAAAAGTTACTAGTTAAGTTTGATGGGGAGATGATAGAACATCAAAGATGGAGATTATTCATTTTCATTTTTCGTAGCTTCCTTATACGAATATTTTTGACAAAGAAAAACTCTTGTCTCCAATAATCCAAAATCCGAAGCATACTTTTTACAATTGTACCTACTATTTTTCGATCCCAATACATTTAATGAATCATCATCCCCAGCCGTCAAACCTCTATCGAATCACCTTATATCGAGTTATAATATAGGATATGCAAGGACATCGCAATTCTAAAATATTCAAGCTCTATCGTCGGTCTAGAGGAACTTCGAATGAATATCTTTGCAGAATCAGAAGTCTATCGGAATACGCCCCCTCTTACAGTTCCTTGAAATTTTAGCTAAAATACCACCAGCAATCACTTCATGGAAAAATTAGTGAATAAAATTGAGAAAGGAGGCCAATATGAGACAATTAAATTGAATAATTTTCATTTCCATAATTCACGATGGAACAAACCTGACGCTCCCAATATATGATTTATTATCAGCCTATAAAAGATGGAGAGTGCCACAAAAATAAGGGTCCGATAATGGCACCTCCTGATATACCGTACCCTCCCAGACATCGAGTATATTTGGACAGCAAGTATAGCATTCAAACGAAACATAATAATCTGTGTTACTCTAGAAACGAGAAACGGCAGTTCTTTTCATCATAGCCGTTCGAATAAAAAGTATATTCATCTCAAAAACAATCGTTTTTCACAAGCCAGAACTTAACAAAAGTGCATGTAGTCGAAACATTTCAAAATTTAAATATGTTAATACGTATCATTATGAATCTGTATTTTACGAAAGCTGAATAAATATGTGAAGATTTTATACATTTTTTTGGTCTATTTCACAACAAACTGCCAAGAACTTCCAGCGGTGTACTGATTCTCTTTTAACGTATACAACAGTTTATCTACTTGAACATTGTGGCCTTACTTTGGAACTGTAACTGCTCATGAGTACAATTATGTAGTAGAGAAACAAGATGTCCTGCAATACCAGGACCGCGCTTATTACCATAATCCTATACAATAGGAATAATTGGGTCAAAAATCCAACAGAAAACAACTACTTTCCTGGCTAATACCACGACTAACGTTGAATTACATCTAATGAATTCATCCATTTGTCCCAGTGGACAAAAAACTATTGAAGCGACTACTCTTAACATACTTTCAAATGAATAAGATCTTGAGTGGAAGTTTTTTTGAAATTTTCTGTGGAAACAATGCCTCTGTATGGTATCACTGAATAGTGAATACTTCACTGAGACGTGGGGTGTTGCCATTCAATATTTTGGGACGGCTGAAGCGGGGGTAGGAAGAGGGAGTGAAAAGGAGAACATCTTCTATCAACTAACTCACTCTGGTTTCCTCTCCATATAAACACCAATTTGAGAGCTATTTGATTCAGTGCTTGGTTATGGAAATATAATGACTTTTTCAGTTTTCTCTTTGTCTTTGTCATTTACATTAGTGCGTTTTTTAGGTTTGTCTTAGAATAAAGTTACAAAAATCGTTCCAATGTCATTCCTCCCTACTTAATTCTAGTATTCAGTGCACTTATACTAACTTGTTCATAGTCCATTGGGATTGAACATTTTCTATCAACTTTCATTATGTTTACAGGAAAATAAATTTCTATCCAAGATTAGCTTTCTTGCTAGAAGGTGGAGTATATTCTTCATTCGAAGATGTGAATTAATATTACGTGTTAGAGCATATAGGTCTTTTCAGAATTGGAGGTTCCAGAGTTAAACAAATGATTCTCTACACACTACGAACTACATGCAGTAGGTATTCATATTCACCTTGAATGTCACAAATTCTTACACTATAAGGTATTTTATAATGAAAGATACATATTTTGGTCCCTTAACACACTATTTACAGTACCCGTAATTATCCGAACACGGTAAAACGTCAAACAAACTAAAATTTCTAAACAAAAAAAATCGACAACACTGAACACTAACTATTTTAAAAAGAATATTTGAACAGAGGGTTTCGAGTGCCTCCTTTGAGGCCCATATGATCGAGGTTGGGGTCCTCGTCATCTACTTCGGCGAGCATCTCGATTGGGCGCCCATTGTTGAGCATCTTAGCTCCGCGCTACTCGACGGCACACTGTGCGTCGCGTCGCGGCCGCTCCCGATCGAAGCATGCGTAGGGACGCCGCGCGCTTCGGGCGGGTGTCGTGCCTTTATTGTGGAATTTGATTTTGGGGACAGACCATTTTCGAACAGCTGATCATGGACATACGAAGGTCACTATACTGTTCTAGCGTTGAAGGAAATGCCATTAGATGGAAAATGACAACGTAACGATAGTAATGTTTTGAAAACATGCGTAGAGTGAATCAGATATTCAGCAGTAAGACTGATTTCATCTACTCATATCGAAATGAAATGGGAATTAAGTAGGTCATATTCATGGATATTGTCGACGGATAACATACATGATAAACTGTTGCTGACAGAAATAACAATCATGAGGACTTAGTATTGTTTCATTGCGAACAACGTAAAACTTAATTAATAATGACAGAAGAATTTAGAATCAATCGATTACACGACGGGACGGGACGGGACGGGACGGGACGGGACGGGACGGGACGGGACGGGACGGGACGGGACGGGACGGGACGGGACGGGACGGGACGGGACGGGACGGGACGGGACGGGACGGGACGGGACGGGACGGGACGGGACGGGACGGGACGGGACGGGACGGGACGGGACGGGACGGGACGGGACGGGACGGGACGGGACGGGACGGGACGGGACGGGACGGGACGGGACGGGACGGGACGGGACGGGACGGGACGGGACGGGACGGGACGGGACGGGACGGGACGGGACGGGACGGGACGGGACGGGACGGGACGGGACGGGACGGGACGGGACGGGACGGGACGGGACGGGACGGGACGGGACGGGACGGGACGGGACGGGACGGGACGGGACGGGACGGGACGGGACGGGACGGGACGGGACGGGACGGGACGGGACGGGACGGGACGGGACGGGACGGGACGGGACGGGACGGGACGGGACGGGACGGGACGGGACGGGACGGGACGGGACGGGACGGGACGGGACGGGACGGGACGGGACGGGACGGGACGGGACGGGACGGGACGGGACGGGACGGGACGGGACGGGACGGGACGGGACGGGACGGGACGGGACGGGACGGGACGGGACGGGACGGGACGGGACGGGACGGGACGGGACGGGACGGGACGGGACGGGACGGGACGGGACGGGACGGGACGGGACGGGACGGGACGGGACGGGACGGGACGGGACGGGACGGGACGGGACGGGACGGGACGGGACGGGACGGGACGGGACGGGACGGGACGGGACGGGACGGGACGGGACGGGACGGGACGGGACGGGACGGGACGGGACGGGACGGGACGGGACGGGACGGGACGGGACGGGACGGGACGGGACGGGACGGGACGGGACGGGACGGGACGGGACGGGACGGGACGGGACGGGACGGGACGGGACGGGACGGGACGGGACGGGACGGGACGGGACGGGACGGGACGGGACGGGACGGGACGGGACGGGACGGGACGGGACGGGACGGGACGGGACGGGACGGGACGGGACGGGACGGGACGGGACGGGACGGGACGGGACGGGACGGGACGGGACGGGACGGGACGGGACGGGACGGGACGGGACGGGACGGGACGGGACGGGACGGGACGGGACGGGACGGGACGGGACGGGACGGGACGGGACGGGACGGGACGGGACGGGACGGGACGGGACGGGACGGGACGGGACGGGACGGGACGGGACGGGACGGGACGGGACGGGACGGGACGGGACGGGACGGGACGGGACGGGACGGGACGGGACGGGACGGGACGGGACGGGACGGGACGGGACGGGACGGGACGGGACGGGACGGGACGGGACGGGACGGGACGGGACGGGACGGGACGGGACGGGACGGGACGGGACGGGACGGGACGGGAGGCATTAGGTTGCATCAACGTTAACGAAACACGACGGTTTTTACCAGAATAGTACTTCCTAGCTTCTTGATGGAGGTGTATTAATTCACTAGTTAATATGGTCCACTTCTGCAGAAGATGTCAAGGCAACACGAATCATACGTCAACAGGAGGTATGGAAAAGTAACAATAGTTGTGATAAACACGAAAAAATAGTTATTTACCTAACAAGTGCGGAAAGTAGTACTTTTCCGCACGCGACGGCAGTTGTACCAACGACGCGGAGCGGAGTTCGGGCAAGCCGTTAAGGGCGGAAAAAATATTTTCCGTAAGAGTTAGGTACAATATTTTTCCTACGAGTGTTTTTGTCCATCTTATTTATGAAAAAACAAGGTTTTTAATAAACAAATTTTTATAATAATGCTACAAAATGTCTAAAAAGACAGAATAGTTGCATAGATCATTTAGTTAGTCCTAAATATCATCATTTTTAACAATACAAAAATCGCGCAGAAAAGTAAAAATCGTACGGAAAAGTAAAAATCGTGCGGGAAAGTTGTACTTTTCCGCACGATTTTAAATCGTACGGAAAAGTACAACTTTCAAAACAAAAAATCATGCGGAAAAGTAACTTTTCCGCACGCTTGTAGGAAAAATTATTTACCAAAATTCCAGGGGTGGAACATTTTTTTTTTTCGTGTAAAAATAAATGAATATATTTTGGCTGTAATCTTAAAAAGTATGTGATTTATCGGAAAAACAACTCAACAAGGTGAAAAACAATTCAATTTTACACAACAATTATTCCTAGTAATTTCTAATGAATTGTGCTCGTTTTCTCAGAAAACATGATTGAACGCAGGTTTCAGGTTTACGGTTACCCGCCACTGAAAGTTCTGGCGGAGCCGATATTTGATTGGTCATAACTGTACTAGAAATGATCGGAGAAGGAAAAGTTCATATTATTTCTGAAGACTCCTGCCTTCTCATGCAGATATAATGTTCGATTATTCGAGTACCTAAAATGTGTTTTGTCGCACTTCACGGAGATGTTTGCTGATAATCCTTAAATCATGAATAATTTAGTGAATATGGAATTATCATACTGAAGCAGCAACCCATACCCTCTTTGGACTATATGCAACAATTTTATAGTAATGTGACAAGTCCCACTTATACATGCCAAAAAAAAAACTTTGTTTTACTTTTGCCTCATATTCAACTCACCCATAAAACCGGCATTCTCTTTAGTAAATGTTGAAAATAATCGCTTATTCATG
This sequence comes from Chrysolina haemoptera, assembly GCA_958298965.1. Classification (NCBI taxonomy): domain Eukaryota; kingdom Metazoa; phylum Arthropoda; class Insecta; order Coleoptera; family Chrysomelidae; genus Chrysolina; species Chrysolina haemoptera. The sequence goes on along the minus strand of OY282592.1, from coordinate 21,995,252 downwards.
TCCTGCGTATATTATTCAATAACACTGTTGTGAAGAGCAAACCTCAAGCTTGAAATCACATACTTAATTTTTTATGTAGGATGTGTATGAGCGATTATTTTCAACATTTACTGAAGGAACTGCCGGGATTATGGGTGAGTTGAAAACTGAGGCAGGAGTAAAATCCAGTTTTTTCTTTGGCATGTATAAGTGGACTTGTCCCACTAGTCTAAAATCGTTGCATATGGTCCAAAGAGAATACTGATTCCTGCTTCAGTATTATTATTTCATATCAACTAAAATATCCATGACTTTCGGATCCTTCGTAAATATCGTAGAAGGGTTATATGAAGTGGGACAAAACACATTTCAGGTACTCAGATACTAACATGTTATATTTGCATGAGGAAGTAGAAGTCTTCAGGAACGATATACACTTTTTCTTTTCCGTCTACTATAGTTTTTAGCAAATTTATGACAAATCTAATTTTCGGCCCTGACAGAAATTGCAGTGGCGTCTTAACGCGAGTCTGAAATTTGATATCGAAATATAATAGGTTTTCCGAGAAAACGAGCGCGTTTTGTGAGGAATTACTAAGTATATTCCTTGTGGAGAATTGAATTATCTTTCGCCTTGTTGAAATTGTATCTCGATAAATCTTATACTTTCCGAAACAACAGCAGAAAAAATTGTAATTTTTTTGGGTTCCACCCCTGATTTTTTGGTAAATATTTTTTTTCCTAACAATACATGATATCAAGAAGTCATGTGCCGTGTTTCAAAGTGCTATGATTCAATCTTCACTTGTGGCTTACATTTGTCTGTGGTTACTGTACTAGTAAAAAAACTCTTTCAAACTCTACGAGCAAACAACGTTTCATTAATATGCTGGAGAACTATTTTTAGGGAAAAGATCATTCTGTCATTCATGCTGAAGGTGATGCATAAGCATTAATAGTCAAAGAAGCTATAAAACTAGTCAAAGAAAAACATGTCATTATAGTAGGTAGCTGATGATATTGATATTTTGATCCTACTATCATAGTACTCATCTAAGAACATTTTTATGCAGCCTGTCGCACAAGCTGATATCTGATAGGGAAATCTAATGGAGAAGAATGTTGCAAAACGTCGCTTTTTGTTCATTTGTGTATAACAAATTGTTTATTACATAAACAATGAAAATTTAAATAATAATCGATTTTTTTTTCAATATCAAAGAGATATATAATGATTTTGAAAAAATTGTTGCTTAACTTTCATAATAAGTGGTAAAAAAATTATTATTCAACAAATGCGTTTTGAAGCAATACATTTTTTTTAAGAAACGGTTTTTTTTTAATCATGATTATCATCAATGATTATGTTATCAAAAAAAAAATTTAAATTATCTCATGAACAACGCATTTGTTTATAACAATTTTTTTAACAATAGGAGATAAAAATTATTAAAAATCTACTATAGATGGTTATTCTGATGGTCAGAGACAGTACTAGGAATCGCACGTTGAAGGGATAGACCTAGTTAATCCTTGGCTTGCACAAGTTTCGACTTTTGAGGGCTGCCGTTCGTAAGGGGACGACAGCTGCTTTACCGAAAAAAAAACAGTTTTAACAAAAAACAAAAAGTCAGATTCACTTTGAACTCACAAATGCCTCGTCCGGCTGGCGCTGCGATAGATACAGAGTGAACTATGACCATTTACCAAAAATTCTACAGTGTGTTCTCCCCACCAAAAGGAGAAGAAAACAAAGTGAAATTTGGAAATCTTGACAAAAAAGATACCTTTTGTGAATGTGGAAAAGCGCCACCCCTAGATGAACGCACATGGAAAGGCAGAATGAGTGTTTCTCTGTTCCTCTTCATTGGTCAAACTGAAGGTTGTTATGTGAAATGAAGTTTTATCAACATGGCAACCAACCAATAGGACGTTGCAGAATAAATGATTTCTGAAGAACACAATAAATTACATGAAAATTCAAGTGAATACCATTGGTATCGAACAAACTTTCCGAATACGCGAACACAATGTTCTCTCGAGCACAAATCACATTGCATCTAATCCATTAATGGCGCTTTGAACGATTCATTGACAAAGATACATCGGAATTGATGTATCAGTGAGTAATGAACTGAACCTGACTGACATCAGTTGTTAATTCACGTGGAACCACTTATAGGCGGAGAGGCAAACAAGATTTGCTTCATGCATTGGTACTGTTGCGAAAGTTGGCGAAGTTTCTTCATCCACTTCATATTTATGACAAGTGGGGCTATAGTTAGTAATCAACTACTCTAGAAGATATCATAGAGCAGATAAAACTCACGTCATATCAGGGGCCCGGTTCTCAAATGTCTACTACACTATGTCTACACATCTCTTTGTAATGCTTGGTCGAGAAAAGTGATTGAAATATTTTGTCGCATGCGACATAGGGTAGATCCTGGTCTGCGTCTCATCATAAGCTATTTCCACATGTTTTCTGATTTTCATCCAAATTCATATTAGTCCGTATATGCACCAGATTTTCCATTATACGCTTCCTCCAAAACTTCCTATCTCTTTTCTAATTATCAATATCGGCTCTGGATGACTTCTCGATCAACACCCTACCAGAACCTTTTGACTTCCAATAGTATGAGGTTTATTTCTGCAATATGATATCTGAAATTGGCCCAGAACATTGTGGCGAATGAATAAACTCAAAACAAATATGTATTCCACTAAACAAAAATTATGAAAATTTTGGAAAATCTTCGAAATCCTCAAATCGATTTTCATAAGACACCAACAGAACATCGCATTCAAGAGATTGGGAATTCTATACAACTGACAGCTGTCAGCTCATGATTTGAATTTTTGGCTGAAAATGTTAAATTCCTACTCCAATGCACAAAGAATAACGTGAGAAGGCAATTGGAAAAAGGATAGACTACGGTCTGGTCAGTGAGCAAAAACAGGTACAATCGGATTCACAAATATAGGAACCATTATATGTATATGGAAGAATTTACAGAATGATATAATTTTGATACAATATGGTTCATTGTTTTTCGCATCCTTTCTCATAAAATCAATATAATTAACATTAGCTATCACTTCCCGTGTCTGACCAATTACTTTGCCGTTAAGATCTTATTGAAACTCCATATTTATTAAATTGATAAATGTAACCGTTACTACATGGTAAGAGATCATCATGAAAAATGAGAAATAAAAATTCCCATGTTTTTATACCACTTCATATTTGTAACCCTCGTGTTACTGCAGTTTCGTCCTATATGGACATTTGTACCAAGTTACATATACGCTTGCGTCATACTACGTTATACGACTACTGCGCATCGTGGGCGTGAATATTTTTTAATTTGCAGCTGTGTGAACTACTATATATTCTGTAACAAGGTTAGAATGATAATTCGATGACAGTATTAAGTTCCGATCGCGAGCCGGGGGCGATCGTAAGAAACTACGAGCATCGCGAATTTCCATTCTAACCGAATAATAGACTATTATTTCTACACCATAAAATGTTTATAAAAGTTTCAAATTAAAACATAGCAAACAATAATTTTGAAGAGTTTGTCCATGCATTTATAGGCCAGTAGAAATAGACATTCAATTCATAATAATCACAAAAGTTCTCAAACTTTGGTCAAGTGAATGGTACATCGAGAAAGCAATAAATCTCAGTTTGCAACCTCTTCCGAAGTACGCGACATTGTCATAATGGCAATTAACTTGAATTTTGCTGTATGCTCGTTGAGAAATTTCCAAAAGTTCTGCAAACTTGGAGTAGTATTGAATGTATTATTTCATATCACGAATCAAGTTTGCAACCAATTCAAGTGTACGGAACATTTTTTTTATCGAAAACTAATGTTTTTCTTTGATATACTATAAGAAAATATTCCAAAAGTTCTGCAAACTTGACAGATACATCGGAAAAATATTCCGTAGAGTTTTGCAGATTTACAACCTTTTACGTTGACCGAAACATACATTTTCTTGATTCGTGGTAATTTTTTTGATCACGGAGGTCTCGAAATAAATACAAAAGTTTTGAAACTTTCTTGCAAATTTTGAATGCATCACAAATGCATCACATGCATTCACAAATGCGCCTAATACACGATTCGAAACTTCATGCAATTTTCAAAAATCTAATTTGTAAATTATTTAGATTTTTCAAAATTGAATGAAGTTCCAGATCGTATACACGGTTGCAAATGAATAGAATGAATGAATAGAATAGGTTTCAAAATTTGCAACAAAGTTTCAAAACTTTTGCAATTGACGAATTAAGAAAATATATGTTCCGTTCAACGTAACAGGTTGCAAATTCACGCAACTGTTCGGAATATTTTTCCGGTGTTTCTGTCAAGTTTGCAGAACTTTTGGAATTTTCTCTTATGGTATATTGAAGAAAAACATTATAGGTCGATGAAAAAATGTTCCGTACACTTGAATTGGTTGCAAACTTTATTCGTGGTATAAAAAAATATATACAATACTACTCCAAGTTTGCAGAACTTTTGGAATTTTCTCAACGAGTATACAGCAAAATTCAAGTTAATTGCCATTTTGAAGAGGAAGAGGTTGCAAACTGAGATTTATTGCTTTCTCGATGTGTCATTCACTTGAACAAAGTTGAAAACTTTTGGAATTATTGCTAAATTTTCGATTTTTCATGTCTATCTGCACTGGCCAATTACTATAAGAAAGTATAATCAATCATATATTTATTGAGACCAAGAGATTTCAGAAAGTATCCACATGCAGTCACAATAGTTGGATAGTCGAAACTAGTGTTGCGTGATGAATATTTACCAATCTCACAACAGCAAAATGTTTGTAATTGACAAGCAGGGTGTTAGTTGTTCAAAATGTTAGCAGAAAAAATTCATTGTGCAAGGGAATCGCAATCATGAACATAAGTGAGTATGCTCTGGAAGATTGAAATGCATAAAAAGTTCTGTCGGTTGAACTTCTTGAATCAAATACTGAAAAGGATTTCATTTTACAGTCTTGCCTTATTCGATGTTAATTTTAAATGTTGTTGGGATAGTAACCATGCATAGAACAAGTTCTTGGTACAACTCACTGGTATAAATTGTTGGTAGAACTTGAGAATCTCTGGAACATCGATTTAAATAATGAGAAATAGTGCCGTGTGTAGACTCATGACAAAAATAGCGATATTTCCATAATTGGAATGCATGTTCATGTTTGCGGCGCCACAGACATCGCATACTGAAAAGGTCAAGAGATCACGGTACAGTAGCTATTTATAGACTTTCATCTCATTGTTCAACCAGTACATTTCCTTGCTTCCATCAAGTTCCATCATCTGAGTAAGAATGCATCATTTAGCGAGTCAATTTGTTGATAAAGTCTATACAATGTACGCTCTTATGAAGACAGAAGAAGAGTATTGTAAGTGGATCTTCTTAACCACTCAACGGATATTGACACGGTTTTCACAGTAATTAAGAGAATTATTCACAGAAGATCAGTATGAATAATACTGTTGCGTCTTCGGGTTCAAAAATAAGTGTACACTGGTATGAGCTCGCCTTTATTAATCAAACTTCACTTGACAACACTGTAATTCAAGTCACTGTCAAATCTGATATCAAAATACTTGTATCCAAGGTAACTCAAAGTAACTTCATAACTAACTTCATCTCACAAATGCATTGCTTTTATATACAAATAAAGTTCTAGAAAACTTAAGAAATCAATAGAACACAATAAGAATGTTCGACGATTGATCCAGAACAAAAGTTAGTGCTTCTAGATTTTTCCATCTAATTCATCGAACAATCTCGAACAATTCGAGAAGTCTTTATCAAATTTCAGGTCTGTAAGAATACATTCTGATTGAGTTTTGGTATCAAATTCGAGTTCTATAATCAAGTCGTCAAAAAATCGATTTTTGGGCGCTTACGTCTTAAGAGATACATCAAAAAAATAATGCCCTAAAGAATTGTAGTTCTTCAAGAGATAAGTCATCGATGGCATATGCTATCATTTTATTTTTAATGTCTGAAACAATACCAAATCGATAAACTGTGAATCAATAGAATAGTCAGAAGAATGTATTTGAAATGTATTTCCGCATCTCAAATACAGGGAGGAGGATGTTGAGTTTTAAATCACTCTGTGAATAATGGTATCAAGTATAATGACATATATTTGTTTTTTGAGTAGGCACTAGAGAAAATGTTGAAGTAATGTTGTATAAGAGAGTGAAAAAGAAGAAGAGTTAGATTTTTCACTAATAATTGCACAAGTGGTTTGTATTTTATCGGGTAAATTTGAGTTGTTTAATGAGAAAATGTTTCCTAGCAATTCGACGAGAATAACTGTCACCTATTAAAAACACGAGTCAAATTGCTGAAGGAAACAGTTTAGAATTTGAACAACACAAATTTACCGGATATCAATACTAACCTCGAGTGTAATTCGGCAGGACAATTTAATGAATAAGAAATTCAGAAACATATCAGTGTCAAACTATTCATTTTGGCAACCAACACATGAATAAACAAACAAATGAATAAGCCACAATAGGCCATTGGCCGCAGTGGAGAGCCTGATATGGGCTCACTCACATTTAAACCTAACCTAACCTAAGTGAAAAAAGCACTAGTGTATTTGTCAGGGGTAATATAATAAGTGGTATGATTATTACCGATAATTTTTTGGAATATGAATGAATTGCAATCCCAAAGCTGAAAATACAACTAGTCCGCAGAACGAGTTATATTTTCTTGCATTGGGATTGCCAATGAATTGATATTCCAAAAAATTATAGGTTTTTAATCATACCACGAATTATATTTAGGACGACAATATATCGATTTGAAATAAAGAAAAATCGTGTCACCTGGTAATTGATGCTTTACTTCTAGCCGTATTCAACGGAATACTCTTTTCCACGGCCTCATCTATGATGCCAATGGACATTTGTCCCCAACGATCGCTCAGATTGATAAATAAAGATAACTAGTCAAAACACATAAATTTGACTTTTATAATTTAAATCATTATTTTCACTTGACAGATAATTAAACAAAAACTAAGCAGGTTTATCACCGTGAAAATACGGCGACAAGCTATATTTTCACTGTAGTTCCGATTCTATTGGCTGAATTTCAAAATTTGAAATCCACTGATTGGTTGTTAAGCAAGGAAATATATTGTCAATAAAAACACATTATCCAATGAATTAAAGTAAGGTAAGGGAAGTGTGTTCTTGGGGTGAGTGCAGAGTTGCCCGTCAAGTTGCCTTGTCAAGTTCAAAATACTGTCATTGACTTTTTGAGATAGCTGTAAACGGCTTTTCATAATTCATTACATATTATATATATATACCGAAATGAAGATGTTGACAATTTCTTATTTTTTATAGAGTATATAGTATCATGACATTTCCAATTCTTTATAAGGTATGATTGTTGGTCCAAATCCAAGTTTCGACATACTTCAGGGTATACTTAGTTGAAATAGTAGACGTCCCATGATTTTCATTCAGATAGTTGATTTTTTTTAATTTTCTCTAGTTTTCATTGAAAATTCAGTAAATAAGATAGGGAGAATGTTATTAAAAAATATCACTCACAGAAATCGTTCATTTCATTGAAGCAAGGTTCAGTTCTCTTGCATTCAATCCCCAAAACATTTTGGTGGACAAAAATCTATTTCGCTTTGCCAAGCTCATCCGGGAGATTGATACAATTGGAAAGCAGGCTCTTCAGAAGCAATTATACACATCAAGGATGGAATTTTTGGAAATATTCCTTCTGCGGTAACAATTTGAAAGTTATTTTTTGACATAGACCTGTCATGGGCATTGCATTTTGATTTTTGTTCGAAAATGATTAGGATATTCATAAAATCTGTTGTGGAATCATCTGCGACTGAAAGACAAACTTTAGTCGCTGGTATTAATGTATTGAAAAATGAAAAATGTGATTTATTTGTAATATCTAACAGAAAACAACTACTTCCTCGGTTAAAGGTTATCTTAAACGATGGAAAATAGCTACTAAAGTTTGTCTCCCAGCCGCAGATGATTTCACAACAGATTTTATGAATATCCTTTTATATTTTCGAACAAAAATCTTTATAGTTCTTGTTTGGTAGAAGGTACTTAATCAACCTATTTACTCATTGGGGCCTCCTGAACACAAACTAGAAATAAAAAATAAAAATGCGGCGTGGTAGTTTGAATTTACCGCGCAGAAATGACATTATCCAAGCCTATCATTTCGTCAGTGAAAATATATTTTGTTTTGGAGACAAGCTTAAATAATGCTTCTGTGTAAGTAAGATGGTCGTGCATTCGGCATAAAATTTGTAGCATAGTTGGTCAATAATAGATGACGTCATCGATGCGCCCAATGAAGTCTGACTGAGAGAGTAGCGCGGGTGAAACCCCAGGACAATAATATGTTTTGATGTTTATTGTGATGCCCCACTGCATACACCATATATTCGAATAATGCTGACTGGCGACTCCATCAAATTCCAATAACGCGCTTAAAATTCAGAGACAAATTTCATTTGGCTTTCGAATCAATAGAAACAAAATATTGTTGAAAAACGTTCTAGATAATTATTCAGCACAATGAATGAATCTGTAATATTTCAATAATTATTTTTTGTAGAAAAACAAAATAACAGTAATTTCTACGTAGGTACTGGCAACTTCACCAAATTTTTATATCATGAATATTTGACACGAATCAGTGTTGAAAAATAATAGTTTAAGAAAACTAAAGAACTCGGTTTACTCCCAACATGGACTAAAAAATAAAAAATATTTGACAATGTTAATTACTCAAATGTAAAAACAGCGTGCTTTCGATCCATATTCTAATATTTTTAGCTCAAGAGAACTTTGTCAAGCACCCCACGCATTTTTTACATTTGAGTAATTACAATGTCAATTATTTTTTACTTTTCAGTCCATGTTAGAAGTAAAGCGTGTTCTTTGGTTTCTTTAAACCATTATTTTTTTATGGTTTCAATTCTGTTATGCACAGAATAACCTACGTCACACATCTAAAAAAACCATAATTTTCTTTTTAGCGCATTTGTAAGAAAGCTTTTTTTATCAATTTAATTAATTCTTTTTAGTCATACTGGAAACTTGTAAAACCCCCATATGCCAATTTTGAATCGAATCGAACCGCAATTACAAATATCATCCGCCATCTTGGTTTTTTGCATCTACAAAAAAATCATAATTTTCTACCCTGAAAATCCCCATACACTAATTTTGATTCGAATCGGACGCTAATAACAAATTTTTTCCGCCATCTTGGAGCCATCATATTGTTTTTTTGCATTGACAAATAATTCATAATTTCTGACCCTGAAAACTACCACATATCAATTTTGTATCAAATCGGACCATAATTGCAAATCTTGTCTGCCATTTTGGATCAGCCATTTTGTTTTTTCCCTTAGAAAAATTCCATAATGCGTCACCGAATTTATGTAAAATTAGCTTGCAAATGAAGTATCATAATTTGGAATACGAAATAGTTGTTTTTCACGCAAGAGGCCACCAAAATAGAAAGTTAGGTAGCAAAAATTGACATGGCTGAATTCCTTACGAAATTACTTTTTTAATAATGTGTCACACTTACTACATTCCCTATTCAAATCGTTTGGGTGATAGTGACCAAGGGGTGAGGTATGACAGTTGAGGTTATGATAGGAAGATGGCCCCCTTGGATTTAAAATCGACGTGTTTTTGCATTTTCTTCACAACACATGCCTTGAAGACATTCGCTCTGTATCGTTTTCGGTGTATACCTGAGGGGTCAGTCTTAGCAACCTATGCGGCTGGTCTCGGACCCGTTTTAACGAGGGGCGTATTTTCCTCACCAAAAACCCTTTCCTACCTGTAAAAGCAAGGGTGTACGATAATCCTACAGGTTCCTTACCAAATATATTCCGGAAATTACCTGCGCCCTCAAATATTCTTGTTTCGTCCACCCAATTAATTCGACTTCTCCTTTCATACACTGACTACTGCGATGCTCGTTCTGGTTAGATCAGACTAAAAAATAATTCTTTGCATAAATGTGCCAATTCCCACGCACTGAAACGACTACGTAAGGTCAGTTCATTCTGGTTAGATGAGACTAAATAATCACTCCTCGCAAAATGCATGTATTAAATTTCCACGCACTAAAATGTCTACTTAAGGTTAGTTCGTTCTGGTTAGATCAGACGTAATAATTAGTAATCACAGTCGTCAGAATAATTAAATCTATCGAGCGTTTTATTTTGACACGGTTTCCTTTTATATTTATTTTTGGTTGTCAGGTATAAATCGGAAAATACCTGTAGGATTAACAACGACCCTTAGTTTTGGTGGGGAAAATACCTTAGGGATTATCTGACCGGAGTCTATCGAGCGTTTTATTTTGACACGGTTTCCTTTTATATTTATTTATGGTTGTCAGGTATAAATCGTAAAATACCTGTAGGATTAACAACGACCCTCAGTTTTGGTGGGGAAAATACCTTAGGGATTATCTGTCCGGAGTGGTTCGTGAGGAGATTACCTAAGCTCCGCCCGTTTTATCCAATATTTATAAGATGGTCTTCTGTTTTCAGAGTAGTTCATGGCGTGTGGTGGCGCTGGTAGAGAGTTATAGTTGGGTATTTCTGAGAACAGGTTGACAGGCTTTGTTTATTTATAGGTAATATTTCTTCTGTTTTATTGAAATTAAATATCCCACGAATAGTTTCTTCCACTTTATGAAGAAAATTCAAGTCTACTTTCTTCTTGTTTTCAACTTATGAGAAAATTAGGATGTTAATGTCAATATTCATATATTCTGCGAATATTTTCAGTTGATTTTATTCGGTATTCGCAACTTTATAATCAAACCAACAAAACGATCCTCAAATATCAGCAGTTTATAATTTCAAAATTTTTAACTTATACTTTTAACATATAGAGGAGGCCGGGGGAATCGTGGCCCTCTGGGCAATGAGAGCCATATATAATTTTACGTTATAGCCTTTATGGCTCTATAGGAACTGGTTGCTCCATCTACTAATGCATAGATAAACTAGTTAAAGAAGTAGGGCAGTGTTCCTCCTAAAACTGATTCGAAAGGGAAGACATTTTAGTTGTGACATTGAACGCAATTAGTAACGGTTATTTTGTCTCGTGTGAAAAAAGTTAAAACTTTCGATTTTATTGACACTGATTAAACCACCATCTTCTGTGAACAAAATACTATAGGAAACAATAACTGTAAGTGTCATTTTAAACAACAGTTTTTTGTTTATTATTGGAAATGGAACAGGTAGTTTTTGGGGTTATGGTAGCCGGTGACTGCGGAGTAATGGTGGCCGGCCACAATTACCCCACTCTGGACTGGACGTAACTAGTTATTATTAAAATCTCTTTCAGATGCCAAGGAAAACTGAAATAGCATCTTGGGATAGGGATCAGTTAAAGGCAGCTCTAAATGCTATTCGCAATGGCAGAAGTACCAGAGAAGTGTCTAGAACATTTGCCATTCCTCGAAGTACTTTCCAGAAACGATTGAAACAAAATTGCCTTCTTTAGGTCGCAAGCCAATATTTACAAAAGATGAAGAAAAACATCTAGCTGATCATATTATTCATCTTTCCAAAGTTTTCTACGCAATTTCGAGAGAAGAAACAAAAAAATGCGCATATGCTTATGCGGAAAAAAATAATATGGCTTTTCCTTTCAACAAAGAAAAACAAAGCGCAGGTGATGATTGGTTGCGCGGTTTTCTAACAAGAAATCCATCAATTTCTCTTCGTAAACCTGAAGCAACATCTATAAATAGAATCACAGCTTTCAATAAGGAAGAGGTTACAATATTTTTCAAGAATCTCGAAAAAGTTAAAGTATAACTTCGACTCTCATAGAATGTTCAACATAAATGAGACAAGAATCTCTACAGTACAGAGGCCGGGAAAAATATTAGCACAGAAGGGACTGAAGCAAGTAGGATTTGCTACGAGCTGGGAAAGGGTGAAAAACATTACAATTGTATGCGGTTTTAGCGCAACAGGCATTTATGTCCCGCCAATGTTTGTTTATGCGAGAAAACGGATGAATCCGCAGCTTCACAGAGATGTTCCACCTGGAGCTCTATACACTTGTTCCAACGAACTTTTTGTGCAGTATCTACGACATTTCCAAAAATTTGTGAAAGCTAGCTTAGAAGATCCAGTTCTCTTGGTGATGGACAATCACTCCACCCACTGCACTTCAGAAGCTTATGAATTTTTTGCAAGGCCAGTGGTATGATACTGTTGTCGATCCCCGCATACTTCACATCGACTCCAACCACTAGATGTTAGTTTTTTTGGTCCACTGAAAATAGCGTACAATTCAGAATGCAGCAAATATTTGAGGAATCATCCGTATGAAAAAATAACTCCTTGTGAAATTGCGGAGCTCTTCACTGAAGCGTTTATGAAGGTAGCTACACCAGAAAAACCGGTAAAGGGCTTTGAAGCAACAGGAATTTGTCCCTGCAATCCTGACGTGTTCACCAACGATGATTTTGAGCCAGCTCGTCTTTACAGTAACTCAAACCGTGAAAATGAATCTTCTATTAACGAAATCGTCGTCCATGAACGCCAGAGAAACAAACAGTTTCAGTTTCGCGGCCAGCAGCTTCTAAAGAAAATATTGAAACTAAAGAGCTGACAGAAAGACAGAATTCAACTATTGAAAAATCATTTCAGGAAATATTTCCTCTACCAGGACCATCAAAATCAAATATTAGTAATAGGAAGAGAGCAAAACAGCATTCCCAAATTATAACGTCTGCCCCATACAAAATAGTTCTAGAAGAAAAAGCCAATAAAAAAGAAGAGAGAGCTAACAAAAACGAAAACAGGGTTAATAAAAATAAAAAGGTGTTGGAGCAACAGAAATTTACTAAAACAAGTTATAAAAGAAAAGTTTTTTCTGTCGACGATGAAGATGAAAAAGAAAATCACGAACTAGTGAAAAGGAAAGAGAAGCAACCTAGGAGAAAAATTGAAACGCAGACTTATACTGAGATCAGCTCTGATGATGAGGATAAAGACGACAAAGACAATGATGAAGATGCTATAGGAAGTGAAAAATAGGGAACTCTGGTTAAGATGTATTCCATGTGGGGATTGGGCTCACAAGGCCTGTGCAGACACTGAGAAACATGCATATGTGTGTGACTATTGCTGCAAAAAAAAAAGTTTTCATTGGGGTAACTATGGCCGTATGTTATCATTACCCCAAGTACATGGGGTAATTATAGCCACTGAGAGTTTTTTTTCTCCTCTATAAAAAAAATTAATTTGTTTGTTCTTCAATTTTGAATAAAGTGTAACGTTCAATAAGTCTTGCTTAATTTATTATTGCCTTATTTTCAAAAAAAAATTGTTATTAACATAAAAATCGACAAAAAGGCTTAGCTGGCCACCGTTCCTCCGGTTACCCCTACTGTGAAAATTTCAACATGGCTTCAATTCTTAGTCTCGTCTTATAGTAATCAAATTGATGAAACGAACCTCGAAAGTTTGCGTTTATAACATTTTCAGCTTCCGTCTTAGGTATTTCAAAATATTCAATCCATAATTTTCCGGGTGGATGTGTGTGTTCACATAATCTATAAAATTTGCATATGGCTTTATTCCTCATTCTCGACTTGAAATCGAATCAACGAAACGAATCTTGAAAATCCGCGATATTTTCCGCTTTCTCTCCGATTTCAATATTTTCCAGTCATCATTTTTCAGAATAACATCTTTAGATATTCCGTGAAAAGTTATTAATCTCGAATCATAATCAAAGCAACAAAACGAATATCCGCTTTCCATCCGATATCGAAATTTCCAACTCATTTTCCGAACGAACATACGTTTTTACATATTCTGTAACTCCCAGGTGGTTCTATGCCTTATTCTTGACTTTAATCAAATCAATGAAACGATTCTTGGATTCAGTCCGATATTGAAATTGTGAACTCGTCATTATTCATAAGAATGCCGCGAAAGCCTCTCAAAGGACATGGCACTGGATACATTGTACAATCCTATGGGTGGTAAATTATTTGTATTTTTTTGCCTTTTGAAGATATAGGTCAGATTCAGACCAGGGTCAACAGTTTTTGAAACAAAAAGAAATTTTAATCGAAAAAATTGGTTAGCAAACTTTAAACTGTTGAAACCTCTACGTTGAGATGGTGTGAAAAAAATGTATTGTACATATACAGTGACCGCCAAAAAGTATGTACCATATGGGAAAAAAGTTTATTGTTAGAGTATTGGAAAAAATATTTTCGGGAAAAGTTTGTGAATGTCCGATAACCTAAAAATCTATTTTGACACATGTCACATGATCGCTGGTATGGCGGCAAATTGAAAAAAATTACTATGAATAGGCAAAAAGTCTGGTAAAATGGCAAGATATCAAAAAAAGTTATTTGAAAAAGTTGCTTTGAATTCAATTTTATACATATATACAGAGTTTGAAAGAATAATGTGGGAAAATTGAAAGATGCAATTTTTTTTAAATATTTTCCTAGCTGTATACAAATATCAAATTATTATCTTCTGGATAGCTAGACCATTCTGAAACATTTGTATTTCAATGATAATTACAAAACTTTCTCATTTTTTCCTCAGAGCACTGAATTAAAAAAATTGAATTTTGCCAGAACCCTTGCTGTTACATTGGTTCCTATCTAACAGTTATCAGAATTCCAAGATTATTCCAATGATAGGGAAATCCAAAAATATCGTATATTTTCGAATTTCATCAGTTTTTGATGATGATTGTCCACGAAATTTCACTTCGCACATAATCTTAAAAATAGTGCGTCAAATTAAAGAGTTTTCAACATTGCATGCGAAGTGAAACGCTCTGACACGATTATCATCGAAACTTGTTTATAATCTGAAAAACACCATGTTTCTGGAGTGTCATGTCATCACAATGGTCGTGGAATTCTGATATAACTGTTAGATACGAACCAATGTAACAGGTTTTGACAAAATCTATTTTTTTTAATTTAGTGCTCACTGGTGTAGAGAAAATGAGAAAGTTTTGTCATTATCATTGCAATACAAATGTTTCTCACATTATTTTTTCAAACTTCGTATATGTGTATAAAATTGAATTCTACGCAATTTTTTCAAATAACTTTTTTCGATATCTTGCCATTTTACCAGACTTTTTGCCTATTCATAGTAATTTTTTTTCAATTTGCCGCCATACCAGCGATCATGTGACATGTGTCAATATCGATTTTTAGGTTATCGGACATGCACAAACTTTTCCCAAGAATCTTTTTTCCAATACTCTAATAATATTTTTTTTTCCATATGGTACATACTTTTTGGCGGTCACTGTAGAAAAATGTTGTTAAGAATTTAAAAAAAAACAAAAAACGATTTTTTTCTCAATTTATTTTTCAGTAATCTTGAAAATTTATTTTGTCATATAGTGAATAAGCGTTGAATTTAATGAAAACTATTAATTTTCATGTAATATAATATCATTCACATTATATTTAAATGAAAAAGGTTATCATGGTTGAAAATTTAGTTCTGGTCGTTTCTCCCGACACGCACCCGATAATGATATAATCAAACGTGCATTGGCAACATCTGAGATTCCTTCTATTTTGGAACCCTCGGGAATCTGTCGAGATAACGTCCTGAAGGAATGTCTCTCATATCATAGAGCAAAGGAAAATCACTTATATGGGATTTTACTTACGTGAATACTATCGCTTAATCGTCAGTCAACATTCTGCAAAGTGGTAGGAGCTGCTTCTTCTGCCGAAATAATAAAAATCGAAAGTACTCCACTCAGAAAAACCAGTACATATTCTATCCGATAGCCATTGAAACTTTCGGCGCATTTTGGTCGTTACGCTTCTGAGTTTATATCGAACATCTGCCATAAACTCATAAAGGTAACAGGCGATCCTAGAGCTAGAACCGTTTTGTTAGAGCGGATCAGCATTGTCATTCAGAGAGTAAACGCTGCTTCTATAATCGGTACTATTGCCACTTCACAACGTTTAGATGAAAATTTCTTTCAAAACCCTCGGTCTCAAAGGGTTGAGAAATATTGGTACTTAACACTTGTTTCATGAAATGTGTTATTCAGTGTTTATCGAACACAAGATGGTTATTGGAGAATTTGAATAGAGACGCCTACATAAGGGATTTACTAGCATATCTAGAAATGAAGCTTTAATCTCAGCATTTGCTGAGATGATCAAGGAACTTTGGTCAGAAGATTCGTTAGATAGAGTAGTAAATACTATCTCCTTGAAAATTAAAATCCAAAGAGTGGCTCTTCGTTCCATAGGCTATGCCTAGGAAGATGCTCAGGAGTTCTTAAGATGCCTTTTAGAGGGTTTACATGAATAGAGTAACGATGAAGCCAAAACCCGTTATGACAGAGATATATGAGAAATTAAGTGACAGGGAGAAGGCTCAAGAGTCATGGTCAAGATATTTAAGGACGGACAATTCCAAAATTGTAGATACCTTCGTTGGACTGTTAAAATCTACATTGAAAATGTACTCATTGTGGCCACTATTCAATATCCTGGGACCTTTCCTTATCGATACCTCAAAGAACAGGTCAATTAGGACTTTCACATTGTTTGGATTCATTCAGAAAGGAAGAAACTTTGGATGGTGACGAGAAGCCGACATGTGCAAAGTGCAAGACGAGAAGGGCGTGCATAAAATCTTTATAAATTCAAAAATTCTTGAAAATTTCAGTATTCCATTTGAAACGTTTTTCTCTAACAGATAGATTTCAAGGAAAATTGAATGTCACCATTGATTGTCCTTTAGAGGGATTGTACATGGGTAATTATGTAGCAGACAACGTAGCTCCTTGTCGTTAGTCTGCATGCATTGTCTAATCATAGTGGGACTACCTATAGCGGACACTACCCAGACTAGACTACCGTAAACATTCATATGCGAGCACGTGGCATGAGTATAATGATTCAAATGTGACCCCAATTTCATCTAAATCCCTCGTGAGCAGTGAGGCCTATGTTCTCTTTTATGAACAGGGAGGCAACTTTGTGACTATAATAGAGCCAGTCCCTGACCAATATTTCAATCGATGAGAACAGCCAGCGCCATCTGTTAACGAGTAGCGGAGTCAATAAGCCGTTCGAGAAATAGGTATAGGATTCTTTCTGGAAAAAACGGGAGAATCTCTCTGCACCTATATAAGAATGGTCACTCGCCGCCAGAGGCAGTATTTAAGACGGAAAGAGTCGGTTGAAATAAATAGAACTCAGTGAACCGTAGTACATATAAATTAGGTTTTGCAGTGTATTCTGTTTTAAGTGTTTAATGTAGAATTTTAGAGTGAAATTATAAAAGTTCTTTACATTTAATATTTTTAGCAATATATTGAATAAACGTTATTGATGTCTTTTCATAAATTTTATATTCGAAGGGAGATGCCTGATAATGTGTGTGCCTGGCCTCATCCTTAAGAAAGAAGTTAGTTCCTTCAGCGGTACATCCATTGGCATGAAAATAAAAAGTTTTTCATTTGCAATAAAAGTGGCATTAATATTGTTTAATGTAGTGTAGTAAACAAATGTAGAAAATTGATTTGACAGTGTTTGAGAAATATTCATTATCTATTTTCAGTGTAGCTCGGTATCACACTTTCCATGCAACAAAAGAACTGAAACTTTCAGGGTACTCTCAGAAAGGTATGCCGAATGCAAAAGTCTTGAAATGTATCATACATAAAAATTGCTGAAAATTATTTTACGTAGCTGCGGATACTATAGCAAAAGGTTGTCGCCAGCATATCTTGAGATTCATTAATATGTTCTTTTATTGTCATCGAATTCGAACAAATTCCGGCGGAGAGTTTCAAACAAATGAAACGAAAAATTTCTACAGAGTCGAATTCCACTTCTCTCCACACTATCCCACAAAGTGGATATTTTGAGGCAAATGTCAATGACAACTACTTTCCACTACGGTCACTGAATTACATCTGACATCAATTTGTGCAATGTCCCTCCAAGAGGACACAATTGCATGTGCTGATTTCAATTGAGAATTAAATATTATCCGTTGGCTGGAAATAACCACCTGCAGTCCTGCAGACATGACATATTTCACGGTTCGTCTCCCACTCATCAGTGCAAGGATAGTTCGGACAACATTAGAGTTATCCTGACCCACTCCATGAATGATAACACCCAAAACCCAAATACAAGAAGCACTCCTCGGTAGCACAGATTCTAAGAACAAAGTACAAAAAGTGGGCCGGGTAGTTTCTAATGAATTCATCGAAAAATTTCGTCGAATTCCCCTTCCCTCCAGAGAGAAAAAAAACTACGACGACATTTATTTTTCTATATTCGACTGTAATAAACCGTTTTATCTTTCAATTTTTAAAAAGTGTCGTGTACCTATATAGTTCAAAGTTTATAAATAATTTTTTTTTATCTGAATAAAATAGCCTTGTTTTCAGAAAATTTTACTTATTCGGTTATTGTTTAAACCATTTCCTGAACATATTATCAGTGATGCAGTCGTCCCAGCGCAGTCCTAGACGCCATATTTTCTGGAGAAGTATCTTCACTTTGAAGATTAGGGATCATACACCGACATCGCTGTCTTCAGAACTTGTTTTTTCGTGGGAATTTTGGCACCATCTAATATTTCCCTCGGAATCTTATGGAATTTGAGCTTGAATGAGAAGCAATCGTAAGAATTCCACATCATTCCTAGATTTTTTTCTGGGTTCGAGTTTTTATCGACTTCATTGCATAATTGTTCATCTGCTATGAGCTGTTTCGGAATATCGTTCAATAATACAGTGGAGTTCGAAATAAAATTACGAATTTCTGGATTTACTGCTCTATGTTTTTCAGCATTGTAGTTTTCAACAAATTTTGCCAGGAACGGTGAACAGGTTATACCAAAAAGCATCGCAGTCATTCGATATATTTTTGGATATTTATTTGAATTCAAATTTCGCCACAGAAAACATTCGGAAAAACTGTCTTCCTCCGCTATTCTCACTCTTTATTATTTTATTAATTCTAATTTCAGCAGGACACCAAAAAGCCAAAAAGTCAGCATCAAAAACGATACGAACTTTGCCAGATTAATTAGGGTTTTTAACAGGAAAATGTGGCAGAAACCAGATGCGTTGTTGTTCTCGTAACTCGTTACTTCGAAGAGGAACTGCGTAGTTTTTGTTGCCCAATTTTTGGAGTTCTGTAGAATATGCTTCACCCAAACCATTTTCTTTATTGAGTCTTCGAAATGCCATTTGTTTCGATTCAGGAAGGTCTTCTGAGTTGTTCCTCCATGGTAATATCATTACAAACTGAGTTCCATCGAATTTCATGGAGCTTTTAGCAGAAATAATGGCCTTTTCATCTTCTTTCGACTTTATTTTATCTTGCATGTGTTCAATTCCAAAATTTTTAATCTTCATGTAATTTTCACTAAGTTATGAAATGTTTCATCAGCTTCTTCACAACAGACAACTGCTAGTTCATTCTTCGAATCTCCCAGGAAATTTTTCACTGTCCCATGGAGAGTCCAACCTATTTTAGATTTGGATAGGACTGGGCCGTTTGGATGGGGTTTTATGATGTTTCTGGAGAGACTGAGATGAGCATTGTTTTGTCCTATGAGAAGTGTTGGATTTTCTTTGATTTCCAGTTCAGGAACGAATTGCTTGACGAAAGAATATTTTTTTATTTCGTGAAAATCGTATTGGAACGGTTATTTCAGGTCTTGGATAGTTCTGGTATTTTTCAGTGAATGGTACGAATTATTGTTTATTCCACTCACTTCTGCTAGAACTACTCGAAAATTGTCATCATAAGAGATGGTCGAGGAGGGGGCGTCGCTTTTTTCATCAAAAATAATATAAAGTTCAAAATGATCCACTCTCAAATCAGCTCTAATCTTGAGCAGATCTGGATCTCGACCACACATCGCGGTAAATTCTTCACTTTCGGCGTTCTGTACCGCCCCCCCTCTATTGATATAATAATAATAATAATAAATGACTTTATTGTTTTCTTAAATTCATACAACTTACACAAAAATTTTCAGTGTGTTCACAAGAGAAACAAAAGGCGAAGTTCAATTTGGATTTCGCGAGCGTCACCAAATTGCTCGTCCACTTAACCTTAAAAATATCTCCAAGGTGCAATATGGTGAGAAGAAAAAAGGAAATAAAAAGAAGCGTATTATCCCTGGTATGAATATACGAGTGGGGCTGAGGTGGATAGAAGGTCGTTTGGTTTCCTTATCGCTGATTGGCAAATAAATAATCTCTATATTTTTTCTTGAAAGTTTGTAATTTTTCATTTCTAATATTAATAGGAATTGAGTTATGGATTTCACAGATTTGGTAACTGAATGATCTCTTAAATTGTTCCGTTTTGAATTTAGGTGGCGTTAGTGTGCCTTTGAACCTTATATTTAAGGTGTGGACATCACTGCGGTGCCTGATTTTTCGATGCAGGTATAGTGGGATTTTAGTGGATAATATTTTGTGGAACAGATTAGCAGTATATATAATTCAATGTATTAACGAACTAGAAGATAGCGTAGCCAACCTGCTTCCTTCAAGTGATTTTTTTCTCGCATCTGGCGATCTTAAATGACAGACGATGCCAGCTTTTGGTAGACTTTTTCACTTCTTTCAATTTCAGCCAATTAGTAGAAAGTCCCACATGTGTAACTACCCGTTCTCAAAGCCTCTTAGATATTTTGTTTGTATCTGACAAAGAGACAGTATCATCAGTCGATGTCACTGACATTTGAGGTATATCGGATCATATGGCAGTATCTTGCAAAATTAACACCTTTCAAAAATGTCAAAAAACGAAGTACATTTTGATAATAACCTTTTCAGCTCTAATATTAGAGAAATCGATTAGGATTATATTTATCTGATTGATAATGTTGATAATATAGTCTCATTCTTGAATAATAACATAATTAATCTCTAGAACATGCATGCACCTCTACAAACCAAAAGAGTAAGTAAACCCCCGGCCCCTTGGCTAACCTACAACATGAAAGAAATGATATCTCTCAGAGATCGAGCATGGAAAAAATACAAGAAGACACTGGCTGTTGTGGACTGGGACGGTTACAAAGAACTGAGAAAGTACACAACAGGTGCAATACGTCGGGAGAAGAAAGCCTACCTCGAATTTGTCCTCGCGAGAAACGATTCGAAAGCTACATGGAACACTTTAAGATCTCTAGATATCCTAAGGAAAAATAGTTGTGCAGAAATTCCAAACGATTTCAAAGATGTCAATCGCATAAATAAACATTTCAATACAGTTTCTCAACCAGACCGTTCAGCCAGGCAGGTTTCATTGTTGGACCGATATCGAATCCCTCAGGAATTCGAAAGCTATTTTCATTTTTCCACTGTTTCTAGCCAAACGCTTTGAACCTTTCTTCGCCGTATTAAGAGTAATTGGCTCC
This sequence comes from Chrysolina haemoptera, assembly GCA_958298965.1. Classification (NCBI taxonomy): domain Eukaryota; kingdom Metazoa; phylum Arthropoda; class Insecta; order Coleoptera; family Chrysomelidae; genus Chrysolina; species Chrysolina haemoptera. The sequence continues at coordinate 21,973,721 of OY282592.1, read as the reverse complement.
GATGACATCTCTCTCCAAATGATTCATCTCATCGAGTCATTTCTTTTGAATCACATCACTTTCCTTATTAACAAAATAATAACTACCGGGATATTCCCAAATTGTTGGAAAAATGGAACAGTTCTACCTCTCGCAAAGTGTAATTCACCCTCTGGGTACTCGGACCTCAGACCTATTACAATTTTACCTTGCCTCTCGAAAGTTGTGGAACTGATATTGAAAGATCTGATGAATTTTTATGTGAGCGAACGCGGAATTATCACCTCAGCGCAATCAGGTTTTAGAAGTCAACATAGCACCACCACAGCCCTTTTGTCGATTACTGATAATATTTTCAAAGCTCTTGATGAAGGTAACTGGACATGTCGGGTACTTTTTGGACTACAGTAAGTCCTTTGACACTCTTGACAACGACATTTTGTGTGATAAACTCATGTTTTTTGGCTTCTCTACCGATGCAGTATTCCTAGTGAAAAATGATCTCTCGAACCGCACACAGAAAGTTGTCCTGGACGGAGTTGCCTCGGAGCCCTTACCTGTATCCAAAGGTGTTCCACAAGGCTCTATACTCGGCCGTTTATTATTTAGCTTATATATAAGTGACTTCCATATGTACGTACAAAAATGTAACTTACATCACTATGCAGATGACACCCAACTTTACTTCTCCTTTCCATTCCATAATATTGACACTGCAGAACTCCATATCAATAATGATCTTCAAACTATTTTTGATATTTCAACTGCCCACAAGCTAAAACTAAGAAATCTGATGCGATGCTATTCGGGCCAAAAAGAGACAGAGAAGTTGCAAACAACTTATTACAAATTTGCATCGAAAATGACACATTACAATTTGTTTCTGAAATTAAAAATCTAGGATTGTGGCTCGATCAGACCTCCGCTTCTCAATCCTCTTACAACGTTCTAAGACAACTGTTTCCAAATCGGGACTTACTAACCACGAAACTCAAATTGTGCGAATTACTCATATTTTCCAAAGTTTCTTACTGCAATAGTGTTTATGGACCCGCCTTAAGGCAATCTGATTCGATGCGACTGCAATGTATTCAAAGTAGTTGCTTACGCTTTTCCTTTGGGGTTCGCAAATTTGATCATATTATTATATCCTCTGTAATAAGGGAATCGGGTTGGCTAAAACTCGAGAAGCTTAGAACATTACACTTGTTATCCAACACGCATAAAGTTTTGATCAGCAGGAAGCCCGACTATCTATCTAACAAACTTAGAACTTCTTGAAATATAAATAGGCACGCCACCCGTAACAGATCAGTCCTCGTCATTCCCAAGCACAAGTCTTCACACGTAGTTTCTCATATAATGCTCCGAAACTGTACAACTCACCTCCCAAAAAAAGGTTGAAGTCGCTTTTACTTAGTTACTTAGTTAGTTGTTCTTTTATACAAACAGTGGCTCTCTCCTTATAACTTGCGACTATAATTAGGAATATGTAACAGATTTGATTATTTTGTATACAAACTTTGAGTTTAAGACATTGTTAGAATAAGTTTATTGAATGTATTTTTCTCTTTAATGTATTACCCGTAAATGTTTTTTCATACTTGTTGCTCGTACGAGGGTAACTTCTGTTGCTTTTACTAGGATAACTACCAGAACTTTTCAATATGAAGGTGACTCGTGAAACCGCCTCTAAAATTTCTTGTATCCAATTTAATAAATCTTCATCAAGACTCATAACGATCCTTGATTTTTTTCTCTATAAGGAAACTTCCCCACTGTGTGACTAGATGAGGTGGAAGTTTGTTGGCAAAAGTAGCTAATAAATACCGCTGTTAGATAATTTTGGCAATATCTCCTTCGACGACCTCTACAATATTTCGAATTGTAGTCAGAAATGAGTCGAGGTTTTCTACTTCTGGGGTTTCATTAGCTTTCGAAAGAAGTTCACCTATAATGTAGCATTTCTACCATCTTTCTGGCTTTTCCCTTTAGACTTTTATTGAGCCTCAAAACATTTTCTTTTGGATATAATGTACACGCTTCATCAGAAAGTTTATACTGTTCATAAAAAATAGGCCACTTCAAAGAAAATGTTCTATCAAACTCTGTCAACTGAGTTCTGATTGTTTGTCATGCCAACATATTATTGATGAATCGAGTCAAATTCTCTATATTTGTATCATTTTCACAACATTCATCCTGATTGTTCTTGTACTCTGCTAGGCACTGTCGGACCCACAACATTGAAATCTTCCTCTTCTGATGAAATGTCCGTTGTGTCGCACTGGTCTGATGTTTCTAGGAATTCTTCATATTTGATCAACGATTTTTCTTTGTGCTTGAGAGGATCTTCTTGGACTTCAAGAATTTATGTCTTCTTTGCTAGCTCGTTCCCTTTTATCTTGAGTGTCTGAGCAGGAGTCTGTTCATCGTTTTTTATTTCCTCTTTATTTAACATTTTAACTTAATGATTTCTTCTATTTTCGTGAATATTTCATCTTGATTTCTATCAATTTCCTTTTGTACCCCTAGAAGCATTTTATTATCTCGTAATTTGAATGATTTTATAGTTTTTCCTTTGCTACTCTCGCGACTCACGGAATTTCGGACACTTTTTGTTTCACTGGATGGATCAAATGTTTCATTCTCTAGTAATTTTATGATATAACTTATCAGAGTAACGGCAAGGTCATGAGCAGAAGCAGTTTTGGAGTACTTCTGAGAAAGGAAATCACAAAGTTTTTGTAGATTTCTGATGCTCAATGATTCACTGACTAGGGAAAGGTATTTACTGAATTCTTCTGTGTTTTCTTGGAAAGTATAGCCGGAGTAGAATGGACGCAAAACTCCTTGTAGCAAATAACTAGATAACTTTTTTTCGATATTAAACCAGATAACTTTTTTTCGATATTAAACCAACCAGATAACTTTTTGCCAGATTAACACATAGGGCGTTTACTCTAACACACCTGGTTGGTATGATCAGACATGAAAGTATCGCAAATGATTAAATTACTCACCTCAGATTTGTTAGAGAAGAGGAGGGTATGCTTTTCTGGGCCATCTGCTCCCGGTCTTAAGATATTGCCCACTTTTAGACCTATAAAAAAAACACTTTCCCAAAATGTCAACTTCCAAACCATTCCAGAACATCTTCAATTAAGTTCTTCGGCAGCAGATTTGTGAAGGCAAAAAATGATAAAATATGAATTTTGACACCAAAGCCTGTTTTGTTTATCCTGGGTTTCAATGAACAATAAATAGAAAATGTCAGTTTTGACAATTAGTTATCGAATTAATTCAAGAGCAATGTTGCCACTTTATTATTATTATTTTTATCATGGGTGGAAAGTTTCCATATAAACCATAAACAGCCGAACTATAAATGAAAAAATTCTGATAGATAAAAATTTTATTGTAAGATGAATCACATAATATTTTCAACCTGTAAAAACATTTAATCTTAACGTACCACCTTAAAATATTAATAGAGTCTCTCAAAATGCAACTGGTAACAAGTTTCCGTTTAAAATATTAATCCTTCAAAAAAACGGTTTCATAAGTGTATTGCTTCTAAAGTTTTACATGCATCTAAAAGTGAAAGAGCAAGTCTGTGCCCTCCCTGTTCCTCATCTAAGAACTGCAGAGTACGAGAAGCTAGATATGTTATATTCTTCAAGGGCGAAGTAGAACATCTTTCTTCATCCTATAAAAAAATAAAGGAAATTGAATCGATAATTTAATGAGATAGTCTCAACATGGTAATGAGAAACAAGTAGGCTGAATAGAAAGAAAAAATATAAATAGACCTAGTGTTATTTTGCTTCAATTACAAATTGACACACTAGTTGGGGGACTTTTTCGACCCTAGACGTGTATTTCATTGTTTACCTATCTCAAGCCAAAGATATTTTTCGAATCAATTAGGCGAGCTAGCCTGCACTGATGATTGACAATAACCATCATACCAGCCTGGCCCCCACAATTGATTACGGGCCCTGGACCCAGGATCTTATTACGAGCCCTGAACAATTGGTACAGGCTCTTAGCTTCCTAATTTCAACTAGACGCTCCTGAGGATTTAATTTCAAAAATTTGCTGCATGAGAATATATGATGATATTTTTGTGGCAGAGAATACAAGATGACCCTGTAGTAGTAACATATGTTGATACAGAATTATAATCTGTCATTTTCGAGTATTTTTGTGTGAAATGAGAACCTCTGGTATTGGAAAATAAACTTTCCAACAATTGACATATCTGATTCGTGAAAGTTGTGAATTCTTTAAAAGTAGCAACTCTTCTTAAGTTTCAAACCATATTCCTCCCATTCCCTTTTTGTAATTGGATCTAATTTTGATGTTATGAAATATATAATGATGGTAAGGCTACTAGACTGGTAAGGCTAGACATACTAAATTTCAAAGATGCTGATCAACAGTGTCGATAATATTTCGGAGATGAGAATGTGATCTTCTTGGAACGCTTTGTTATCAAATAAAGCCTTGAGACGTCCCATGCTTTGTCATAATTTGCCTCTAATATCTCCAAAGTTATCATAACGTTAGCAGCCTCACCCTTGAGAATGATTTCAAATACCACAACTATTGAACTTTACTGGTTGAATCTCAGTGTATCATAAGGTTTATTCGTTTGCATTGAGGTGTAGCACTTTCCTACACCTGGTGTAATTTACACTCGATTTTAGTATTCGTTTGCAGATTAATTTGACACATTTCTTTGTTTGAACTGCATTCCGCTACACTCGATTCAAAATGTGGTGTAAATTACACTACACTACCCCTTGATGCAAACGAATAAACCTATAGCTTTGAACGTATCTGAAAACTGCAGCCACTGATCAATTCCGAATTTTTTTTTTGTCAACTTCCTACTTTCCTCGATTCAGGAATTGATTTGATCTCTTATAATCCGTTATACTTAAATTTATTCTGGAATTTCGGATATTTGCATTGAGATTGATTAGAATTGCTGAAGGACACAACGAAGGACCTGTTTGATATTTTAGAATGATGACGATATAATGTGCTGCTATTTTGGTTATATACAGCTATTTTGTTTATATACAGCTATTTTGGTTATATACAGCTATTTTGGTTATATACAGCTATTTTGGTTATATATGGCTCGAAATGACCATGTTTAGTTGTCAAAGTGACTTCTTTAATAATAATTGAAAACAGGGTACATTCAACATGAATCAAAAAGCAACTATGATCATTTATATGAGCTGTACAAAAAAACTGTACGACTATTGTAACCCTTACCGTTCTTGTTACGGAACATACTTTTTCCAATATAGTACATATTACTTACCAAAGTCCTCAAGTATCCGGTCAAAGGTGTACTCAAAGCTGCAAAATTTTCGTTCAGCTTCGGGGAGGAAGATATAAAATACGATAGCCTTTTTGCAGCAATTATCATTAATGATTTCCCTAATTCTACTCTATTCTTTATTGATGGAATCAACTCATCTGCCAAATCATCATAACCCTTGGAAAATAACTGGACCACCTGCATTGAAAAAAATAAATACATAAGACATGTATAGAAGTGACCAGCAAACCCATCCGTAATACTGACATCTCTGTAATTTTAAACATCCAAAGAATATAAAAATTGTCATAAAATTTCAAATAAGCCGTATTATTACCCCAGTCAAATAATGTTTCAATTTCAGTTGATCTTTAATTTCCTGAAGATCGTCGATAGTCAGTAACCTGGGGATTCATACTGTTAATCAGTATTTCTGCTATTGAATTATGTTATCTTTTGTACGGACAACGGTACGGCTTTTGTTTCGAAAAACTTGGAACAATTTTTTGAAAACAAGATTGGGTCATCTTCGGCATAAAATTCAAAGAGGGGAGCAATATTCACAGGAAGAGAGAGATGTGAACAACAAAATGGAGGAAGCCCAAAGAAGACAACGAGGAACTAGCAGGAGAAAAATAGAATTTTAAATTGGAGAAACGGTCGTAGTCAAATACTACAGAAATGCTCAATTAAAGAATTGGGTAAAAGTAACAGTTGATATGAGCTTAGACAGGAGTGTTTATCTATGCAGGTTACCGGATGGTAAGATGTGGAAGACACATAGCAACCAGGTCAACAAAGGATGGAAGAAAAGCGAAAGGCAAGAGACAGGAATGGCAGAGGACCATTGTAAATATAATTTCACATATATAGGTACATTAATAAACTTAAAGATTTCAGGCGATCATATTGCTCAAAATATTTGTACCAGTAAGCCTGGTGATACAGAGTCACAAGACATAGAAATGGGTTCACAAGAACCAAATAATGATTATTCAAATAATGCTAACACCAAATGTAACACAAAAGGTGACGATAGGCAACAAGTTCATTGTGCTAGTGGTATTTCACATGCGAACTAAGGTGAAAATCAGACGTCAATTTTTGGATCTCGAAAACGGCTTCAACAATTTGGATCAAATTTTGTATTTAGATAAGGTTTTGTCCTAAGTTCATTTATGTAGGGGGAATGGGGGTAAATTGATGCAAGGGGCACATTGATACATCACCACTCACTCGAACTGTACAGCAGTGATAGAAACGTGACTATCCTTCAATAGATGGCTCTAGTGATTCAATATTACCAGCGAAACTATGGTCGTTTACAATGCAAATTCCGCTGTTGACCAATACAAGTGCATTTCAGAGCCGATTGAGTAAATTTAGAGAGTCTCAGATAATCAATCAGTTTACGTAAATTACGTATTTGTTTTGTTAGGTTTCTTCGCATTTTTGTAAGTACATGTCTGATTAAGGTACATATAAGAGGTTACTTGTTGATCTTATATAGTTTTTTCGTCAGGTAGATGTTTACAAAAACCGACACGTTGGGGTAGATTGATACAAGCTGCATGGGGCGGTTTGGTGTGTTTCAATGTGCCCCTTTTACAAATGAAGGATATCATCTAAATTTTCGTGTACTACACACAACACGTCATGCACTTCGGCTGTCATCTTAACAACTTAAATGACCATATCCAAAGGCCCAACATAAAAAAATCCAAAATAAAAAAAAGAATAAAATAAATTGCAGATGCTTCAGTATCAGAAAAGAGGAAAAAAAGAAATGAAAGAAAACGCAACACAATTGAAAAATGCTAAAAAACTACTGGGTTGGACTTCTCGAAAGGAAAATAGCGAGAAAAGATCGCGTCGATGCGGACTTGACTCAAATTCCACTAGTTCTGAATAGTTTTTTCGAATTTGATTTAACCCACTTGAGGAAGAAATCGACATCTTATGTTTTCATTATCCATATTACCAAAACCTCATATTACTAAAGGAACCAACCGGACTGTTTCGTTCTTTAGGTTTTCTTTCTACTTTGATTCTTATAATGTACAATGAGCAGCATTGGTTACTCGTTTTTTAACTACTTCTTTGATTTATAACGTAAAATGAGCAGCAATTCGTTAGCTTGTTAAATCGGTGAGCGATAATGTGTTTTTCTTTAATTATTATAAGAGAATTCACTGAAAGAAGTCGTTTAAGATTCTTATTTTTGCATAAAGTATATGAAATATCAATGTGCCCCATACCCTGGTTCAATTTGCCCCGTATGTGGGGTGGTTTGATACAAATCCAATTTTTCACATATTCCATCATTTTTCTTTTTCATTTAACGTTATGAAAAAATCTGTAATACACCACGAAACTAGATAAAATTGTGTCTGCATTGGTGCATCAAACTTTATCTCAAACTAGCTCTATCACCCATTTTTCAATTCTTAAAAAAAATTGAATCAATCTGCCCCTACTCCCCCTAGGCGCTTTTTACAGATTTATCGCCAGTGAAAAAATCCGAAACCACCCTGATGAAATGGGACAATCCACTGCACTATATTACTAAAATAATAAGCAACAGATATAGTGTTTTAAAAATAATATATAATATGTAGAGGTTTTCTTTTCAATTCTGAAAATGGGTTACTTGTATTGGAACAGAGAAATAGTCATGTATCCTACTAATTAAAATATATAATATATAATATTAAAATATATGATATATAATTATATAATATTAAAATATATAATATATAATATATACTATTAAAATATATAATATATAATATATACTATTAAAATATATAATATAAAATATACAGCAAGTACACTTACTTCAATCAGTCACTATCTGTCAGTCATTCAAAATTGACAGCACATCAGTTTTGCTAACTAAACCAACATTTGTTTACGCCATAAACGAATGATGACGAGTGACTAAAAGCGTGTTCACAGAATAAAGTTCGATTATTCGTGGCGACTATTTACTTCCACTTATAGGTCAGTTTATACTTGCTCGAATTAGTAGAGCTAAGGTTAGTATTCGAACTAATATTTGAAAAGGTGAATAAATGACAATGAGAAAGTAATCATACGATAAAATACGGAGAAAAAAGTGTAGGGATTGTCTCACTGACACAGAATTACAAACATTATTATATTAAAAGAAGTGAGGGTGTCCTAGTGCAAAATGAACCCATAACAGCTTTACCAAATGATAATATATCTACATTAATTGAATAAAATTAATATTGACAAATTACAATGGTGATAGTCCACTCCTCCCCCCCCCCCCCATCTATATATCAGTCCAGATAAGGGGGAACAAATCTACAGATTTCCAGAGATGAACCTTCTGAGATCTTGTGCCAGCAAGGAAAAGATCCAGAACCTTATGGTGGAAGCCTGAACACTCTACCATCACGGCCACCACTCACAAATTAGTTAGTGTATTTGCTATTTCAACTGCAGAAAATTCCACAGTTATGATAAATTATAGATTTATTTGAATTGAAATAGTCTATCTTCCACTTTTGAAATGATGATGAAATTGATTGATACTTGTAGTTTGAGATTTATCTGTTAATAAACATTAGGTTTTTCATCTGCAACTTTCCAACTGCTTATATCTGTTTTATAACAAAGAAGTGACACCTTCAGAAAAAAAGAATTGGGAGGAAAAAACTGCAATTTTCAAAAAAAACGAACTGGCCTACAGTTTGTAATTCAGTTTCAATTATAATAAAGAACATAAAAATGAAACAATAATTTTTTTTGTTACAGTGCTTGAGTGAAATACACAACTGGAAAAAAACAGATAAAAAGTTCAAAGAGAAAAAATAACTCACCTGATGACGTTTCAATAAGTCAACATCTAGGTTCCAGACTTTAGCTAATGTTACACATTTTGACATACATTTAACGTGCTCTAAGGAGTGTATCTTTCCAGATTCATCTACTGTAATGCTTTCTAAGCTAGCAGAAATTATTCTGAGGAGAAATTGTTCTCTGGTACTGTTCAGTTTAATATCAGTCCTGTAAGGATACAACAAATCATAGTTTGTCTTTTCTCAACTATCTCTGGCTTAGAAGAATTACCTGTTGAAATTAACCTGACATTTCCTTTGCAGATCAGTGAAAAATAGATTTACTATTGAAGAATCAAAAAGATTGTTGATGGGCTTCATGCACTTTATAGAAACTTTAGTTATCATGTGTAGTACCATACTGAGCTGATAATGTGCAAGCAATAGCTCATAGTTTACCTCGCGTTGTAGCACGGCAAGTTCTACCAATGACTGGCCACCATTCTGCCAAATGCTTTCAAATACTAAATTTGTTTCAGTTGCACTATATCTTTCATATGCACTGCCTAAGAAAGAGTCTAAAAATTCCATGGAAATTCCTATAAACAGTATTATTTGTTGGTCGGAAAGGCCTGTGTCTTGTCTACAAAGTCGTTCCTTTGGAAGTTTTCCCACTTTGTTAATGAGTTTACAGGCATTTTCATTCACAATTTTCAAGTGAGTGTTCCATACTAGCTGATAAATACCTATAATAATGATAAAATTGAATCGTTTATTCACTTTTTTACGAATTGTTGTTTGTTGTTGTTGTTTCAAGACAGGATACCTGTCTAGGTTTTTAGGTTATAATATTTTTTTTTCAGTTGTGTGCAATAGTGAAACATGCAGGACTAACCACAGTCAAGCCACGAAATATTTTAATAATTTAATCTGTGGAATTAAATTTTAAAAAATTTCATCTCTGACTGTGGCTCGAACAAGATCTTCAAGTCCCAGAGTCAAACACTCTTCCACCGCGCCATGTTTTGGCCATAAATATAATTTATTTGGTAATAAACACCACTTCTTGTTTTGCCTTTGGTTCGCTGACTTAATGACTACATTCCAAAAAATGCTGTGAGAAGGATCTCGATAATTCGACAGCGCTTGAAACGTCTCGAATTGATTCAGAAAAAAACAAAGATTCGATAGGCTTCCATTAGCTATTATTAGAAGGCTATAAATTTTTCATAAGATTGAACTGGTAAACTGACCTGGAGGAGATACATTTATGGCAGTAAATTTGGAGTCAAAAATTTTTCCTATCCGGTTTTTTCCCCTAATACTATTTGAAGTCACCTACGTTGCCTTCATTACAACCTGAACCATCTTATATAATAATTAATTAAAAGAGTCAAGTGACAGAAGTTATTGTTAACTAGCTGCAACACCCGGCGTTGCCCGGGTAAAAAAATATGATCTTAGACAATTTCCAGTGTTTTTTCCCGTACGTTCCAGAACCTGTCGAAGACTCTGTTCTGGTTCATTTCACGATTTCCACATATTTTCTAGAATGTTACAGAAATATCGATAATATTCTACAATTTTCTATTTCATATTCCGTAAATTGAGTATCTAGAAAGTTTCATTACTACGACCTTCATCCTGTTCGCCGAACTTTCGAGAACTTTACTTGAGTGTCTTTTCAGTACATTCTAGAACATTGCGAAGATTCTGTTCTAGCTATTTCAAGGGAGATTTCGAAATTTTTAGAACTTTCTAAAAGGTTCTAGAACATTCTAAAACTCTCTTTCGTATATTCTAGAAATTTATTTTTTATATTCTAGAGATTTCCAGAACGTTTCCTCACCACGCCCTCTCCCTGATAGTCGAAGTTTCGAAAACTGCACTCAAGGGTATGTTATACGAAGTTTCGAAAACTGCACTCAAGGGTATGTTATAAAACATTACGAACACTCTGTTCTAGTTTATTCCATGGAAATCTCGAATTTTCTAGAACTTTCCAAAAGCTTCAAGGACATTCTAGATTTTTCTTTTTATATAATAGAAATGTTTTTTTCATATTCTAGAATATTCCAGAAAGTTACATCACCATGCCCTCTACCTGGGTACCAAACTTTCAAAAACTCACTTGATTGTATTTTTAGTATGTTCTAGAACTTTACGGTGTTCTAGCTTATTCCACGACTATCTTGAATTATCTAAAAGTATTTAGAAGCTTCGAGAACGTTCTAGATTTTTCTTTATCATAATCTACAAATTTCATTTTTATTTTCTAGAGATTACCAGACAGTTTCCTCACCACTCCTTCTCCCTGATGGCCGACCTTTCGAAAACTTCACTTATGGGACTTTTTAGTATGTTATAAAACATTATGAAGACACTGTTCTAGTTTATTCCACGGAATTGAAATTGATGACAAGAAGACGAAGGAAAAATCCCAAAAATAAAAAAGTGCCAGAAACAAATGAGATTAGTACTACCGACATTCCGGATAGTGACTGAAGAAACAACATCAGATTGAGGAAGAAATAGAACAGTCTCTGACTGACGCATGTTCATCATCCTCAAATAAACCTGTTGCAGAGGAGGATTGTTAATGTGCATACGACCCTAGTATTCAGGAAGAAAAAATAGAGTATATGAATGGTTCATGCTAATCATCTTCAAATAAACCTGTTGCAGAGGGGAATTCTGATGAGGATGATCTGCAGCCTTCAGAAATTCAAAACGATGCCAGGAATAATATTTTTTGTCTTGGTAGATGAATATTCTCAGGGTTGATGGCAATAACAATTTTAGCAACAACAATTCCCTAGGGTATTGAGACATTCAATTAATAATGCATTCCTTGTTGAGACGTCTGTCAAACATAACTGTGAATTGGATGAATTGTCAGAACTAACAAAAAATGTATTCTTCGACACCATAAATTCATATTATGTGATAATATGAACCAAAATATTTTCTGAGTCAAAGACTGGAAATCTATATTTCCAAATATCTTAAACATTTTGGAATATTTATTACAATTTCCATTTCGAATGTGTCTGGTGAAGGATCCTTTTCGGCCCTACAAAGGATTAAAAACTATTTGATATCCAAAACTGGTCAAGAAAGAACTAGATACCCTCCCTGTTATACATATAGAAAGTGTCAATCTATACCTAATAGATAAAAACGAGTTGATTGATGAATTTGGAAAGAAAAACGCAATAAAAAGATATGTTTGATCATTGCCTATTATGATCTAATAAAAAATGTAACAGTTTATCGTTTATTTTATTCAACAGAATATTTCTATGCTTCAAATCAAGTTTTACTTTGTCACTTTTATACGCCCTTTCCTCACTTTAAAATCCTGTAAAAACCTGAAAATATAATCTACAATTTACGAACTATAGTATAGTCATGCCCCGCATATGGGTTCATCCAATATACCTTCTTATTTAAAAATATGTATTACTATCAGTCGCACTTGTAATTAACTCACCATCTTTGATTTGGATATTCTGAATAAAATTTAGGCACTTCATTGCTGCTTCTAAATTTTCTAAATTTTGAATATTCCTTTGCCAAGCCAGAGCATATTCCCAAGCCATATTTGCAAGCAGAGAACTAGATTCCATGCTATAGGGAAATTTTGTTTTCAACAAGTTTATCTGCTCAAAGATTTTCTCAATGTCAATAGCATCCCTCAATTGACGGTTGTGTTGCTCGAAAATATCGTCACTGTTAGTAACATCGTTCAACGGACCATCCGAGTCTGATATTTCAGAATTTTCATCAGTCTTATTGAGGGTATCATTCAGAACCAAATTTTCCGGGTTCAATCCAGTTGATGTAAGCCACTGGGCTGCTAGTTCAGTTACAACGCCTCTTCCTTTTTCCAAGACATATTTGAGACTCACTTCAACACTATCATGTTTGAGCTTTGGTAATGGACAATCCTGTACGGTAGTTTTACTAGAGAGAATGATGTTTAGGAGTGAAACATCTTCGAGTTTACCTGTTGAAAATATCAAACTAGAATAATTTGTATGACCATCCTACATAATGTATATTATTATAATACAAGTGTATAAATGAGCCTTTAAAGCATGTGCAACGCAGTGCACGGCGTGCAACGGAAGGCCATTATCGTTACAAGTGCTTTAAAAGCAATTATAAATGTGTATCATACACTATTTTTCATTATACCTGCACCGTGACCTCAAAGACAATGCATATTTTAAATGATGTTTAGGAGTGAAACGTCTTCGAGTTTACCTGTTGAAAATATCAAACTAGAATAATTTGTATAACCATCCTACATAATGTATATTATTATAATACAAGTGTATAAATGAGCCTTTAAAGCATGTGCAACGCAGTGCACGGCGTGCAACGGAATGCCATTATCGTTACAAGTGCTTTAAAAGCAATTATAAATGTGTATCATACACTATTTTTCATTATACCTGCACCGTGACCTCAAAGACAATACATATTTTAATGGAGATAACATGAATCATATGAAAAACTGGTAACTTGGCATTGTTAGCTTACTAGCATCGTTAAAGCACAGTATTAGTTCATTCTTATTTTTACGGAGAGGTGGAGAAAACGGTTTAGATCTTTAGTAATTTTAGTTTCTTGGGAGACACGTTTTTATATCATTGTGGACACTGTAAGTAACTGTAACTGTCACTTTTTTTTAAATGCCAATACATTATCTGTACAGAGCCACGAATTGGCATGTTTTTTTTTACGTTTTGTTTCCCAGCAAAAGGAAAATCCTGTAATGTTCAGAGGACATCGTGAGAGCCGAGAGAAACTAGGTAGGAATTAATGTAATTAATGTAATGCATATCTGCAGGCTGTAGGCCCAAGAAGAAGAGGAGTAATTGAATATTCAAATAAATTAAATAATTATGGCTGGCACTTACGTTTTATCTTGTTAAATTTTGAAAATTTTGTTGTTTCCCTACGGTAGTAAAACTGTCGCTGAGTATTCTTAAAGTTGTGAAGAATATCTGTAGTAATCAGTTGGCATTCATCAGCAATGCGGTTCCGTAAAGATGCAGACTGGGTGGGCAAATTGTTGACTTTGAATAGCCCCACAAAACAAAATCAAGGGGAGATATTTCAAGTGATTTCGCAAACCATTCTATAACTTCAAATTCATCTAACAGAAACGAATTCATGTAACAGAAATGATTTCATTGAAAAACAGCCATAAGTACTGCATAAAAAGAAACCGCTGCTTACTGAAATATTTTCTCCATCCTAACATTTATCATTTTTCATTATTTCTATCAGAGCTAAGTTCACGACAGTATCCAACAGGTCTAGTTACATATCTACATTCAAACTTACTGAATAGGTCAAGGTGAAGATAAAAAAAAATAATAGTTTAAAGAAACTAAAGAACACGCTTTACTTCCCATGGACTAAAAAGTAAAAAATAATTGACAATTTAATTTATCATATGTAACAAAAGCGTGGGTGCTTTCGAGCTATATTCTCTTATTGTTTAGTTTAATTTAAGAATACAGAGCGTTCAAGAGCTCAAGAGAACTTTATCAAGCCCCCACGCTTTTTTTACAATTGAGATATTTAATTGTCAATTATTTTTTACTTTTTAGTCCATGGGAAGTAAAGCGTGTTCTTTAGTTTTTTTAAACTATTATTTTTTTTTACTAAAAAATCGAAATCTCTGATCGCGAAAACCATACTAATTTTGAATCGAATCTGACCAGAATCACAATACTCGACCATCATCTTGGGCCGCCATCTTGAATTCATAAATTTTTATGAAAAATTCATAATCTCTGACCCCCGAAAAACCTCACATACCAATTTTGAATCAAATCTGACCATAATGACAAATCCCGTCCACCATCTTGGAGTCGCCATTTTGAATTAATGAATTTTGATTAAAAAATCATAATCTTTGACTCCGAAAACCCTTATATACCAATTTTGACTGGAATCGGACCATTATCACAAATCTCGTCCGCCATCTTGGATCCGCCATTTTGTTTTTTTGTAACAAAAAAATGTCATATTGCTTTGTCACCGAAACTATGAACACCTGCCAAATTTCAAATCATTCTGGAAATGGGTGAAAATCACGCCCTAAGGAGTCAGTTACAACGACACAAACAAACAAACAAACAAACAAACAAACAAACAAACAAACAAACAAACGAACGAACGAACGAACGAACGAACGAACGAACGAACGAACGAACGAACGAACGAACGAACGAACGAACGAACGAACGAACGAACGAACGAACGAACGAACGAACGAACGAACGAACGAACGAACGAACGAACGAACGAACGAACGAACGAACGAACGAACGAACGAACGAACGAACGAACGAACGAACGAACGAACGAACGAACGAACGAACGAACGAACGAACGAACGAACGAACGAACGAACGAACGAACGAACGAACGAACGAACGAACGAACGAACGAACGAACGAACGAACGAACGAACGAACGAACGAACGAACGAACGAACGAACGAACGAACGAACGAACGAACGAACGAACGAACGAACGAACGAACGAACGAACGAACGAACGAACGAACGAACGAACGAACGAACGAACGAACGAACGAACGAACGAACGAACGAACGAACGAACGAACGAACGAACGAACGAACGAACGAACGAACGAACGAACGAACGAACGAACGAACGAACGAACGAACGAACGAACGAACGAACGAACGAACGAACGAACGAACGAACGAACGAACGAACGAACGAACGAACGAACGAACGAACGAACGAACGAACGAACGAACGAACGAACGAACGAACGAACGAACGAACGAACGAACGAACGAACGAACGAACGAACGAACGAACGAACGAACGAACGAACGAACGAACGAACGAACGAACGAACGAACGAACGAACGAACGAACGAACGAACGAACGAACGAACGAACGAACGAACGAACGAACGAACGAACGAACGAACGAACGAACGAACGAACGAACGAACGAACGAACGAACGAACGAACGAACGAACGAACGAACGAACGAACGAACGAACGAACGAACGAACGAACGAACGAACGAACGAACGAACGAACGAACGAACGAACGAACGAACGAACGAACGAACGAACGAACGAACGAACGAACGAACGAACGAACGAACGAACGAACGAACGAACGAACGAACGAACGAACGAACGAACGAACGAACGAACGAACGAACGAACGAACGAACGAACGAACGAACGAACGAACGAACGAACGAACGAACGAACGAACGAACGAACGAACGAACGAACGAACGAACGAACGAACGAACGAACGAACGAACGAACGAACGAACGAACGAACGAACGAACGAACGAACGAACGAACGAACGAACGAACGAACGAACGAACGAACGAACGAACGAACGAACGAACGAACGAACGAACGAACGAACGAACGAACGAACGAACGAACGAACGAACGAACGAACGAACGAACGAACGAACGAACGAACGAACGAACGAACGAACGAACGAACGAACGAACGAACGAACGAACGAACGAACGAACGAACGAACGAACGAACGAACGAACGAACGAACGAACGAACGAACGAACGAACGAACGAACGAACGAACGAACGAACGAACGAACGAACGAACGAACGAACGAACGAACGAACGAACGAACGAACGAACGAACGAACGAACGAACGAACGAACGAACGAACGAACGAACGAACGAACGAACGAACGAACGAACGAACGAACGAACGAACGAACGAACGAACGAACGAACGAACGAACGAACGAACGAACGAACGAACGAACGAACGAACGAACGAACGAACGAACGAACGAACGAACGAACGAACGAACGAACGAACGAACGAACGAACGAACGAACGAACGAACGAACGAACGAACGAACGAACGAACGAACGAACGAACGAACGAACGAACGAACGAACGAACGAACGAACGAACGAACGAACGAACGAACGAACGAACGAACGAACGAACGAACGAACGAACGAACGAACGAACGAACGAACGAACGAACGAACGAACGAACGAACGAACGAACGAACGAACGAACGAACGAACGAACAAACAAACAAAAACATAGAAGTGAAGCTTATATAAGTGTGTAATAAGAGGACCTTTTCACACAAAATAAAAGACGCAAATGGCATATACTACTTTTTATAAGATAGGTCGTAAATGAAAATCCTGGTTTTCGCCCCAGCAAAATTGCTTTGTGGATTTTTTTAAAGGAGAAATAGTGAAAAAAATTACAACTTTTTTGGTTTTTTGCAGATATCTCAAAAAGTAATGAAGGAATTGTTTTACAGTCAACAGAACTTTTATAGAGAATTATAAAACTTACCAAATTAGTTTGTTATGCGACCGGATCGGTGCATTTACCACAGAGAAAATCAGGGAAATGTTGAACAAGAAAATTCATAATTTTTATAAATCTGAAGCTGGACAAAAAATATTGCGGAATTTGATAGATAATAACATACAGAGTTGTCCAACGAAAAGTATGCACCTAGCTTTTATCCTTTTTGTGGAATTGCAAGCAAAAATGCTCGGACACGTGGAGTTTGTTTTTGAGGAGGACACATTTCAGATATATTTTGCAAGTTGTGCCTTCAACCCCTCAGCGACGGGGTGTCACAACCCTAAAATTTTAAATGGAACGTGGGGTCGACTGATATATCATTTGAACGGGTACAAAATTATCTTCCCCTATTTGTTGAAATTTACTGAAGCAGTTAATGCGAAAACGGCTTTAAGAACATGAACCCGATAATGTTGGTATTAATGAAAAATACAAATAAGTTTTGGTTACTAGGAATTAAAACATGTACAAGTAGTACTTAGTACGTTTCAATATTTGTTACTTGTAATAGTGCTTTGTAAAAAAAAACAAGCTGTTAAATTGATTTATTGAAATGTTACTTCAACAAGTGTTCAAATTGTGACCCATTTGCTTCCATACAATAATACAGACTTTGTTCAAATCTATGTCTAACATTTGGAGCATATCAGGTGTTATGCTTCGGCACTCTGCTATAATCCGTTGGCGAATATCTTCTATGGACTCGGGCTTCGTCGCAAAACATTTATTTTTCAAGTGTCCCCATAGAAAAAAGTCCAAAGGCGATAAATCAGGTGACCTGGCAGGCCATTCCATTGGGCCTCTCCTGCCAATCCACTGTCCGGGGAACCGGTTATCTAAAAATTCTCGTACAGGAACAAAATAGTGCGGAGGTGCTCCATCTTGCTGGAAATGAAGCCGATCAGCATTATGATTTTGGTCATCTCCTATTATTTGTGTGATGAAAGGATCAATTGCCATATAAATTTCCAGAAATGAAAAGTGGTCCTATGATATGACTTCCTAATATGCCACACCAGACGTTTATTTTTTGAGGGGCCTGGGAATGAACTTCACGGAATAAATATGGGTTACTGTCATCCCAGTAACGGCAATTATGCCTATTCAAAGCTCCATTCAAATAAAATGTACACTCATCTGTAAAACAAATGTTACACATATCTGCAGTTTTTTTCTTACACTTATCTGCAGTCGTTTTCGACAAAATCACGCAAACGATAAATGGGGAATTTAGTTGTAATAACAAAAAATTATCATCGAAATGTTGCTTTCGGCAAAATAAAGTAATTTAGAAATGATTGTCGTTATCCTGATTCCTAGTAACCAAAACTGATTTGTATTTTTCATTAATACTAAAATTATCGGGTTAATGTTCTTAAAGCCGTTTTCGCTTTAACTGTTTCAGTAAATTTCAAAAAATAGGGTATCATTGGAAAGATAATTTTATACCCGTTCAAATGATATATCACTCGACCCCACGTTCCATTTAAAATTTTATGGTTGTAACACCCCCTCGCCAGTGGGTTGAAGGCACAAGTTGCAAAATATATCTAAAATGTGTCCCCCTCAAAGGCACACTTCACGTGTCCGAGTATATTTGCTATGAATTCCAAATAAAGGAGAAGAGCTAGGTGCATACTTTTCGTTGGACCACTCTGTATAGTTTAACTGTTCGCAAGATGGTTCTCAGATTTGTAGTTTTTGCACAATCGCGTTATAAATAATAACTACAAATTGTATATTTTGGATTTTCGCCTGAGAGGTGGAAAACGTGTTGAAAATGTCACTGAAAATTGCTCCAAACGCTTGAAAAGGGGGACATGCATTATTCAAGTAGCCGCTCTCCTCTTCTGTTGTCTACCCGACTCTGCTATGAACACTCTTTCGAGCGTAATAAACGAAAAATGGAACAAAGATTTGGAAATGTTTGGAGATAAGGGTATTTCCACTTCATTTAATTTATTCATTCATTTATTCATAAAACACAAATTTAAAAATTCATTATTTCATCATTCATTATTTGTTCCCTCATTAAAGAGTTCCAGATATTGTAAGCACTTTTGAACCAATGAGAGCAAAAAGTATTTTACCCCTTCACCACACAAGTAATTTAATTCCTAGATGCGCATTTCGATAACAAAGTTACCTTAAAATAGTATAGGAAGGCCATTTATGATGTTCAGAATTTTGTGCATAGATGTCCTCAAAGCTCCCTAACAACCGACGTTTTCCTGGTACTTAACTTAGGAGTCGCGCTTTTCTTACTGCTTCATTTCTGACATGTGGTTGAATATTCCATTATTTGTTATAGAACCAGTTTTCACAAATGAAGCTGCGCATTTTGCAAAGGATGCAATACCCTTTAAAATGATGTATCACAACCTCAGATCAATAAAAACTCTAGATAGGCCGATGCCTAATATCAGTTTAATCTTCTTCTGACAGTGGAACCAAAATAAAACACATCCGGCACAGTGCCGTGCTTTTTTAAGAGTATTTTAAGGGTATCAAAACCACTTTTATCCTTATTTTTCTGAAGAAACAAGGACAGTATCTTGGGAGAAATATGAAATTTTCACCTACAGAAAAGCAATATATGAGCTGCATCAAGTGGTTTGACGGTTTTTTCTAAAGCTTCAATATGTAATATGTTTGTCGAGTATTCAAAAGGGAGTAGCCGATTTTTTATTTTTTAAGATCCTTATAATAAACTCTTCAAACAAATGTGTTTCCATCATCCATATGAGAATTTTTTTAATAAAAAATTCTTGACGGACAAGTTTTGTAATTTATGGTCCGATCTAATTTGAAATTGGTATATGGGGATTTCGGGGTCGGAAATGGTTTGTTTTTATTCAAAATCAAAGAATTCAAAATATTACTGACAATTTTGATGTGATTCTTTTGAATATTTATTACCGGATGTTAGAAATGAAGAATTTGTTATCAAAATTTGGGGATCAAGATGACGGACGAATTTTGTGATTATAATATCTTGACATAGTCCAAGTATATTGTGCCTGTTTATGTTGTGCAGATCACCAATTTTAAAAAAAGACTTGAATAAATATTAATCAAGGAACCTTTTCCAACAGCTATTATTTAAGAGAGCGTGAATTTTTTGCTTTTTCTGCCTCACTGAAAATAACTACTGATTCCCTTTTTTGTAAAAATTGGTCCTGTGACCATGATTTTCTGGCAGTTTATTCATATAAAATAAACGACAACTTTCTTGAGAAATAAATCTTTCTGAGAAATATTTGATTAAAAAGTTTTCGATATCATGGAATTTTCAGTGTATTTTTTCGAGACAAATACGCAATACTATAAGTTGACGATACACTGAATAATTTTTCTCTACAACTAATAGTATATTATGATACGAATGTGGCACGCAGGTAGTGTGCCCGCTTGCTAATCCAAGGTACGCGGGTTCAATTCACCGTGATGTCACCGGCCTCGTTCATGACATCACTCGTTAACAGGTAAAGGTACAAGTCTCTTGAAGACTTGAGGGTTACTTGTAAGGGGGCAGCCCGTTGACAGAAATAACAATTTTAACAATAACAACAAAATGTGCAAGTGAGCCTTCAAATCGCGCACAATGAATTTAAAGCGAAAGGCCCTCAAACAATGCAAGTGTTTCAAAAGCATTTGGAAATTAATTTTAGATCCAGATAATGTTCCTTAAATTTTTTTAACCTAATCAAGTATTTAATGAATAATATCTGATTCCACGTATTCTTGACATGGAGTTTTATTAGACATTTCATAGGATAAAATTGAGAACTTGGGCTGTTTCCTAGCAACATGCTTTTAGCACTGTGTTATAATTTTGAAGATTTCGCACCATTTTTAATGCATTGGACATAGATTATGATACAGTTTTAACTTTTTGAGACAAACTAATTTGTTCGCTCTTCTAAAATTATTATTTTAGAAGATTTCCTGGATTTTAATTTTTCAGGTATGTACTGTGGATTCATTTATCTTCCAGTAATTATTGAGTAAAAGGTATAAAGTTACAAGTAAGGTAAAATAAGCATAAATGCATACCAAATTAACAAATTAAGGAAGAAATATCAGGTAGGCATAAGCAATTGTCAGAAATCGATGCCATTTCATTTTATGCTGAAAAGAATAATTTTTTTCTGCTCTTTATTTGTAAATAACCACGTTCCCCTTAAAATAAACCAAACTTCATGGCAGTCACGAATTTTGTCTGGGAGAAGGTTATTGGGTTTATCTTTCGTCATCATGTTGACTTATCAGTGGTCATCTGCGTATTAGTTGCACACAAAAGCAAAATATTGTTCAAATTAATTGTTACTTGACTGCATAAGACTAGCTGAAAAATAAGAAGTTCAACTTGTACTTGCTAATTTTCAATTAATGATTAATTTGGACTACATGAATACCACTCTATAATTGTTGTGGAATCTTACATTCACAGAATTATGTCTAAAGTTGATTTATGAGTTGAACGAATTTTTAAACATGCAGAAATGACTTCTCATTCATAATATCAAAAAATACTGTTTGCTGGTCAAAATTTGGCCAACTATTCCATTTGATCACACCATATTCAACTTCTCGTAAATATGTATGAACTATTCATTATTAATACCTATTTCACTTCAATATTGTATTATACGAATACGTTCTATATATGCGACGCCACTGAATTCAAGGAGGCTTGGAGCGAAGACAGAGGAAATGCTGTGTTTGACAGGAGAGGGATTTTGGTTACAAGATTTTTTTCCATTTCTTTGGAAATTAATATTTCCCTGTAACTTTTAGACTAATAAATCTGAAGATAAAATATGAATGATTATGCATTGATTGATACCTACAAAAATCATATAAATATTTTTTTACCAATTTGACAAAGGGAGTCGATGTTTCAAAACAACAGAGGTAGGAGGTGAATGTTTATAAATACAGTTGTCTTTGGTTCACTGAATATGGTGTTTACATAGCATCGGGCCTATCTAGGGTTTTTTATTGACTTGAGATCACAACACACCCCTTGCAATTTGAAACAGATAGATGTCACCCTCCCCCCAACCCCATAAGGGGTGGAAGTTACAATGACGGAAGATGGATTCTATGAGCCATCATGTGCAGAAATTAAAACCTGCCTTTTGTTAGGATATACGCTTAGAAAACAGTTATCTGAATCTCATGTCAGTAATTTTTCATAATCAAGAAATTATGAATCATTGAAATCTTCAGTGATAAAACAAACTCACCTATTAAAAGTGACCATTCCACAGTTTCTTGAGTAAACACCTCCATGCTCTCATCATCCAAACTTGTTGAAGATTCATCTGATTGCAATTCATGTTCGATATTTTGGGCCACACCTTTACATAAGATAGCAGCAATTAGTGCAGGAAAGGGTTTATCAGAATTCACTAAAAGATCACGAACTTCATTCCAAAACACTGAAGTTTCGTTATACTCTGTCCGAATAGTTTCCTTATCAGCTGTCTTGACTAGTGTGTAGATCAATTTGGATAACTTGCACATTTCTTTTTCCAAACATGGGTTGATATGTGATCGGTTTACCCAATATTTAACAAGCATATTGAAAAGATTTTTTGTCGGAAGTCCAGTTTTGATGATTTCCCTTTCTAGGTTTGCTAAGTTGTGGTTTTCGGTAAGATAGGGCTTCAATAAGATTTCAGAAGTTTTGTACAGAATGATCTCATTCACATTTTCCTTGAGACAAATACTGTCAATCTTAGAGATGTCAAATATTGACAAGAATTCAGCTGGTGAAAGAAATGAGTCTTCTGAAAAGGTCACATGGATCTCGCGGAGCTTAGTGTTACAACTGAAGGTGCTCAAACCAAATAGTGTATGCAGATTTTCCATTTCTTTTTCATCTACATGAAGAATGTTATCATTCGTCATCAAATTTCCATTTTCTATGTGGTGATCAGCCAAGTTCGTTACAAATAAGAAGAGCTCAAGTAAAATTGAAGCATTTTTGCACCTAGCCCTCAGGTGTTCTTCTTCCTCTATGAGGTTATTTGCTAAGATCTGAAGACACTCTAAGCTTACTGTGGCAGGAATGCTTTTAGTACCTAATAGTAAGTCGACAGTTTGTGATTTGAATTCCGAAGTTTTCAGCTCTGTACAAGTATTGACAGCTTCCATGAGCAATTTTTCTTCTTCTGCTTCACCAGACTTGAGTAGGTGACGAAGCTTTTTATACAAGTGGATATCTCTAGCACGCTTATTGTTTTTTTCAGACAGAGCAAAGTGAAATGGTATTAAAATCTCCTTAACTTGTCCATCATTGTCAATGAAGATGGTAGTGTATTGACATATGTATCTACTTTTGGCTGTAGTGGTGAATCCCATAATTCCATAATTGATGTATAGTAACCTACTATTCTTTGATGCCATGAAAGTAGCTATTCTAGATCCTAGTTGTACCGAAAAAATCTCCAAAGTGCCCTTTTTGGGAGAATAAATATTCAAGAAGCAGGCTACTTTATTCTCAGACTTCTTTTTTGTGTCCTTTTCTTCAAGAACCTGAGTGAAAGAACACTGGGCGTCCCTGTAGCCCTTAAATATCTTCAAGGTTATTCCCCGGTGAGTATCAACAAGTAAGACTCGGCCTAGAGCATCACATATAGCTGCAAGTTTGCGATCTGGAGACAGGATCAAATCTGTAGATGTACGTTCCAAGTCGCTGAGGCCAAAACGATAACCCATAGGTTCCGGAGGTTGCATAGCTAACGATATCTGTTTTTCCGATTGTGATTTGGTACCAGTAAGCCAATCCCTATGAAAAGGGCGTATTATTAATACTTTAATATAAACATAATTCATTCCACATTCTTTATTCAATATGTTTTCGAGTAGAGTACGCCTAGTGTACTTGAAAGTCAACGAATTAAAGCAAGAGTTAGAGGAAATGGAACTAGAAACAACCTGTAAGAAGTCCGTACTCCAGAAAAGAATTTCGGAAAGGTTGACACCCAAGTAGGATAAGACCATGAAGCTTCTTTTTTTTTTTTCGAAGTTTCTGGAGGTTATTTGAGTTCGTTAATGAACAAACTCGACGAGAATACCAAATCCAAATTTCGGTAAGTTCGAAAGAAGAACTTGAAGAAAGTCCGAAGTATCTGGAAGAAAAACTTGAAGAAAATTCGAAAAATCTGGAATGAAAAGCTTTGAGAAAATTCGAAAAATCTGGAAGAAAAGCTTTAAGAAAATTCGCAAAATCTGGAAGAAGAGTTCCAGGAAAACATAAGAGGTCTGGAGGAAAGCTGTGTGCGCGGTAATGTCACCTAAGCCAGCAGCAACTCGCCTGGCAGAACTGGAAAAATTGGTTGCCATCTCTTCCAAGGGTGTAGGACCAGCTCAAAAGTCCAAATTGAGGGATCTAGTCACGAGGTAACAAGACATTTTTGATGTTGGACAAAAGAGGGTAAAACGAGGTGGTTCAGCACAAGATCGACACTGCGGAAGAGGACTACGTCAGCAAGATTCGGCAGAGAATGGACAACATCAAAATGAAGGAGGCCTATGACATTAAGGTAGAAGCTGGAGGATTTCAAACTGGTGTCCTAGAGTGGCTGTATAACCCTAGACGTCGCCGTGGCCTGTCACCAAAGTTACGAAACTCGTGAGAACGACCATACAAAATCATATACGATAAAGGACCTTGTTTATTGAATTCATAAGCCATCCCGAGGATAACCTACAGATTATCCATCGGAGACGATCCATCACATATAGCGGAAGTGAGATTCAATAGGAAGGTGAAAAAACTTTCAGTCTAACTCCACTGAGTGATGTAGTAGTACATTTTAATTTTTTTCAATCTAGAATGAGTTATCTTCTACAATATGTTATTATTTTCAAAAAATGCAAAGTGGCAACAATGCTCTTGAATTAATTCAAGAACTAATTGTCAGAACTGACATTTTCTATTTATTGTACATTGAAACCCAGGATAAACACATACGCTTTGTTGCCAAAATGCCTATTTTATCATATTTTGCCTTCACAAACTCTGCTCTAACAAAACTTATTTGAAGATGCTAGCTTGGTTTGAAAGTTATTGGACAAACAGAAAACAGTACGTTGAAATCAATGGGCAAAAATCAGAGCAGATATTATCAACAATTGGAGTACCCCAAGGCTCAGAATTAGGGCCGCTGTTATACATTATTTACGTTAACAGTATTACAAGCAAAAATTGCATAATGTGTGCAGATGACACCACTTTAACGGTTACCGGGGAAAATATAGCAGATGTAAAATATTCAAATCTAAACTTAAAAAATATGGCCCAAATGTTTTTCAGATAATGGTTTAATACTGAATGAGAAAAAGTCAAAATTTATCAGATTCAACTACTTAAATAGAAGCAATGATCACAGTCTTTTGATAAGAAATGGCAGATCACTCGAACACGTCCAATCATTAAAGTTTCTAGGTGTTTATGTTTCTGAAAATTATAACTGATGAAGTTTGTAAAAAAGTTGCACCTATATGCTACATGATTTATCAACCAAAGAAAACTGTACATGAATTAATTTTACTATTGCTGTATTATGCCAGATGTCATTCAGTATTCTCTTATGGAATAGCCATGTGGGGAGTCTGCTCGGACTATCAAAAAAAACAGTTCGAAATATTCTAGGAGTCAGTAGGAGAATTAGCTGCAGGGAACTCTTCAAAGAACTGAAAATTTCAACAGTTCTGTGCGTATATATACTGGAGGTCTTGGTCTATGTTAGGGGAGATATAGAATATGTCGCGAAACTGAGTCAAAATTATCGCACCAGGAATGCCACAGTGCTAAAAGTTCCTAGACACAATAGGGCAAAAACTGAATGATATCCAAAGCTCATGGGAATCAAACTTTTTAACAATCTCCCCCAATGATCAAACAACTTTCCACTAACCAATTTAAGAGAACAGTTAAGGAAATTCTTTTGGAACAGACATTCTACAGTGTAGATAAATTTTTAAATTTTATATTTTGAAAAGGTAAATACTTATATTTATTTATCCAACACATGACAGTTATGACTGTCATTATTGATGTCATTTTAGAGAAGTAAACTATCAAATAGCACACTAGTGAGTTAAAATCCATAAATCACTAGTGACTTATGGATTAAGATTAGTGTGTTATTTGATAGTTTACTTCTCTAAAATGACATTAATAATGGGTCATAACTGTCATGTGTTGGATAAAACATTGTATGCCACTCATGTGTTATGTTTCCTAAGTCACTTTAGAAATCTTTCTCGCGTGACTTATTTTCAACATAACACACTAGTACCATAAAAAACTATTTTCTATGTTGGTTATGCTTTTGTGTTGTATTTATACATTATTATTACTAGGTACTTTCACTGACTTACTCTATATCATGTAAATGATTGAAGGAATAAATAAATTCATTATTATTAATATTATTGTTATTACAGTTGATTTTAGTGTGCTGTAACCATCTTCCATGACCAAACATGAAGACTGTGGACATTTACTTGCATCGAACATCACAGTGCAGTTATGGAGAATTTTGCAAGTACTCACACACTCCAAGGATGACTTCTCGGGAGGAAATGACTTTAAGAATGGAGTAATATAACGAATAAGCTGAAACCGACCCAGTCTGTTCCACTTTAGTTGTTAAACAAGGCATCTATTCAAGTTAGGTATGGTGGTACTTTCCTTGATGAATGTAAGCAGCAAGGTATGATTTGCATTTTATTTATTTAACAGACTATTGGTTTAGTGCCCTCATGTTGGAAGAATAAAACAACAGTTGATGTGATAATACTAATTCTAATTCATTCAGTTCAGCGTTTTATATATGAAATATGATCATGAACTTTACAACCCAATTTGTTATAGTAATGTATTCAATGTAATCATAATACTCAAATAATTTCTATAAACATGGAACGAAATCTGAATGAAATATTTGTTTAGGTCTATTTAGAATACAAAGAAATTGGATTTGTTATGAAATGTTGGTTAAACAGCATGAGTCATGAGGCTGTTCTAATTATATTATGTTTATTATTGCTTTGAATTTGATTGGTACACATTTCATAATTGATTTTGGCATCTTAACATCGCAGAATTGAGTTTTTTGCCAGTGATCAACGCAACCTCGAAATGTTGCCAGACCAAAAGTACAGGTGGCAAAACCAAGGCTGTTTTCACACCTGTTATCACCCAAGATGTTCACCAAATCACAGTCAAATGAATACTGATTGCTTATTACTTATCATCCACATAAACCAAAATACAAGAATCAAATACCAACAGCATCCCCCATCCTCACCAAAGTGGTACATTAATTAGTTATTTGGTTACCATTGGAAAGTTAAGTAGTTGGAATTTTTCATTGTACATTATTATAATCAACAAATGATTCATTCATTATTTCAAATGGAATAACTAATTGTTGATAAATTAATTTTGAAAACAAAACTGGTAAAATCCTTGAATTGTTATTTTTGGTATTAGTACATTAAAAAAACGAATTTACTGAACTTTGAGTACTTACGAGAATATACTATAATATTCCATAAGTTCCTTAAACTGAAAACCCAAAAAGACACAATATACGGAAAAGAGGCAACACTCATTCTTGAAAAATTATCACTTACGGCAATGCAGACTTCAGCTTACTAGCAACTGCCTTGGCAACATCACTCAGTACTGGCTGAGCCCCACCTTCTGGAGCATAATGGTACCCTAAAAATGGTTTTGACCCAGCTGCAAGAACTAAAGTATCATGTGGTGGCATTGCTTTATACTTTGAGTCGAAACCACCACAGGTAGAAATTGTATGAAGGTGATCGAAAATGCTGGTGAAACTCAAACCAACTACTGCACTATCATTTATTATGGACTGATCTTGGAATCCCCATTTCTTAGGAATCATAACCTGATAATGATCCAATATTCCACTTTTGTCTAGTTGACTTCGGCACTTTCTTAAGATAGGAAAAAACTCGAGACCACTTAGGACACATATACTGTTTTGGTACTGCACATAAATTTCTTCTGGGTGTAAATAAGGTGATATGTCAGGCCTAGGATTATGCTGAGACTGGCATTTGATTGTGGTAATGTTTTCAGCATGAAACTGTTCCTCGAAGAGCAGTTCACAATTTTCAGTATAACATCGAACATGTCCTGAATCAAAACCTACTAAAATGCAGGTCCATTCAGGACCAGAGCGTGCTTTTTCACTAGGACCAATGATTGGTAAGCACAGCAGTGCCTTAACCTTATCATATTCATGAATAATCCCAGAATAAGTGATCTGAAATTGGCTCAAGGAGGATTCAGGGTCCCATTTAGAAGTGAGAACAACAATTTTTCTTTCATTTGCTATGGCAATCAAATCACCCGCAGGTGACGGGGAGATTTTACATTGCTGTAACCAACCATCACTACCTACAAAAAAGTTTAAGAAATACATAATATTAAGATTTTAAGTGAACCTCTTTGATCGTCCGTTGGGAATAAACATCTTCTTATAACATTGATCTCTTCTATGTATGCTGTCAAACGAACCTGGCAAGACATTTTTGAAAGAATTTTTTTCTATAGCTTCTAAAATTCATAACTAAAAAACTAAACTAATCAAAACTGACATTGACAATATTGACATTAGTCACATTATCTGCTTTCCATTTTTTATGTTTTACTTTAAGGCCTACTCAAATTTCAAATACATGGGTGGGGGCAAGGACGGGTGGGGGTGCCCACCTCACTCAGAGTAATAAAAGACCATAGAGATGCCTTCTTCATTGGAAATTCAACATAAGGGATACTCTCTCTGGTGTCAAGTCTTGACACTATAGATAAGTACATTGAAATTATTGTTTTGGTCAAAATTCACATGATTTTGGCTATTGTTCATGTGCATTTTGTTAAACCTGTAATCATTATTGATATGTGATGAATTTCTGGTACATATAAATGGTGAATATTCTGTTCTTCTCTTGACATAATGTACTCGAGAGTAGTTCAATTTTTGCCATTTTGGCGCTGGCATCTAATGTTGAATCCCCAATCCTTGTCTTGAAGTCAACTCATAACTTTGTTTACAAACGAGGGTCTTATACATGTTAAGTCCATATTCATTCGGGTAGTTTCGTGTATGCCCGCTCATTTCATTCGGATCAAGTTGTCATTCTTCGTTTGTATTAGGGTCCTTCTTACTCTAAATGTAAACAAACTTGCATAACATTTCATCACCCGTCACCCCTCTCGCTCACAAATTGTAGAAAAGGATAGTTCATGTTCACTTCAAAGCAGGTATTTGTGTAGGTATAGGCAGGGCATCTCTATGTCTTTCATTACTCTGAGGTTAGTTTACATTTGGAGTATGAAGGACCATAATACAAACGAAGAATGACAACTTGATCCAAATGAAATGAGCGGGCTTACAAGAAACTATAATGTTGCCTTTAAGACAAGGGTGGAAAAGGCAACTTTAGGTGAGAGAAAATGGATAACATCAAGAAATATCGAACAAATAAGCTGATTTCGTCAATGATATATAAAAAATCCAAGTTGGAATTCGAACGAGTATTAGCTGAAGAGTCTGCAAACTTCGCTTGCACATCAACCACTAAAAAAAAATGCATTTATTATTTATTTGAAAAAAAAAACTCTTTTGGCTTTTTCCTTCATATTATTAAAAAATCTCAATTTTGAAATGGAAAATTCAACAATGTTGAAGTACCCTTATTCTTTTCAAATATTTCCACCATGTGGAAAATATGAGACAAACATCTGGCAGAAATCAACTATTTCCCTGGCCACGTACCACGACGGAGATTGAATTATATCTGACAGATATTTGTGCAACGTTCTTCCAAACGGGCCCAATTGTGTATTGTAATTATACAGTAGATTATCTTTCATTTGGCTGGGGAAGAGCACCTGCAGACGCGTTTCGAGGTTCTTGCCTCTCGTCAGTGACAGGATAGGTCGGACAACCTTAACTTAAGAGTCGTTCTTCCCCAGCCCAATGAATTATAATCCACCGTATATCTAATATTTCCTCACAAATGAAGTATCGACTTACAGTTGAAGTCAGTCGCAGCGCCACCCGTGGGAAAAAAACAAAAATTAATTTTCCTGTCACTGATGACAAGAGGCAAGAACCTCGAAATGCGCCTGCAGGTGGTCTTTCCCAGCCAAATGAAGGATAATCTACTGTATAATAAATATAAACATTTGCAATTGGGTCTTCTTGGAAGAAAGTTGAACAAAATATCTGTCTGATGTAATTCAATGTCCGTCATTGCATTGGCCAGGGAAGTAAGTGTTTTCTTTCAGATGTTTGCCTTATATTTCCCACATGGTCGAAATATATGGAGAGAAGGGTACTTTCGACATTGTCGAATTTACTATTTCATTTATTTGACAATCTTCGGCAAAAATTCTTGAACTCTGAAATCTCAATTTTGAATTACGCACTTTTTTATCCTGATTCATACCTGATAAATCAGGTGATTTTTGAATGTGCAGTCTCCATATACAGTATCGGAAAGTTTTCATCTGGGGTATGGTGGTTTCATGAGAGCGTGAAGAATAGCTTGCTATAATGTTGAGAGAGCATTACAATTTCTCCTCTACTCGCTCGAGGAAGGGATATCGACTGAGCTGTTAATTCATCTGGTGAGGTGATAGGAGAAGCGCGCAGTAGTGCGTCTCTCTTATTTATGTGGTATTGTCATATCATTGCATTCCTTGTTGCTCGCGTAGATTTCTGTCTATATTCCAGAAGAAAAGTTTCCGATAAATACTGTATATCACTCAAATTATATCGATAATAATGAATTAAAATCTCCAAGGTTATTATGAAACCACTACGAAGTTTATGGGGTTCCATTGAAAAAAATACCATTATCGTACTGATACTCTAGCAATCAAGCAATAAACGTGCGTTATTCAATATTAAAATTGACGTGTGCGAGCGTATTTCCATAAATATCTTATATGGATATCCCTGGGTAATCATCTTATGGATATTTCTCAATGATATCTTATGGATATCCCTAAGAAATATTTCTTGGATATCTTGTAGATTGATGAACAATATCTCATGGATATCCTGGAACGATATCTTATGGATATCCCAGAGGATATCTTATGTAAGTGTCCAGCTTCTACCACTCGGCACAGCCACTGGACGTCCATAAAATATCCACCCAATATCACTGGATATCCCCAATTTCCAAAATAAATGTCCAGTTGATATTCATCGAATGTCCTTTGTTTCGCAATTAATGCTCTCTTATATTTATTCAGGTATTTTCTAGAGCTCATTAATTGTTCATTTCAAATAGGTAAAAGCAGGTAATGAGTATAAGTACTCACTTTATCTGTGATCAGTATATACTGAAATCGCCAAAACACAAACCACTGCAAAAACCACTATAAAATGTTTTTCCATCTCAAAGACGCCATAAATCATTGCAAAAAGAATTCCTAACTTCATATTTTCTTCTTATTCAACTACATATTCGTTTGCCCGAATTGAACGTCCAATGGATGTTTACTATTGGACGTCCAAGTATGTACATAAATTGGCTTATCATCTAATGAATAAATATCGGTTGTTTTTCTGTTGAAATGAATTGACATGACAATATTCCACAGGCTATCGGTGATCGATTTTTTGCTGTCAGGTTGGTAATAAATTTTGTTTTTGAATGTTGGAAACACTAATTCAATTCGTGATTATATTATGTCATCTGTCGACTGATTGTTTACGTTTTTTATATTTGGGAATTTTGAATTTTGGGATATTAAAAAATTGAAAGAAAATTTTATTGAATCGGACATACCTGGGTTTTTGGACAAACATCGATATCTATATCTATTGCCCCACGAGTTTACACACTTTTCTACTCATAGATCATGAGATCTACGAGTGAATTGTGGAATTTTTTTTATCTGACTTCAAGGAAAGTACATTTTCCACTCGATCCGATGAATCTTCGCTATGGATAGGTCCTAGATCACATTTATAAAAGTTTTGACCAAATATCCATAAATGATTGAGCTATATCCTTGTTTGTCTTTCATGACAGATTTATTAAACTGTTTCCAGGTAGAACACACCCATATAGCTGACGACCGTTATGAGCTTTGAGTTGATTCTGCCACTACTATACCTTGGCCAAAGACAGAACTGACTGGTACAAATTTGACGACAGTTAAGTTAAATAAAATGTCTTTCGAATTGGACATTTTGATGCCTCTAGAGAAACCATACATGCTATTTTACGGCAGAGCAGATATCAACAATTCAACAGACCAGTTTTTATTCAGTTGATTCCAACTCTTCAGATGATGTGGTGTTGCAGGTTTTTCAGGTTTCCCTGCAGCTGTTAAAGCAAATCCATCTAAGCTGCCTCAGTGTGCAGTTTATTCTTTTTTCTACATTCATGCAAAAAGCAAAACTTTATTGAACTATATTCAGTAGAAAAAGAAGTTCTTTATTGCACTAGTACAACAAACTCATCTGTCATTCTACTTCAATGTGCTGTCATCATGACAAACATAAACGTTCAAATCCACTACATATTTAGCAGATATTCTGTGTGATTGTATTAATGTTAGCAGCCAGATTTAAACAAACAATGCCTTCCCGAGAATAACTCCATAATTAAAACTGATGTTCCAAACCATCTATCTGCATAGAGCAAACTGTCTGTACTATGACCACACCTAGTGATAACATACATGCTCACAGCTACTAGGATTTTGATATTTATAATGTAACTGTGAAAAGTCAGTCAAAAATTAATTCTGACAATTACAGAATTAAAATGAGTATTATTAATGGAAAAATAGATGATAGTGATCTGTTTCAATGCAAATCGATAGTAATAATTATTTAAGTTGCGCTTTTCATTTTCCTACAGCCTAGTGCCAGACCTTAATAAATCATTTTTTGCTTTTTGCATGAACGTAGAAAAAATGTATGCAACTCCTGCAAATATAACTATTTTTATATTGTTCTATGTTCATTTATTTACATTGATTACAGATGAGACAATGTCTAATAATATGTAGCAGTTGGAGGAATAAAAACAAATATGTACAGATGATAGCCTTCAGATAAATACATATATGGTATATTAAAATATAAGAACTAATAAACATCAAAAAATCACTTATATCATTTGAAATATTCATAAAATCAATTTCACATGTTCTCAATAATTTGTTAATACTGGGATTAAGGCAACCAGTCATTCTCAAATATTTTAATATATTTTTTTATAAATTTAAATTGAAAAAAATATTAATTTGGCACTTAAACTGGAAGTGCTGACTTATTTCAGTTTAAATATTCAGTGTTTCCAACATTTAAAAATTAAATTTAGTACCAAAACGTGGCGACAAAAAAACGATCACCGATAGCCTGTGGAATATTGTCAATTATGCATATGGATTACGTTTCCATTTGTGATGAAAATGAAATAACATAAATGAATCATAATATATCAATAAGTTTTTTATGTACATTATATGTATGTACAAAATTGTATATCAATGGATATTGTACGCCCGTGTCCTGTACATACAATGGACGTACATTATGGATGTTTACGGACTTTAGCTGGACGTAAAACGGACATCCATTGGATGTTGGATGTCATGTGCTGTCTGAAGTAAGATGTCTGAAGACATGTTAGCAGATATCCAAGATAGATTGTTAGCAGAGATCCAAAATTCAGCTTGATAATTATACAGTGCTAGTCTAAAGTCCGTTCCCCCCTACTAATTTGTGAACCACCTGGTATATCGCAACAAAATTTGGAAGGCTTAAATAGGAGATAAAAACCTACTTTGTCATGAGAAAATTCCAGCTAAAAGTTTCAAAATGGCGGTTGAGCGCCATCTTCAATCATTTTTTTAAATAGAACACCCGGGTATATCATTGCATGATCGGTTAGGGACGATCATAAGGAATCCAATAACACCGAGTTTGATGGTATTATCTCCAAAGACTATGGAGATATCACCTATTAGTCCTATTACTTTCTCCATAAGCCGAATGAGTGGGAGAGAGAAACTTTTTCTTGCGTTCAATAAATTCTAGTAAAAATTTACTTCACGCACTGTAGATGATTTTACGCACAGTTGATTTTTTTACGCACTAGTGCGCAAAAGTGTCAACAGTGCATAAACACTTAGTTTACGCACACTTAGTTTACGCACAGTGCGTAAACACTAAAGCACTGTCATAGAAAAAACATTTTTTTGGATTTCAAATGAATGCTACAACATCAAAACTCACATCAACATATTCAACGCTCATTTTTTAACAATAGTCCTAGTGAAGAAAAAGAAAGAAAGAATGCCGGAATTATTTTTTTCATTATTCCTAGAGGGTCAGAAGTGGTGGAATGGTTGCTACAAAATCTAATTTCACAAAACGTGATAAATGGATAATTTTTCAATTAAATTACATCTGAACATAATTATAAAGAGAGGTCAAAATCATGATTTATTGTCATCAGGTCGATAAAGAGATACACAGTGTCCTCTGTAGCTATTGATTACAGTGCTTTGAAGATTAAGACAGGTTTTCATCTTCCTAACAGGTTCATATAAAAATATTTCATCAATACAGACAAACATAAAAGTGATAAAATGAATACCCATACTCTTCTGTGATAACAAGAATGAGTTTATCGAAGCATAGGGCTGTCTGTCTTGCTGGTAATACTTGCTACTTTCACTCTGGTGTTACTTTTCACTAACAGCTCAAGACTTGATTGTATTTTATACTTCAAGACAATTCGAATGGCTCTGTGATCGATTTTATGTATCTCTACTCTACTCAACAAACAAGAATTATTATTCTTTGTCGAAATCCCTACGTCATTTGCCTTAGTTAACCTTCATTTTCACAGTGATAGTTTTTGCTATAGTTGCTGTCATGATAGCAACTATCACAAAAAATGCCACTGTCTAGACAACTTGATAGTCGCTATTGCACTATGACGACTGAGCTATCACACTATCTCGTTTGAATAGACAGTGGAGAGTATTCTCATGATAGTTCTGGAACTACCGCGTCTACTGTCATCATGCATACAAGACTGACTGTATGATAGTTCATTTCTAACTACTTGTAATTACTTTCAGAGTACTTTTATGAGGGTACTATCACGGTAAAAACGATCTGTAGACATCTCACTTTCATAACTCGACTATTGTGGTCACTTTCATGAGAGTACTTCCATGAGAGTATTCTCACCCTGAAAACAAGGCTTTATAGGTAAATTTTAGGGGCAATATACTTTCATAGGGTTATCTTTTTACATATCTATTAAATGACAAATGGATAGCAACAAGTAATAATTTTTAACAAAACATTATATAATCAAACAATATATTTCCAATGTATACATAATCACTAAAACTCAGATGCACCTAAGTAAATTAAATGATAATTTCTGTATTACCCAGTTCTTCATCAGAGGGCAGCTCAATTTTAGCAGGATCTATGAAATTGGGATCAATAAGAGGTAAATTATTTTCCTCCCTTCTTCGCAACTCCAAAAAGGCTTCGCGCTGAGCCCAATCCCTAAGGTTGAAATCTGGCATGTATGCCCAGTAAAATCCACCAACAGTTAAACACATTGTAACAGATGCGAACATTATCGAATGCATAGCATTTCTATCGGCTTCTTTGGACTTCATATTGTATCCATAGCTCACCCAGTTTTTGTTAACAGCAGATTTAGCTTGAGCATTGCATACTTCTACAGAAACAGTGTCGTGGGTTTTCTTGGAAGTTGAAACAAACCTTCTATTAACGGCAGGAAGCACTTTTTGTATGATAGATCGCTGACTAGAGATAAATCCGGCCATTATTTAAGACAAAGTCTAAAATTAAAGAAAAATATTCTCAATTTATTTTATAGGTTATGAGAAGTTACATCACTTCGGGCTGCGTTCAGCGTTGGGATTTTGGGAGGCTTTGTATGTTTGTACTATATCGCCGAACCAAAATGTACTAGATTGTACTACATTCAGCGGTAAATTTAAAAGTTTGTATTTTTTTGTAGTACCCAATTATTAAAATATTGGAATTAAAACACAATAATTATGAGATCACATTATTTTTTATTCAGAGAAAAACTCCAAAATAAATAACTTATGAAAGTAAAATTAAAATAAGTATAATAACATGTAAATAGGAGATTGAACTACTAATACATTACAAATAAAAAGAGCTCGATAAGGATAATAATATTAAATCAACTTACCATTCCATTTCAACCGAAAATTTTAGTTTATTACGCAAATATCACCTATCTCTAACTTACAAATAAAAATAACAGCCGCCTGCCATGGCATGATGCTCATAAACGATAGAAAAGGTTCAAACCATCGACATAACCTTGTTGGTTGTTGGTCCAAACTCTAATCAATAGACGAGGAAAGTCGTGACGTTACAAATGTCATTCTTGTCAATAACTGAGTCCAAACAAACCGCTGTCAAATTTTAATCAGATGATTAGTGAAGATACGCAACCAGCATTTCTCCTTCCACTTTTAACGCTGTATTTTGACTTGTTCAAATGTACTAGAATATCTCCAAATATCGGTTTGACCTCAGAGTATTAAAAGACATAGAGATGCCCTGCCTATACCTGAACAAATACCTGTTTTGAAGTGAACGTGAACTACCCTTTTCTATACAATTTGTTGGCGAAGGGGGTAGAGTAGGAAGGACCATAATACAATAAACAAAGAATCTTGATCCGAATGAAATGAAATACGGACTCAACATATAAAGTCGGCCATCCACATCAGATTTTTGACGCTGGCTTCTTGTCTCTAACCAATCAGAGTACTTTAAAATTAGCTGCTGGTTTTTCAAGGTCATGCCGCTATTTGTTGGTTTAAGTTTTCCTTTTAGCGTCAAGCCATTGACTATCTTTGTTTATGAATGTTGCCATCCCTTTTTATAGACATATTATAAAATAATATAAGTCATATAACCTAAATCAAATGAATTAGGAAGTGTTGTCAAACTGTTCTTCGGTGTTTTTGTCAAGAACTAACAATTAAATTAATTACCAATGGAGAAAATGTATTTGTCAGTTGACGTAAAACGCAGCGTTTTTCTGCCATTGTGGAAATGGTCATATAGAAATAGCAGCACTTCTCTCAGAAGAAGTTGAAGCTGAAAGCCACCTTAAGGCCCTCGCTTGTAAAAAAACATAGTTATGTTGACTTCAGGACAAAGATGGAGAAGGCATCTCTATGGTATTTTATTACTCAGAGGGTTTGGCAAGGATTGATTATGTTTTTGCGACGACCAGCCAAGCTTTTCTTTCTAGGAGGGGATAGCTAACTCAGTAACCACTCCATGTAACCACAACATACCCCTGAGTTAGATTTGAGCCGTTTTCGATTGGCGTTTGGTTCTGGTAGCGGTTGACATAAAAATGACAGCGGTTTACTTTCTGGTACTGTTAATGACGTCATAGTAAATAATGAAACGAATGTGTTGATTGATTACGGAAACCACTAACCAACACATTCGTTTCATTATTCACTATGACGTCATTAACAGTACCAGGACTCATGTGTTGGTTAGTGGTTTCCGTAATCAATCAACACATTCCTTTCATTATTTACTATGACGTCATTAACAGTACCAGAACTCAGAGCAATAATATATGTTTATATTTGCTCTGCGTACCAGAAAGTAAACCACTGTCATTTTTATGTCAACCGCTACCAGGTGTGGTATTTCGTTCACCAAAGAATTCTATTATCGACAGTTTCGTCTTTGTCTTTCCTATAAATTCAAGGTTGATGCGATCTCACTTATTCTGTCGACAATAGATATCCTCGGTGAACAGAAACCATCCCAGAATCAAACGCCAATCGAAAATGGCTTTGGTTAGTCGCGAAAATTACTCTTGTCGTAACCGGGCTTCCGTAAATATTGGCTTGACAAATGACAATCTTGGCATTGACAGTGTTGACAGCTCGAAAGTATGTTTTGAGGTTTTGATTTTTGAAATCGGTTAAATACAATTTTACATTAAGAAATACGCAAAAATGTCGAACATTATGGATACCCTTATTGAAATGGGTTTCAGTAAACAAAGAGC
Source organism: Chrysolina haemoptera (assembly GCA_958298965.1). Lineage (NCBI taxonomy): Eukaryota > Metazoa > Arthropoda > Insecta > Coleoptera > Chrysomelidae > Chrysolina > Chrysolina haemoptera. The sequence continues at coordinate 21,935,009 of OY282592.1, read as the reverse complement.
GTAAGTAAAAATTGATATTTTAATTTTCAAAACATAACCTGAATTGAATTATCAAAATAGTGAGTTAGCTGTAAGAAGAACCGGAACTAACGATATACAAGTTGCGATGGACTGGCTATTATCTAATGAAGGTCATTTCCCCGAAGAAGTACCTGAAGAAAATTCTCCTGCTGAATATAGGGCACCTTCTGAACCTAGAGCACCTTCTGAACCCAGGGCATCTTCTGAACCTAGGGCATCTTCTGAACCTAGGGCACCGTCTGAACCTAGGGCACTTTCTGAAGAAAACCCTCAAACTTGTATGGAAGCCACTGCAACAGAGGAACCTAGTGAGACTACAGCGTCTCTGGCCTTGTCAATAAAATGTGATGATTGTGGAAAATTATTCAAGTCAAATGAAGAGGTTGAATTTCATGCTGCGAAATCTGGTGAGCAAGTATAAATATCAAATAATGTTTACTATTTTTTACTTTATACCAATTTGAGGATATAATATCAACATCGAGACAAATTGTTCTCTTCTTCTTTCTTGAAGACGATGGGATAATACTAAATATACAGCTCAAAAGCAAGGTTCTGGTCAAAGTATCACTTCATAGCTAATAGTTTTCTTATTAGGTATATGAGCAAGTCCCTAAGGTATTTTTTAATCAGATCAGTACTGTGAAACGCATTACTTTGTACTCTTTCATCCAAGAAGCTGACTGGGATTTTATTCAAAATCGACACCACTACTTTGACAGGGCCCGATCTTGCTATTTAGCCGCTCCGGGCAAGGATAATTTTCGCCGCCCTTTACATACTCTAACACCATATAAGTCCTGGGCTTGTTGTGTTGGAGGATGTAAAGTATGTAAGTACATGAAACATTTGATATTGTTGGGAAAATATTAATGGAAAAAATAATAAAATCTTTTGCATAAGGCCAATTCAGATACATGCGTGCCCACCCCGCATTTTTGACCCTGCATGAGAAATGCATACCCTTCAAAGTTCACACTTGTGTTTGTCGGTGTGCATGAAAAACGTGGGGTGAGCACGCACGGATTTAGAACATATTCTAGTTCACATAATGAAAGATTCAGTGAAATATACGACAGGTAATTTAATAATGACATCAATCAAAAATTGTTATGCATTTATAAAAATTTCTTAATTTATGATAAGGTTGATTGTGATTTCAGAAAAAATAGTATGTTTATCTCTTAGTAAAAGCCCATTCCCATACTTCAATGCTTGTTGGCTTTGGTTTAACGTCTCGACAAACAATTTACATTGTGGTCTGGGTATGTAATGCTAAGAGTTACAGGTTTGGAAGAATTTTCAGTAGAGTGAATTTTGACGAATTCAAGGAATTATCTTATACACTGAATTCCCCTGAACCCTTCAATGCATTTCACAAAACTCTTCTGCTTGCCTTTCAAAATTGTTTTTCTCTACAGAAAATAAAGGGTAAACAAAAACATGGATATCCTTAGAAATAAAAAAATCGGCTGCAAACCTTAGGTCATTGAACATAATAAGAAAACACACCACTAATGAGGGGTTTTTACTCTACTACTTATATAATAACAGACACACCTACAAACTCGTAATCAAAGCTGCTAAGGAAAATTACTACAAACACAGAATAGAGAATGCAAAAAACAAAATGCGCGAAAACTGGTCTATAATAAACAACCTAAGGGGCAAAAGTACTCATCTCCCCTTCCACATGAACATTGAACCAAACAAGCTAAATGAATTTTATTGTACAGTAGCTAAAAAACTGACCCTAGACATAGTATCCATATCAGATAGATTTTACTTATATAACACAGACATTGAAGAACTCAAATTGATCTTTAACCAAATGAAAAATAAAAAATCTTGTGGGTTGGATGAAATATTGGTGAAAATATTACAAAATTTGTCAGATGAGGCATGTATTAGTCAAAGCAATTAACGTTTCATTTATGACAGGTAAATTCCCTACTTGCTTAAAAACTGCTATTATAATTCCCCTGCATAAAGGTGGTCAACTCGACGAGCCCTCGAACTTCAGACCAATCGCACTACTGCCAACCCTCTCGAAAACAATTGAGAAGCTTGTTAAGAAAAGACTAGTATCATTCCTTAATCGACATATATTTTCTTACTCTCAATTTGGGTTCCAAACTAAAACTTGCTGTGCTTCAACATTGAGAAAACAAGCATGCTAACCTTCAAATTCAACTTTGATGACCTAGCTTTAGTCAACCATAGGGTAACTAGCCAACCCTACACCAAATTTCTAGGTTCATACCTAGATAACAAATTGAAATTTGAAGTGCACATAAAACAACTTAGTAAAACGTTAGCATCAGGTTGTTATGCTGTTCGAGTCAATAGGGTCCTTCTCACTGATTGAATCTCACATAAGATAATATGGCATCTCTTTCTGGAGTTACTGCTCTAACCAGTTGATGAACTGAATATTTGTACTTCAAAAGTACCTAGATGACAAATTGAAATATGAAGTGCACATAAAAAACTTGGTAAAATATTAGCATCAGGTTGTTAAAAAAATATATAATAAATAAGACATATAACAGAAATGGGTTCAGCAGAATTTAAGCATTATGTAAATAAAATAGACATGTCTGATTTTTACCTATCTGATGACCCAAACTTCCTCTCCAGATTTCTGTGTGAAAACATTACGTATGCTATAGAGTTGGCTTTTCCACTTAAACATAGCAAACATAAAAATGATCGAAAACCAAAGTGGTTTCATGGAGACTTGAAAATTATGAGAGAGGATTTGAAACATAAAAAAACTCAGTACAGAATAACAGGAATCTCTGAACTGAAATTATCATACCACAAATCTCAAAAACAGTATAGAGAATCTGTTAAGAAAGCAAAAAGAGGGATGTACGACAAGGTTTTCTTAAACAGTAAAAATAGAGCAAAAACTGCTTGGAAGGTGGTAAATTAGATCAAAGGTAAACCAAATGGCGTACATCCAAACACAACCCTTACCGCAAACTATTTCAGTGAGTATAGTGCGTCAGTGATTGATGACATCTTGAAAAATATACCTCCCACTGATTCAACTGGGGACGAACTTCTGAAAGTTAATGTAAAAGACTCTGTTTTTCTAACTCCAACTAATGATGAGGAAGTAAGAATGGTAATAAAATCGTTGAAAACAGCTCCAGTGTCGATCCATACGACATAAGCGCCCAAACAATAAAACTCATTCATGAAACTCTAAGCAGACCACTAACACACCTGACAAACAAATGCTTGGAGGAGGGGCTATTCCCATCGCATCTCAAAATTTGGCGAGCTATTCCTATCTTGAAGAAAGGGAACTGCAATGACCGAAACAACTATCGGTTTATTACTATCACTTCAATACTATCAAAAATTATAGAAATCATTATAAAAGACAGACTGATCAAATTTCTAGAGAAGGGTGAACATTTAGATGATCACCAGTATGGTTTCAGATCTCTCAGATCAACTACTCAAGCAATCACTGAAATGGTACATCAAATTGCCAAAAATAGAGATGCGGGAATGCACACACGAGCAATCCTGTGCGACTTGTCAAAAGCATTTGACAGTGTTTCACATGATATCCTGCTAGGAAAACTATATAAATATGGCATACGTGGTATAGCTTACAATCTAATTGAAACTTATCTGAAGGATAGACGTCAATACGTTTCATTTAATAACATTACTTCTAGCACAAGACAAGTTAAACCCGGGGTACCCCAGGGATCTGTGCTGGGACCTCTACTTTTTATAATCTACATCAACGATCTGCCAACAGTTATAGATACGGCAGGTGTGTTCATGTATGCAGATGACTCAACATTTTGTATACAGGATAGGTCATTAGATGAAATCTCCAGAATATCAGAGGAAAATTACCTTCTCAAAAAATCGAGCAGATGCTGATGATGCAATGGTGGTTAAATCTCTTGGCTTCTACGTAGATGCTGAACTAAACTGGAAAACACATACAAATGAATTGAAAAAAAAGTAGCCAGTATGTTCTGTGGAATCTCAGGGAAATAATATCTGTTGAGGTACTTAAGAAAGTATATTATGGCATGGTGCACTATCATTTAACCTATGGGGTTCTACTGTGGGGAACTAGTGTGGCAAGCCCAGACATACTGGTCATTCAAAAAAAAATTCATGAACACAATACCAGAAATAAGGATTTATACAGACTACCTCAAGTTAAATATAGTAAAACAATGAAGCAGATAGAATATTTGCCTTTGAAGTTGTACAATATCATACCAGTGGATCGGAAGGACTGTTCCTCAAAAAAACTAAAATTTCTATTGAAAAAATCTTTACTTGCTGATCATCTGTACGAAATTAGTGATATCTATACTCATAAATGGACGTACAACATATGTCTTTCAAAGCGTTCTGTTGTAAACAGAAACTAAACAATTCTGTATATTCTTCACAGAAGAGGAATTTACATTTGACTGCGTTTATGCTTATTCTGTCTCTTTAATTTCATGTTATATTTTAATATTAGGGATGTATTTTTAAACTATTTACATTTAATGCTGACGTACCTAAACAAATCACTTGTGATACTGTGTGATTTCTCTACATGCTTTAGAGTCATTACCAATGAATTTGGCCTCAATAGAGTAGAAATATATAACCACCTACCTGGCCCCCACAAGAACACAATAAATGCCGCACTATTTCGGAATTTAATTAATAATATTCTTCTCAAAAAGACATATTACAACCTGCAGGAATTCTTTAGTGACAGCCTTAGTTAGATCATTATGTATGACTAGCAATGTACACCCGTCTATTTTATTATATTTTGATTCTTCTGACTACTGAATGTATTTTATATAGAGTTTAAATGCAAATTTTAATTTGTTAAGTATTGTTAAAACTTTTAACGTGTCAGTATGACAATCAATAACATCTTACCATGTTTTGGCAGTGTTATTACTTGACTTGTGTAAACTTTTGTATTAGCACCAAATATATACTACTACTACTACTACTACTACTACTACTACTACTACTATAAGTATATAGTATTTTCTCAGACCAATCTTATGTATATGTGTGTATACAGTGCGGCTTTTAATAGTCCCCCCCCCTGTTAACTTTTGAACGGTTCAACGTAGAAACATGAATAAAAAACCGTTTCACCAATACTGCTTTTTGAAATGAAAAAAATGGTGATTGCTCAATAGGGGTCACGGGGGGCCTATCAACTAAAAATTTTTAAATGTCATAGGGGGGGTCAAGTGGCACATCGTTGAAAAGAGAATTCAATTCTCTTACACCTGTCTAATTATTTTTTAATTTTGATCATAATTTTTTTCCCAATTTCGATTTTTATGTCTTTCAAAATTTTTAAGTAAGTGTGCCCCCAGTGTCATCTGTCGAGTAATTGCAATGTTTTTTTTCTCAAAAATTAGTATTGGGAATACCCTTCAACAAATTTTTGGTTTCATGGTTCCACATCAAACCGTTCAAATTTATCGAGGTATGAGTAGCATTCAGATCCGTATTTATATTTGATATTTCGAATTTGAATTGAAAAAAAATATTAACAAAAGTCAAAAAAAATTAGATGGTTGTAAAGGAATTTCCTTTTCGACGATGTGCCACTTGACCCCCCATGCAATTTAAAAATTTGAGTTGATGTGTTCCTCCGCCCCCTCTGTCGGGCAATCACAATTTTATTTCAAAAAGTAGTATTGGTGAAACCCTCAAAATGTTTTTTTTTTTTCATGTTTCTCCGTCGAACCGTTCAAAAGTTAACTGGGGCGGGGGACTATTAAAAGCCGCACTGTATATATTGTGTATATATAATATATATATTGTGTATATATACCGGGTGACCACGAAGTGAGGTACGCCCCCCAATTTTTCTATAGCTCCCGGTTCAACTGGAAGTGATCCAATTTTTTTTTTCACCTGTACAACTGTGTTTGACTGAACAATAAACTGTATCTCCGCCATTTTTCAACCGATTTCCAATTTTGAAGAACAGTGTTATCACAAATTGCGTGCTTTTTCGGACAATGAAAAAATATGTACAGGGTGTCATTTGAAAAAAAAAGTTTTGGGTCTTGGTTTTGGGGTGTAATAAGCGATTTTGAGATCATAAAGCAAAATTGACATCTATGAAGGAATGCCTTGCGATTTTTTGAAAAACTGCTGACCTGAGAAACAAATATTAGAAAATAAATATTGAATGATTCGGTTTAATGAATAATACACTTGAAAAATGAAATTGAAGTAGAATTCCAATGTATATGTCCAATTGCATAATCATGACTGAATCCACATCCAAAACTAAATATGTACCTCCGAGTCCATAGCAAATGCCCTAGCGAAAAAAAGGGGTACATCCCCTACTGTGCCAGTGGATAAACGCCAATTTGAAGAACAGGGTCATTATATCAGAAATTGGCGGAACAACACTGACAGCTAGAGCAAACAAGGGATGTCCGCAGGGAGGGGTGCTATCGCCCCTACTTTGGGCCATCCTAATTGATGAATTAATTGAAAAGCTAGTATCCAGAGGCTTTCATTGCCTAGGATATGCCGATGACCTTGCAATTATTGCAAAAGGCAAATTTGCAAGGACAGTATCGGAGCTTACACAGTCAGCCCTAGATATAGTCGACAGGTGGTGTAAAGATGAGGAGCTGACAGTAAACCCTCATAAAACCACAATAGTCACATTCACACGAAAAAAAGTACTGGAAGGACTTAGGTCACCGGTACTGAACGGGATAGAAATTCCATTTGCCCAAGAGGCAAAATACTTAGGAGTCATCTTCGACCATAAGTTGACCTGGAATCAACACCTACAAAAAACCATAGAAAAAAGTACTGTAGCCTTCAATCTGTGCGGAAAAAATTGGGGGCTACAACCAAAAATGACTACATGGCTTTACGTCAGAGTTATCAGACCCATGACAATGTATGGGTCGGTGGTATGGTGGCCAAAGACCAAGCAGGCAGGAGTGGTTCGACGGCTTGGAGGACTACAAAGACAAGCATGTCTGAGTGCCACCGGGGCCATGAGAACCACCCCAACAGCCGCCTTAGAGGTCTTGCTCAACCTACCTCCACTACACATATATATCCAAGCCGAAGCCAGGTCTGTCACGAGCAGGTTGCTTAGAGGACAAGCACCCATTAGCAATATGAACGGGAGAGACTACAACAAGAATGCCATCAGATGACATTCTTCCCAGATATAGCTTTGACAAAACTTTCAAGACAAGTATAACGGACAGGGATGCGTGGAAGGGGGGGCCTCTCATCAATGCGGAAATCGCTGTCTACACTGACGGCTCCAAAACGGATGAAGGTGCAGGAGCCGGCATTTACGGAACCAAGCCGAAGATGATTATCTCACTGAGCTTGCGACGATATTTCAAGCGGAAATCATTGCAATACACCATTGTCCACAAGAGCTAATAAGGCACGATTTTTCACGAAAAAACATTGCCATATACTCAGATAGCCAAGCTGCGATAAAAGTAGTCAACTCAATGCAAGTTACCTCAAAACTTGTTTGGGACTGCATAGAAGCCCTAAAAGAGCTGGGCAGTCAGAACAGACTGACACTAGCCTGGGTACCAGCACACACAGGTTATAGAGGCAATGAAGAGGCCGATACACTAGCCCGAGAAGGAGCAAGTAAGGCCCTGAATGGCCCAGAACCGTATTGCGGTATAGCAAAAGCTGTACTAAAAACAAACACCAAATCATGGATTCAACAGAAGTCCCAAGAATGGTGGAACAATGCACCAGGGATGAGACAGGCCAAAGAGTTTATCAAACAACCGCAGCCAACATTCACAGACTATCTACTAAGCCAGAAGAGGAACACTACTAGAATAGTAGTAGGACTTCTCACAGGGCACTGTAGGCTCAACAAACATATGAGTACAATAGGCCTGGCTATGAAGGTTCTGTCAGGAAGATGAGGAAACATCAGTACACATACTATGCCACTGCGAGGGCTTGTCAAGGCAAAGGTTTCTAACGCTGGGAGAAGAAAAACCAAGAGCTCCCAGATTCATGGGAGTTCTAAAAACTAGCCTGTGGAGTCTCGTAAAGAAGACAGGGCTAGACAAAGAACTCTAAATGATTTCGAGGACAAATACAATAGATCTGAAAAGGTCGCGGTGTAGAGGCTTGTAGCACGAAAGTCCCTAATATATAATCTATATAATCTAAATATGTACCTCCCTTGACCGGTACAATTTTAATTTCAGGATGAACAAAAAATAAGTAATTCGAACTACCATTTTCATATTTGATTTTTCTATCTGATGTATTTGATCACAACCTATGCAACAAATTATATAGATGACTCGCATTTGTCAATATTCATTTTATTTCATTCCCATTAAGATTATCCGTTTTGAAATCATAGTCCACAGATTCAATGAAATATCTTTACTGGATACCCCCCCATTCAAGGGGATGATTTGTATTTTTCCTATGATCGTGCTGTGCAATGAATTCCTACCGTTTCCATGAAATAGCTTCACCGGAAACTCTTGGGAATTATTGTTAATAATAGCTGGGAAACTGATTTTAACACATTTCTATCCCATTGTGGAATGCCATGAGAAAACGAAATATTTTCACTTGATTTGCATTTGACAACTTTACTGTTATTGCTAGTCAAGTGTATAGAGTAATAAAGTGCATAGTACAAGTTACAAACGTAACACGACGTGTAATTTTGAAAAAAATATCAACCTTAGAAAGAAATGAGGCATCTTCATCATTATAGTACAGCCTACGTTTTAGATTGATTAATGCAGATTCTCCAGATTCCAGTATATGTTTGGTATGTAACAATAGATTAGTGCAAGTAATGGAAACAGGTGGTAATAAATCCAAGCAATTTCAGACCAATCTCTTTACTCTCAACACTCTCGAAATTGATTGAAAAACTTGTAAAAAAAAAGGGTACTAGCCTTTCTAGACAATCATAAAATTTTAACAAATACCCAATTTGGTTTTCAAAGTTCTAAAAGTACCAATGATGCAATCTTTCATTTCCTTGAGCATGCTTACACCAACCTTAACAACGGGGAAACTGTAGTAGCAGTGTTCTGTGACTTTTCAAAAGCCTTCGATTGTGTAAATCATACACTACTTTTGAAGAAACTCTACTGCTATGGTTTCAGAGGTGTTTGTTATGGTTGGTTTGCCTCCTATCTAAGTGACAGAAAACAAATAGTAAAATCAAATGGACAACTATCACCCAGTAAAGAGATCTCATCGGGGGTCCCGCAAGGATCTGTTCTGGGGCCAATCCTCTTTTTGCTATATCTAAATGATATGGCTTTCATTCCAATTAGAGGAACTTTTACAATTTTTGCGGATGACACGACCATCCTCTGGAATGAAAGAAATGCCCAGCAATTAAAAGATATTATCACTCAAGATCTTGGAATGGTTAAAAAATGGTGCGATTCTAATTATTTATGTTTTAATACAAAGAAAACAAATGTACTTACTTTCAGCAATTTTTGTGATGATTTGAGCCTGAATGGATACACTTTAGAAAACAAAAATCACTCAAAATTCCTAGGAATATTAATTGACGACAAACTGAAATTTGACCAGCATATTGAAGCGTTGAAAAAAAGACTAGCAGCGGGATGTTACGCACTCAGGGTGGTCTCAAATGAACTGAGCACACCTACAGCAAAGATGGTTTACCACTCTATGATCGAGGCTCATTTGAGATACGGAATTGCTTTTTGGGGATTTTGTAGTCAACAATTGTTACAATCAGTGTTTGTCCTACAAAAAAGAGCAGTTAGATACCTTTGTAAAGCTCGAATGCGAGAATCCTGTAGACCATTATTTATCAGCAGTGGAATTCTAACCCTGACCTGCATTTTCATTCTAGAATCTGTATGCCTGATACACAAAAACCATAATACAGTTGGTTCCCAAAACCCTAGCAACCAAATGAAATATGTAACAAGGCAAGCATCAGAAAACAAAATGCCTCTTCCTATTCCGAAATCTACTTTGACAAAGGACTCTCTGATCTATGAAAGCAAAAAAATCTTTAATCATATACCGCCCGAAATAAGAAATGAGAAAGTGTATTATAAATTCAGAAAAATAATGAAAGAAGTTCTACTCAAAAAAGCATATTATAGTCTTGAGGAATTTTACAGTGAAACTCTTTTATGATTTTATTTTTCATGTGATGTTGATCTTTATGGCGTACCTTCTTCTTATATTTTTTTTTTGTTTTTTTGACATTTTATCTGTTACTTTTTGTTTACCCACTGATTTTATAATTGACATGTGTTAGTTTTTAACTAAAACTATGTGATTGATTTTTACTCATTTAAATACTTATATATATAAGCATGCTTTGTCAATAAGAACCTGATTTCTTGGACAATAAAGTACATTTCTCTCTCTCTCTCTCTAAAGCTGCAATTCTTATAAAAGTACTAGTACAAATATTTGGAAAATGTTTTATATGTGTTGAATCAGATTAGAATCGAATGCTCGCATAGATTTTATGTAGAGAAATGAACATTTATTACACGAGATACCAATTGTACATCTAAGACGTTAGGTGCAATATTATCAAATCAGCAAATTCTATCGAAACCTAGGCACCCCTTTTTATTTTCTATTACACCCTGTATATCAACTGCATTAGTTGATATACTGGTATCGTGATCGCGTAGAATATAATTGTAAGTCGAATATACTTCAGATATAACATACTATACTCAGCATATGCTATCGATGTCTAGAAATCCCCTTAATATTTTATTACACTCTGTATATCAAATAACGCAAGTGCTATTGTGGCCGCGTATAATGTATTTATTGATCTCATATACCACAGGTATAAAATAACAAGATTTCAGCAAATTCAATCGATACCTAGAAACCCCTTTATATTTTTTATTACACTCTGTATATCAACTAATGCAATTGTTATCGTGGTGGTATGGTATGCAATTAATAATCAAATATACCTTCGGTGTGAAATACTAAAATTTCACCAAATTCTATCGATACCTAGAATCCGTCTTATATGTGTGCCTAGTCCTTTAAAGGCAAATGATGTGTTTGTAACTTCATACAAGGGTGTACAGCAGGTGGGTACCCTTAATCACCCATCCCCAGCTTTCACGCCACTGGATTAATATCGATTTCATCTTATTTTTCTTAATACCCAATATTTCCCATACTACAAAGAAGGGATAGGTTTCATTATCAAAAATATCAACGGTTTTCAAGATATTTGAAGTTGAATAAGTGCATGCGTATCAAAATGTCCTGATTTTTGAAAGGAATTTTTAGGTAACGATTTATAAAAATATAACCAACAGATTTTATACATTGCAATGAGTATAAATTCAATTATTTTAAAATTGTTGGCATTTAGGAGGGATTTCATTTACAAGTTCCCGATATTCAAAACTTACATAGCAACTAACAAAATAATCAGAAATGAGTTTCCATATCACATGCGCATTCACTTATTGAACTTCAATATCTTGAATGAGAAATATTGAGAATTAACAAAAAGAAGACGAAATCGATATTAATCCAGTGGCGTGAAAGTTGGGGAGGGACGATTAGGGGTACCCACTTGCCGTACGCCCTTGTTTAGAGTTACGATTTGCATTGAAATTTTAAACTGAATGCTGTCAAGTGATATAGCAAATTTCATTAAGAAAAGTTATAGAGTTATTGTGAATGACGAACAAGACTCAAAAATTCCTTTTTACCAACCATGTTATCAATGATTGGAGTATTTCAGCAGAAAAATTAGTTGCAGTATTAAGTTTTCATACTTCTTCAGGTCATGCAAATTTCTCCGAATCGACAGAGGAGAAGAAACCTCTGACAGATGAAGAAAAGAAAGAACAGTTAGCTAAAATCGAGGCTAAGCTGAAACAACGAAGATTAGAGCGTGAAGCCAGAGAAAAGGAAGAGGCCCTTCTCAAAGAAAAAAACCGAATCAAATCTGGAAAAGAACTTCTAGAAGCCAAGAAGAAGCATGAGGAGATAGAGATGAAAAAAATCATTGAACAGAGGAAAAGAGAAAAAGAAGAAGAGAGGATAGCCAAGCAGAGGGTTAGAGAACAAATTGAACAGGTAGAAAACAATATTAACTTTCCTGCTAACATGAAAAATTGTTGTTTACATTCTAAACTCTAATTTGACAGATCTTTCCGTTGTTTTTTAAATGATCTAATCATATTGAATCCAACAGGTTTCCTGTCATACATTAATAAACTGACTAGGGTTACAAAATATACAAAATCCACAATAAATCATATTTTCATCAAATCACAAAACAGCCTCAAGAATGAGAATGAAATTACGTCAGAAATGACACCAATTTTACCCAAGCGGAATGTAAAAATGATGGAAGACAGTGATTTAAAGAAGGGTGTTTTTTTTGTCTGGATGATACATCGAATATGGAACGAATCTTTGCCGTACTGCTTTATAGTTATAACTTTTTCTATGATTGCTTCAGCCAACCAATCTCTAAAAATAACCTCATATCTAACATAATTTCCATCTGTTGTCCATTTTTGCTGAGATTATTCAGTCGCTTTTTCATTAGATCGAAATTATCTGACAAAGGTAGATGAACTTCATGGAAACTTCGTACCCCTCCAAGTGATGGGAGTAACAGATTTTATAAAATGTTTTTTCACCGATGCTTCTCTCTCGCTTCTATTGTCTTTTGTGATTCATGAAATCTCGGGGTTCCACAAATTGATAGTGTTTCAAGAGTCGAGAATGAAGTGAAACTGCGCCACAAGGAAGTAAAGTTATGGTTATACTGTGAGAATTTCTTTCACTTTTCTCATTAGAGTCCAACCTAAAAGAGTTTTTACTTTTCAAAATTGTCTTCTGACTAGTGAAGAGTTGTGCTACATCTGCACATATCAGTAACTTAATTGGACCATCTGTAGTAGGATTATTTTGATGTTTTTGAAGTGTTCATCCATGGATCTTGTTTGAGCATATCACTGGTTGATCCATAGCTTCAACGCAACACACGTAATCTAGGCTTTCAATGCTAATGTAGGAAAAATGAATCATACTTTCAGAATGATAACCAGCGCATGAGAGCATGAGTAATTTTTTCTTTTCTATTCTTCCTGAACTCCATATGCACTGCCACAGGTTCACCGCTGTACGAATGTTGTGATCCTGTATCGATGTAGCTCAAACTTTTTTTTGTTTTGGGATTCCAATTGATTTGGACAAGAGTTTGAAGGAACTTCATTGTAAGTTTGGTTCGACAAGTTTTCAACAGCTGTGGTGGGTAACTCGACAACATCTGGAGGAAAACTCATATTCATCAGATTTGGGACATATTCGGAAAGAATGTCTTCCAGAACATGTTTTACATTGCAATTTTTCAGCTGTTCTACATTTTCCATTGATGTGGCCGAATATGAGACAGAAATGACAGCAACCTTTATCAGATAATTTTTACTTACGTTCTAGTAATGTCAGCTGCATTGCTTCTATACAATCGTCAAGCAGATGTTCTTTTCCACAAAAAATTAACTTTTTCAATGTCAATTGATCAGTTCCGACGCTGTTGTAATTATGTTCATTCTCTTTTTCTGAATGTCCAATCCAGATGAAGCAAATGTATTCTCTGGTCATTTTCAACTTCTTGAAGAAATTCATCAGATTGTCTAGATGAGTTCTCAATGAGTTCGGAATAACCTGGGCAGGTGAAAGTTGCGTGTTGCTTGTGGATCAAGAATAAATCATATTGGTCAAAATTCCCCATTGACAATCATTAACATTTTACAGCTAACACGCTTCTTCTCAATTCGCTTGGATATTGATTGGAAGAATTTATAAAAGTGAAAATTGTAGTAAAACCAGTAAGATCTTATTTTATTGTTTCCGCAAACAATGAATAATAATGTGGGAACATTAATGGGGTTGAAACTTTCTATCTTTGAACTGGGACGCAAAACCACTGGTAAATAAAAGTACCTACATTCTTTTCTTATGCCATAATCAATCAATGAAACCACTTTGGTCATAGGTTTATTCGCGCCACTTCACTAATGACAATTTCATTATAGATAGAGTGATTGATTACGCCAAGATTAGAGCCTTCTTGCAAGGACATGCAATATTTGCCAACTGCATCATCTATGATAATATTGAATCTACCATGCTTTGGTCAATAATATTGCAATGAAATAATTTCTTTTATTTAGAAACACCAAACAACTGAGTGTCACCAATATTTTTTTGGTGGCACTTTTATCAGCAATATCAATGAGGTCGGGACCTGGGTGTCCAAACTTTGGAATCAAATGTAAACACCCAGATCCCAGGTCCCAGATCCGAATTAACATTCTTTCCACATATTAGATATATAATTCGTTGTTCATTTGAATTGTTGGGCTTTATCATTCAGTCTTCTAACGAGTTTTCAGATCAAACAACAAGAACCTTATGTTCAACCTCAGAGGCAGGTTGCACAAAGACTCAATGAGAATGGACTATGTTTAAATTCTGAGAAAAGGCGTATTGACGAAAACTTCATTTACGCTCAAAAAAGAAACCCAATGTGATTGAATTATAGTAAGTTATACTATGCTGATATTATGCAACCCTTGGAGGATCAATTCAGATGTTTGCTTTCTTCATAAAATAGTATCGGGAACTATCAACTGTCACTTTCTGAATTTTGAGTCCCAGTCAGGTAAATCAGAAAACTTTTAAGCTTTTGACACAACTTTATGCCAAACCAATTTCGCACAAAATTTACCTTTCAACAGGATGATTTCTCCGTTCTTTCATGTGTACATCTATCTTAGTAATTTGTCCCTCAATTTATTAATATCATCTTTTTTGTACATTCTATCTTCAACATCTTTGTTGTCATGTTTCTAAGCTTATATTGAATTGTAACTTACTATAATATAGTGGAAAAATACCAAGACATTTCGTTCAAAATAATTCTCTAACTCATCTGTTCGACAACATTTAAATGTTTGGTCTATTTTGCAATATTGAAACGTTTAATTCAATTCATTTGTTCTTTTCAATTTCATGTTGAAAGTCTGATAACCCTTATATTTTCAGGATAAACTCGCAAGAAAAGCGAAATTTGGTGTTACTGCCCCTCCTACCGAAGCTGTTGCGATGCCTGACCCACCTAAACCTGTGGTAACAGTGACCACGACAAAAACCAGTTATTCAGAGGTGAAACTGCAAATAAGGATGCCAGATGGCTCAGGATTAACTGAGACATTTGGAGCTAAGGAACCGCTATCTGCCGTCCGGCTTTACATCCAGATGCATGGGAGGATTACCGAGGGCCCTTTCCATTTGATGACAAATTTTCCTAAAAAGGTGTTCGGAACCGACGATTATGATAAACCTTTAGATTCATTAGGTGGGTGATATACAGGGTGTTCCTAAACATCATGTACATCCGAAAGGGGGAAATTCCTTGGCTTATTTAACGACTAAAAGTTCATTTAAAAATAGGTCCGTTAACGTTTCGTTACCGATCTACGGGGTGTTTCAAGATTTTTTTTGTTTTTTTTATAGATCCTGCAGTTTTTGAGATATTTGGCTCAAATTGAAAACACAGGTTACGTTATAGAGCTTACATCAAATGTTTGTGAGAATCTACAGGGTGATATTTTTTTTTATGGATCATGACCTCTTTTTCTCCTAGTAAACTCTAAAATACAAAATACATTTTTTAGTTTGTTTACAAACTTTTTTGTTTCTTGTAGTTTTTGCGAATCCACTACCGTTATCGAAAAAAAAATAAAAAATGATTTTTTATAATTTGCTAAACTTAACTTTATTGGCCACTGCCTGTTAAAAATTAAAGCAAATGGCTTTTGCAAGAAATATTTAGTATACAAAACATCTGAATAAAAAAATAGAAAATGGCTTTTTGTCATTTGCTGTTTCTTGGGATATTATGAATGAATAAATAAATTTATGTTGAAAAGGGGAACATTCTCGCAGATGATTCCACAAAAGATTTTATGAATTTCCTATTCATATTTTCGAACTAAAAATAACTTTATTTATTATCTCAAATGACGTTATTGTGTATAGTCGCCTGTCACACTAATTTTGACAGTTCGCATGCAGATTCGTTAGGTGTCTTTGAATGTGTTTTAGTTGTTAATTGTATGGTGTAAATTTGTCATAAATACCATTGATGACTTACGAAATCGAGTATTAAATGCATTTGAACCCTAAAGAAATACTTCAGGGGTGTTTGAGTGCGGTCATCAATGAGAAGAGCGGACGTGTATATAAGGAATGGAGGTCAGTTTCAACAGTTTTTATGGTGTAGTTTCCTTGTTATAGCTTTTATTCAGATGTTCTGTATAATAAATCGTTGTTACAAAAGCCTTTAGCTATAATTTGTAGTAGACAGAGGCAAATAAACTACATTTTATCAAATGGAAATAAATCATTTTCTATTTTTTTTCTTGATAACTGTGGTATAATAATCTATTTTGTGTTTTATAATTCACCAGCGGCGGACCTCATAAATGTCACTCTGTAGATTCTTACAAACGTTTGACATGTCCACTGATGTAAGCCCAATAACGTAACCTGTGTTTTCAATTTGAGGCAAATATCTCAAAAACTGTAGGATCTATACAGAAAAACAAAAAAAATCTTGAAATTTCAACACCCCGAAGATATGAACTTTTAGTCGTAAAATAAGCCAAGGAATGTCCCGCTTTCGGATGTACATGATTAAATTGAGGCCGCAGTCACTTCTTCATTAACTCAACCATTTGCAGCTGCAGCAGCATCAACCTGATGTTTGTACATTGCTCAGAATGTCTGGCCATTATATTTTGAAGAATCCGCATTTTGATACTATCGTCTACTTTCTGAACAACCTCCATAGGTGTTTTTAAATTCTTGCGACTCATTTTCCTGCTAAGAATGAATTTTTGCCTGTTGTTGTAGGATTCTTATAAAACTGTTCTCGTATTTTGTCTACTTTTTATCTTGTAAAATTGTCTGTTCATCTTGTTTTTATTTACGTTTGTCCCCCCAACAACACCTATCCACAAGAGTGGTAAAAAATGTGATATTGAAAATTATCGACCAATTGCTATAATGTGCGCTCCGGCGAAATTATTTGTGCAAATTATTTATACACGAATATTTCACTATGCAAAAATATATATCCCTGAAGAACAGCACGGGTTTGTTACCAATAATCAATCAATACCAATCTATTCATTTTCACTAATTATGCGTATAATATATTGGAATCAAAGAGCCAACTCGATACTATATTCACGGATTTTAGGAAAGCTTTTGATAAAGTGGGCCATGATGTTCTGTTAAATAAATTGAATAAAATTGGATTTTCTGAGAATTTTCTAAAATTATTGAAAAGTTATTTACAAAATAGATACTTCTGTGTTAAACACAATGATAATACATCAGGTAAATTTCACGCTAGTTCTTGTGTTCCTCAATGATCTAACCTCGGACCACTGTTATTTGTTTTATTCATTAATGATCTCCCTTCAATCTTAAAATTTTCCGAATGTTTGCTCTTTGCTGATGATTTAAAAATATATAAACAGATTCAAACAGTTAGGGATTGTATTAATATGCAAAAGGATATTGACAATATTTATAAATGGAGCATCACAAACAAACTAAAATTCAATATTAACAAATGTTGCATTATCACAATAACGCGTTTAAAGGAACCTGTTATTTTTGACTACATGATGGACAAAGACGTCCTCCACAGATGCTCCGCGGTTAGAGATCTTGGGGTAATCTATAATAATACCTTATAGTTTGTCAAACATATCCAAAACATTGTTAAATCGTCAAATCGAATTCTCGAGACAAACTCGAGAATTTACAAACATTAATACTATAAAATTATTATACTACTCACCTGCGAGACCTAAATTGGAATTTGCGAGTATAATCTGGTCCGGTGAATATCGTACTACAGTTAATGCTGAGGAACTTATATTACAACAGTATCGTATAAGAGCTGACTATGAAGTAATTAGATCCTATCAACTTAGAAATGGCTTCAAAGTTCTCTCTTTAGAAACTAGACGAACACTCACTATGATGGAATTTTTCTATAATTTGATGAATAATAGGTTAAATGCACCAGGAATTCTCTTCAAGTAGCTCAGTGGTTGGGACTGTCGCGTTCAAAACCATTGACTGCTGGTCGGCTAGGTTCGAATCCTAGCGACTACAGATTTTTATCTGATGGCCCGAGAAAGTGCTAGGGATCGCACGTTAAAAGGTAATACCTCGTTAATCCTTGACTCGCACAAGTTTCGACTTTTCAGGGCTGCCGTTCGTAAGGGGACGACAGCTGGTTAACGGAAAAAATAATTTTAACAATATTCTATTTGATTGCAACGCGAATCCATCCAAAAAGTTTGTCCACCTTTCTTTGCGACTTGTTCAATTATATAAAGTATACATATTCATTTCAATATAATAAATGAACAAAACTTTGTGACTTTATGATATTTTAATTTCAGGTCTGGCGCCAACAGCAGTTCTCATCGTTAAGAAAAACTGAACTTCTAGTGTTCTAGTCTTATATTGTAACTGGTGGATTGACTGAAGAAGCACTGAGCTGACTTCTAAATTTATGGAATTTCATATGTAAATTATTTTTCAGTTTTTGCATCTTGTCAGTTCAAAATAAAATCATTTATACTGATATGTTTTTGAGTGTGATCATATATTATTGTATATTAAAAATGGTGTTTAAAGGAACCTGTTATTTTTGACTACATGATGGACATTTTCAAGAGTGGCAAAAGGATGACACAAAAACTACTGTATAATCAGCAAACTTTCAGCCAACCCAAAACTTGTCGAAATTTTACTTGTGCATTGCAAAAATTTGTTAAAATAAAAATTCACCTGGATTTGCCACTGGTAGAGCAACAATCAAATCTATTGGTATAACATCAAGACATTGTTGTGGTCCTAGACGAAGGCCTTCAAATGATACAATTTACACTGAATTCATTGAGTCTCAACAGAGTAATTTATGATTTGTTGATAGATGAATTAAAGGAAACATGCTTCCCATCCTGGTCAATGGGTTATTTTGCATAACACAGACAACCCAATAAAAAGAATGGAAATAGTTTTCTTACATGAGTAGGGTGGATAATATTCAGCCTTATGCATCACTTCCGTTAAATATAACGTCAACGTTATCCGCCACTTCCGTTATTTTGCTACTATCGGTATGCTGTATCATACTTAACTGCGGTGCCCATAACGTGTTTCCGTTATTGATTTTAAATGAAATCTAGTGGTGGCCCAAGCAAAATTTTCAGGTGGTGCAGGTTCTCAAAGTGGCGCCCCTCTGCATACAAAACATTAAGGTTTTGTGTTCCTATACTATGAAGTTGCTTATACGGATTTGTAAATAGGGGCGTAGACGTATCAAATAACTAGGTATCTGATGGTCACCCATTAAATGATCAAACGTAGTCGGACGAATCTGAATGACTTTGGTAGCTGGGGGGATGGGGTCTGCCCCATTAGGGTAAATCCAAGGTGCTCCTTCCAACTGGTGTTGGCCTCCAGGAGGCTGTTGTTTTGCCGGATAGAAAAACAACAACGTACTACGAATGGTAAAGGGGTTCGGGGTCTCGGCTTTATGGGTTGGGATAATTCAAGATAACTTTGTAAACCTGCTGGTCGCTTCGGCGGGTGATCAACGCCAAATTTGCTCGGGCACTGACACTGCAAAGCAATAGTATGAAAAAGCATCCAGCCTCAACATCTGCAGAAAATAAAATGGTAGCTGGGCACATGCCATCTTGGCGGAGATGGCCTAGGCGCACTGATTTAGTGTAACCAAATTCGCATAGAACCTATTCCGCGTGTCGCCGGATAAGTTGTAAGATAGGTGCCGGGGTCATTAGGAGGGGGAGATGGAGAACGCAGTGTGGCACCACAAAAACTGTCAATTGTTTATTATAGTCTTTCCTAGTAGAATGTTAGTGAGTTTTTATAAGTTTTAATTTACTAAAGCTTCATTCAATTTAACGACAGTTACAAGTATCAAGTAATGACTTCCGAGTACAATTTGACATAAAATACTGCCTTTTTAGAAAACGAGTAAATGTATGATTAGTGTCTAAAAAATTACTTTACGCACCTTTGATGATTTTACGCACTGTTGCTAAAACGTATCACTTATTTAGGCACTGTGAAAAACATATTTACGGGGAAAGTATAATAATTTAGACAATTTGTTTAAAATTTTATTTTGTTTGTAATATTTTGTAATTAACATATAGAGTTGAGCTTAAGTAGCAATACCTTATCTAAATACGAAAATGTATCCAAATCGTTGAATCCGTTTTTAGAGATATAAAAATTCACATTATTATTATTATTATTATTATTATTAGTAAAATCGTGTTTTTCTAAGAAATGTGCCTATATACCCAGATAACACAAAGACGTCCTCAGTACGTCCACAGGACATAAATCTTAGACATTCAAGACGTCCATTACTAGACATTAGACGTCCTTAGGATGTCCTGGGGACATCCGATGTTACAAATTGGAACGTTCTGGGGACGTCCATTATATTTCCCTATGAGGTCTTCCATGGACGTCCCTTGGACATCCTAAGGATGTTTTTAGGATATCAATTTTCACGGTTTTCTATAACCCAGGATCCTAGTCAATAGAAAATGACATACCAACTAGAAAAAGTGAAAAGGATAATGATGGAAAGTGATTTTCGAAAAAACATTTATAAATTATTTTAAATTCTGACACAAACATATACATCAATTACAAAACATAATACCTATAAAACAGTATTGCAGTCACAGCTCACAACAGCAATAAATACGTGATATTATATTTTCTCAGATCATAGTATTCTTTTTATTGTAAAATTAACTTCAATAAATTCCGCCACAATCAGAAATTATGTTTATAAGTTAGGTTAGGAACCCACAAGGCAAGAGATAAGACACAGGACCACAAATGGCACAAATCACAGACTTCAAGATGCACTCAGTCACAGGTTTGAAATAAAACTCTATTTTTGGAAAAAATAATTGGAGAATTGTTGTAGAAAATGTGTAGAAATGATAAACTATCAAGAGTGTGATTTAAGTCGCCATCCCAACGACTCGAGACTGTGAACTCACTGAAATATGGACGACAATAAAAGGAACGCAATAAGCGCTCTGTGATTGGTCACTGCAATGGGAAGTTTAAACGAAAAGATAAGAATGAGGCAAATTGAGTTGAAAATGCGTGAATTACTAGCAAAGCTAACCTGACCTGACTAACCTAGCGCGAACAGAATAACCATGCAAAATTGATAACGATATAACGACTATTATTCATCTAATACTGGAGAAACTCACCGAGTTAAATAAGCTCAGTGGAAAATGTATGAAATTTATGACGGAAAATTAAACCAAAACACGTTTTAAATTTTTGAAAAAAGCACAAGACACGAAAATAATGTTGTAAGTCGGTAATATGAATTTGGCCAGAGTTTGGACTCCCTGGGGACGTCCTGGGGATATTCGCATCGGATGTCCCAAAATCGTTCCGAGTCGTACGTCCCCAGGATGTCCATATTAGGTTCTGGGATGTTCGGACCTAATTGGGACATAAAATGGACATCCTCGGGACGTCCAGTGCTATCTGGGATCCTGTTAGTTTTTATTACAATTTTTCCCCTTACGAACGGCAGCCCTCAGAAGTCGAAACTTGTGCAAGCCAAGGATTAACGAGATCTTACCTTTCAACGTGCGATTCCTAGCACTTTATCGGGCCATCAAAAAAAAGATTTCTGCAGTCGCGTGGCATTGAATTACCGACAGAATGACTGAAAAGCGCTAATTCTAATCACTCTGCAATCTGATTCTCTAAACCCATTTATTTTGATTTGTACATTTATACTTTTTAATATACAGTGTGTCCATAAAGTAACTCCCCCCTTGTCAACTTTTGAATAATAATAATAATTGAATAAATTTATCGGAATTGGTGAAATTGTTGTTCATAAGCTACTTTTTGACAGCAAAATAAATTATCTATATGGCGTCTGGCCGCCACTTTGAATGATTTTTTTTAATGGCATGGTGGGTGGAGTGATACCTCATTGGAAACATCTTTAAATTCTCTATATGACAGCAAAATTCCAAACGAGAATATTCATCCGAGACAATTCATGAACTACTTTTGTCATAAAAAAAAATCAATTTTTCGAAATTGTTTGAAATCGGATTGGAATTCGAATGATATCTTGTTTGATTCGTCTTTCAATTTTCTATATGATGACAAAATTTCAGACAACATTTTTCATCCAAAACAAAATGGCTGTACATAACGTAAGAGCTCTGTTTATGAGGATCCTTTCGAATCTTAACGAATTTCAGTAAAATCATCAAATATTTTAAGGTACC
This sequence comes from Chrysolina haemoptera, assembly GCA_958298965.1. Taxonomy (NCBI): domain Eukaryota; kingdom Metazoa; phylum Arthropoda; class Insecta; order Coleoptera; family Chrysomelidae; genus Chrysolina; species Chrysolina haemoptera. Next base: position 21,912,489 of record OY282592.1, on the reverse strand, counting down.
CTTCTACAAAAGCTCTCTGTACCTGAAATTGACTTATTATTATCAGCTGACAGATAACAAAGCAAACTGAATAAATAATAAAAGATCGTCATAGCAGAGCTATAACGTTATGTACCACCATTTTGTTTTGGATGAAAATTTTAGTATCATATAGAAAATTGAAAGAAGTTTCAAATAAGGTATCATTCAACTGCAAACGCGATTTAAAAAAAATCACAATATGCAACACGACGCCATTTCAACATTTTTTTGTTGTCAATTTACGAATTATCAATCAACCAAATAAAATTTCAAAGAAAAATTCCAATCCGTTCAAAAGTTAACAGGGGCGGGGTCATGCAATAAGTCTTCAAATATTATGTACCGCCATATTTTTTTATAAATATTTTTGTTTGACATTTCACTATCATACAGAGAATGAGGTATCACTCGACCCACTATGCAACCATTTGAACGGTAGATGATTTTTTTGGTGTCAAAAAGTAGATTATAAGAGCTATCATTGAACCTGCCAGTATTTCAAAGAAAAATTCTAATACGTTCAAAAGCAGTTAGGACTGTATATTTTACCTATCCGACTATAAAATAACAGGTATGATAACTTTCCACAATAGTATTTGAATTTATTTATTTATGTGCAATAAAACATTTGTAGCAGAATATTAGGAATCATCCAGTATATCATCAGTCAGATGAGTGACTTTTGAAAAACTAAACAACTACCATTTGTTTACTCCCAGAGAAAATACAATTCTGAATTTCATTCCAATTCTAATAGCTTTTTGGGCTAATCATTCTACAACTATTCAGCTCAATTGATTTTAGAATAATCCCTAGTATTAGCAGGTAAGTTGATTTTAAGTAAATTACGTGTTTGAGTAATTCCAATCATTTATCGATACACGTTCAAGTTATTATACGAGACGAAAAATTTACGTTTATGTACCTTTTTAGAATTGTTTGACTGGAAGTGCTGTATTTCAAATAAAAGAAAAGACTTGAACCAATCTTTTAATCCAATACCATTACACATTATTTATTCATCTCATTTGTCTCTGGTTTATAATAGGTCTGAACCATCAGAATCCGTCCTAGACTCGTCAGTGTCACAGTCATTGTCACTATTAATTGTATCCTAATTTAATTATTATGTTAAGTACGATGTTAAAAGCTGACTGCTTAAAATATTTTTTTTCTGTTTCTTTAACATGTTCACATCAAGTTGTTCATTGTTGTAATGAAAATTTACCTATCAAAAAATTCATCACACAAACTTTTCACAAATTTAAAATTGCTTCGTAGAAACGCTCGAGCACCGTTTTCAAATATCTTCTTATTGGTTCATTCTTTTTCCTTCTTTCTCCTTTGAGATTTTACTTTTATTAGGATTCGAATGAATCTCTATTTTTATCGTAGGTATATTAATTTGCCACAGACTGTACCAAGTTGAATTGGGAATATAAATTGGTAAATTGGCTAGTAGTACAGCGTTCTTTACATACGGAAATACAGAGTCCAGGGGGGTACTGATGTCCCCCAAGACCCCTCCTCGTTATTGACGCTTGAAAGGAATATGTGTTGTGGACGAAGCACGATGTTGAAGGATACGAGTTATTGCTGGGAGAATGAAGCATTTTGTCGATTATAACACATATATCCGTATCGTTAGTCGCGATCTTTGTCCTAAATAAAACACTGAAAATTCAATAATTTATTTCCTGTATAATTGATGATATGAATGAGATGAGCGTATTGAGAATAATTTTTGGATGAAGCATTCTCTGGAATAGTTACTTTCAAACCACAGGAAAGTATCCTCATCAATAATCACAGAGCCAAAGTTATTTTCAACACATAAGTAGATTAAAAATTGTTAAAAGTCAACTGCAATTATTGTTAAAAAGCGTAAAAAATGCACTGCAACTGTTTAAAACCGAGAACCTTCGTTACTTTTGAAATATTTTATCAATAATAAATGCAATTTATTGAATCACATCTTAAAATTCAATCTTAGAGTGCATCGACCGAAGTTCTGCTTCAAATATTTCAACAGTTGTATAAGTATACATAAATCTATATTTAAAAACAAGTTGGATTACAAAATTAGTAAGAATTATCATGGACATTAATTTCATGTGTGTACTATTTGAAAGATTGAGTCGTCAGTATATTGGAACAAGCATCGGATATACTTTCCGATCAAATATCGCAATATTGTTTTGCATTCAAAAGCAATTTAGTCCAGTAACCACAGACAAATTCAAGCCAAAACTAAAAATGAATTGTAGCACTATGAAACTCTGCAAATGACTTCTTGACATCGTTTATCGTGAGAAAAAAAAATTGTTTACCAAAAAGTAAGGGATGGAACATAAAATAAAATTATTTGAATTTTTTTTTGGCTTTTGTTTCGGAAACTATGAGATTTATCAAAAAACGATTTCAACAGGGCGAATGATAATTCAATTCTCCACAAGAAGTATTCCTGGTAATTTCTTTTCTCAGAAAACGCGATTGAATGTCGATATCAAATTTCATGCGCGATTTGACCCGCCACTGCAATTTCCGTCAGGACCGGAAATTAAATTTTTCATAACATATTAAGGTTCACTTATCGAAAAGTAAAACTTTTTAGATTATAAGTAACAAAATAATAGCATTGCTGGTTTGAAGAAAGTCAAATGACATGTCAGTCAGTCGTTAAGAAAAAAGAAGCCACCTATTACAGACGCGTTTGTTGAATGCAAATCTGACAGCTCGATTCAATCTGTAGGCAAGGTTTCCTCAAACTCGTAGTGAAAAACGGAGCAGACAGATTGAATCGAGCTGTCAGATCTGTATTTAACGAACGTGCTTATGTGCTTGGGAATCGCACGTAAAAAGGTAAGACATCGTTAATCCTTAGTTCGCACAAGATGCGACTTCAAAGGGCTGCCGTTCCTACGGGGACGACAGCTGGTTAACAGAAAAAATAATTTTAAACAACATCAATATTATGCATGGTGGGTCAGAAATAGCGAAAATTTAGCATAATTTTGCCAATCTTTATCAATGTTCCCAAAAAAATCACTATTTGATGTCGTTTCCAAGGAAAAAATATAAGTAGGACAATTTTTCTTTGAGAAAGTATCACTTCCCGGATAGTCCGGGAAGTACGTACTTTCCGGACTAGTCTGGGAAATGCTCGAATTTCAATATAAATATTTATATAAATAAGAATTAGAATGTTTCTGTTAGTACCTATCTTCTGTTCGCATTTCGATATTTAATACAAATAAGAATTAAAATGTTCAAAATTTTCTTCTACAATTCGATTTGTTATTCTACACGGTTGCCGAAAAAATTGTGTACGCAACACGTCCAAAAACGGTCCGTAGTTACGTAGCAAGTTACAAGTCAGTCAGTTAGTCAGTTAGTCAGTTAGTCAGTTAGTCAGTTAGTCAGTTAGTCAGTTAGTCAGTTAGTCAGTTAGTCAGTTAGTCAGTCAGTCAGTCAGTCAGTCAGTCAGTCAGTCAGTCAGTCAGTCAGTCAGTCAGTCAGTAAATTACTATTCTCTAAAAGTTTTGACTTTTTCAAAACATACTAATTTTTATTAATGTTTGTTTTATAATTCTTGTTTATAACATAAGTCACTTAAAACAGCCTTTTCGAGTAAATAAATCCGCTTTGAAGCCAATACTACTAGAGGCTGACTTATGATAAAGTTACGATCACATTTTATACGGGGGTGTTTACAAATATTAGTTGAAATAGCTTTAACACCCAATTTATTATGTTTGTTAATAATTTTTGAATGGACCTGCCAATTTAAATCATATTTTTCAGTTATACTTCAAAGTGATCTACCCTACACTCGTGTAAATTTCATTAATTTTCCATGTGTGGTTTTTTTAGGAAATATAAATATTGAAAATTGATATTCTATAAACGATATCATCCAATCTTATTTCTTGATGAAATAATTATGATCTCGTGGGACTATTAACTGTGTAGCTATTGATATGTTGGAAAGCGGTTTTCCACCTGCTTCACGAAAATTCGTTGTCCAGATCCATATAAGTCGTACCTCGTAACAACCCTTTTGCCTATAAGGGTTATGTTCATGGTCATGCGGTTTTTAGTGGTACAATAATTGTTTTGCGCCGCAGGATCATATTCATTTTTTCAAGAAATAAGATTGGATATTTTCTATAAAATTTCAAATTTCAATATTTATATTCCAAAAACCAGACATACGAAATTAATAAAACACGAGTGTAGGGTAATTTACTTTGAGGTTTAACTGAAAAATATTCAAATTAGCAGATCAGTTCAAAAATGCATTTTAGAGGTACTAAGCCCCCATATGAAATATGATCGTAACTTTTTGAAGCTAATGATATTAAGTCAAGTAGTTTTGGCTTCAAAGAGGATGTATTGATTTAAAAGGCTGTTTCAAGTGACTAATGTTGAAAACATAAAGTATAAAACCAAACAAAAAAAATATGTGTTATAATAAAAAGTCAAATTTTTAGAGGAAATATTCTTGTCACAAGAAAAGACTCCCAATAGAGATTTTTTTTATTAAAAATGCTCAATCTTACTAATGGCACCTATGATAAAGATTGTCAAAATATGCTAAATTGGCACTATTTTTGACCAGCCCTGTATAATAGTTGGCTTCTCTTTAACGGGTCATTTGATTAATTTAAACCACCAATTTTGTTATTAATTATCTGAAAAGTAATACTTTTGGATAAGTGAAACTTACTATGTTTTAGTAAAACAGCCATTTTTATGATTTTCAAAAATCCATATCTCCAAAACTGGACATAGAAATTAATTTAAACTTGCACATGTAACTTCTAGTCACTTGTACTACAATATCTTAAAAAGTTGGCTGAGAACCATTTTCCCATCAACGTATTCGACATTAATGACACTCAAAAACTGTTCTCGTTCATTAAATTTGTTTAGGATGCATTCTTTGCGGTATTCACCGATCAATTAAAAATTAAATAAGATGTATATTCTCAATTCTATGCATACATAGACCTAAAACAGAACAGTTCCGAATGTTTATTTAGGATACCTGCTGAGTACACTTTGTGAGAAATGGTTATAAATCATAGCTTCTCACTTCGTCAATACAAATATCTTTTCCAGGGGAAATACTTACAGTTTTACAGAATGCATAATAATGAATTGCGGAAAATTTAGTGACTTCTTTTTAATTAGAGTAGAACTTACTTATTTACCAACTGAAAACCGAACACCCAACAGACGATAGTCAACTTTATTGCCGAATATGCGCCAAACTCCAACAGCCATAAAATAACAAGTGAGCACCTACAAATCTGATCCTAACCTTGAAGCTTTCTATTATCTGTATCCCTCCGAAAGACTGTTTTCCATATGGAACTGTGTGTCCTGACAATATCTTTGAATTTGTGTAAGCAAAATAACCAAATATTTTTTGAACTTATAGGTTGCTCATTTTCAAAATAACTAATTATACATCAATAAATAAAATGATATAATCAACTTTCACAAACAACCATTCACAGATAGATACATAAAGAATAATATAAATAATAATAATAATAAAAGTACTTTATTGGTTACCCAATAGGCTACCGACCGGGGTCCTTCAGCCTGTTATACATTCGTAAGTCATTGATATTTACATATTTTACGTATAGGTATATATATATATATATAAATATTAATTTGCAGGTTTGAAAAAAAAAAATGAGATTTTGTTAATTTCCTGGCCTTTCTGCTAAAGTGGTGAGGCATTCAATCAGGGTGTTTGTTGGAAACTTGAATCTTGGGTTCACTGACGGGGCTCTTCGAATGGATTGGGTTTGGATAATTTGAATATTGTTTTGATTGTTGGCAAACTTCTGGGATAATTTTTTCAGTCTCTCGACGATTGGTTGTACATTAGTGCGTTGATAAAGGAGATGGTTTGGAGGATAGTGAAGGGGGTTTTGCGGAGAATATTATTGCTAAAAATATAAATATTTTTTCTAACCATTATCCGGCTGCACCCCTACAAGCAACGCTTAGAAGTCTTCAGAAGACTTGTGCGAGTTGTGATACGGCACATATTGAAAAAAGGTTGAACTATTAGGTACAACTTTTTAAGCTAGACCACCCCAATCTAGCCAAATGACTATAAGGTTTATGTAGTCATCGTTCTCTGTGGTTCCGAGGTTGATTCTGTCCTCTATAAATTTGATGCTAGTTGAGTAAATAGAATGTCTCTTTTCGTCTTGGGCTTTTTGGAGCCTCTGGACACTCCCTAAATTATCTTTTGACTGAAGGCACATATTCACAGTTCAACGGACCTTATTAGCAGTTTTCATCCAGTTAATTCGAACTCTTCGGTGAATTTTTTTAGTTTTCCTGCAGCTGTATTAGCGAATGCGCCACCGAATCCATTCAAGCGGCTCTGGAGCGCCGATTATTTTTTATGTTATTGTTCTGTTCAATAATAATAATACTACCTCATAAACCCTCGTAGAATGTTCCCAAAGGCATAACTTGTGCGGTTAGAGGTCACACTTTATTATTATTCGCTAGGGGGCTCCGGGCGACTTAGCGATTTCAAGTTATTAGGTTATGATTTTGTGTTCTGACTTTTCAATCTGCTGTCAGCAGCCACACATTCAGCAGAAACAAAAGCGCTCTGAACTTATCCTCTGGGACTACATGAATGTACCCAATGTTTGCCCGACAAAAACAAGTAGAGAATCTTTTATATGATATGATCCATTCAGTTAAATTCTGTCAATCATAAATTCGCCTCATGATCATTTTTCGTATTTTTCCAAGAAAATGTTAGTTTATTTCAATAGTCTAATTTTGTCACGATTTCGATCTTTATTCCTTCTAAAATTTTCAAGTTGATGTGCCCTCAGCGCCATCTGTCGAGTAATTGCATCTTCTCTCAAAACGTAGTATTGCTAATACCCCTCAAAATATTTTCGGTTCCATTGTACCACATCAAACCGTTCAAATTTATTGAGGTATGAGACTATTCAGATCTACACTTATACTTGATATTTCCAATGGGATTTGCAAAAAAAAATATTAACGAAATTCAGAAAAATTCAGATGGTTGAAAGAATGGAAGCAATCACCATGTCTTTTCAAAAAGTAGGGTCGGTGATACCCCCTAAATAGTTTTTCCCCATGTCTGAACGTCAAACCATTCAAAAGTTAACAGGGGGGATTATGAGGAGCCACACTGTATGAAAGATTGCTGTTCTTATATCATCTCAGTAGCCTCATATTTGTAATTATTGATTAAAAAGTGGTGGACCAAAAAAAGTTATTGTTTTCTCTTGATCAACAAATCATTACAGCAAAACCAACTAGCTGAACATGTGAAATTGCGCGTACATTCATGTTGAGTGCCTTATCACTAGATATATTACGGACCAGAATCCGTTGTCCGACAAGTACGTACCAAATTTTACGTTTTCAGCTAGTTTGTCGAACTGTAAGTGTTTGTGTATTGAGAAAATAATTTACTTTCAATTTCATTAAATTTTTAGAAATAATCAGCCCAACAGAGACAATAAAACTAAAATTTTCTGCTATAATAATTAACTACCATTTTACCCAAATCAAGTTGTGAACCAAATGAGAAATTTCAAAAACCTGTAAAATCCTACATAATACATCTGTTCTTCATAATGTTGCTTCAAAACATTATCAGCATAATCTAATTGGTAAGAGATAGCACTACTTGGTATGTCAGCAAAATACATTACAGGTTTTTTCAAATTGCAGTTGCTCAAGATAGATCCCCTTATTCTGTTAACAGGGTTAGATGGATCACAATCTATAAGAGCCATAGATTTGTTGAGGCAGATCCGTATTTCGCTTATCATCGAGTTCTTTGTTATCCTATCAGTAACACACTGTACCATTGGGTTTACTTTTATCACTGCTTTAACAGCGCCATATATCTGTTCAGGTGTATAGCCCGTACTCCGAGGGGTTATATTACTTCGCTCCAATATATTTGTGAGCTTGAATTGATTATTCCATGTCAATCCCTGTGTAAAAAAGTTGGTAACACTGTCCAAAGATGGCAAAGATGAAGAGCATGTGCCATGCTTATCCCATTCATGCTTCCAAAATGAATATAACTTTGTATTAGCTTCTACATTGGTCCAATGCTGCTGGAGATCTTTCATAAGAGGATCTAGTTGACCAGGGTCGAAGTGGATCGCCGATGGACAGAAAAATGGCCCTTCCATGCCAGTTTTTGTTGGCCATATTCCATGTATGGTCCACTGAGTTTTGTCGTTGGGTAGGTTGCAAGTGTTGTCAGGTTTGGATTCTTCCCACTGACTACAAGAAGTGATAGGCCATCTCTGCGAGAACATCAAGTAGTCCCAGTCATGGTAGGGAGTGGGTTTGGGTTTGGGACCATGTTTTCCAAGAGATTGATATGAGCTGAAAAACAAAATATAGTGTTTTTTATTGTTTTTCATAAAGTCAAATGATGTTGATCATAAAGGGTGTTCCAGAACTTATTCTCTTTAACTTGAGAGCATATTAAAATAGGATCAAAATAGCACCAGTACTTCCTTCAATTTTTTTCTTCTAAAATGTTTTATTACTAATTTATGGCCACTGAATGTCAAAAAAATTTTGGTAATTGCCAAAGCAAACTGATGATCTTTGATTAAGAGTTGTTTTGCTAAAAGGTCAGGAATAAATTACCTTGAGGTCAACATCGCAAAACAACAACATAACATGTTACGACATTTACAAGGTTAGGAAGACTTTTCTCCAAATTTGACCTAGAAGTGCAGAAAACATTTTATACAGTGAGTTTCAAAAAGTTTGCACCATATGGAAAACTTTTTTATTATCCATTTGTCAGAAAATTTTAATCTTGGTAAAAATTGTCGCATAGGGAAAAAAATGTATTTATTTGAGTTGTACAGGGGAGAACAAAAATAGGAATTTTTAGACTTGTAAAATTTTCTATGTATATTAGGATTCCTATTTCAATAAACAATTTCAATTAAAAAATCCGGTAAATAAGGATTTATAGAAGTCTCTCATTGCAACTAAATATACAGCTGAAACAGATGAAATCAACTCAGAGATTGAAACAATCCGCCCAAAATTAATGAGGAAAATGAAAGTGAAGATGACGCACCAACGGATCCAGACATTTTATTCAGAAAAAATGTCTTCAATCCTATGATAGATTCTGCCATGAACTCAATAAGACACGTTTCACATAAGTTTCTACAATCAATGAGAGTTGGCATTTCCTCTATGATTTGATTATGACATGAAAATTCAAAATAAGCATACCTTAAGTTGAAAAAAACTTACCCATGATCATAAATGATATTTCAGGATTGAAGTTTTCAATAGAAATCTTGTTTGAAAAAGTATTGAGATATTGATCTTGGTCACCCAAAAGCAGTCCTTCAGATTTTAGCATTGAACAATTGGCAATAATATTTGGACAGCTCTTAGAATTTTTGTAAGCATTCCGATTACGGTGGCCAAAGGTGACAGGAATGCTAATTCCAACGTAACTTGCAGAAGCTTTCTGATCCAGCCATTGAAAATTATATAACTCAGACGATTTAAATAGTTTATTATTATAATTATTGTTATTACAAGCCTTTGGCGAAAACAGTTTGGATTTCTATGAACATTCTTACCTACATTAATTAGTGAACATATAATAATTACTAGTACCAAAGTTGATTTTGCTCACTGATCTCATCCATATGAATGTTGACTATTTATTTTATTAGTAGTAGGTAACAATCAATCAATCAATCAATAAAACTACTTTATTGTCAGAAGACACTTCACCGGCCACTCAAAAGATGGTCGGTGGAGTAACTCATAGGTGTTCCGCCGTTGAAACTTTCGAAGACACTGGACCAGGTTCGAGACCTGAGTGTGACAGATTTTGCGTTTGGGTGAACTTCATAAGCGTTTATAAGGGAGTACTATTATTATTATAAGTAATATTTGTGACAGATATTTTCTACGTATTTTGTGTTAGTCTACGTCAACTGTTCCTATACGTACTGTGAGGAGAGTACAGCGCCAACGAACATGACTGTTTTCAATTGACGAATTAGATAGAGGTAGCACGTACAAATGAGAAAAGCAAAGGGGCGCCATAACATGGCTCTTGCTCCATCCTGAAACTTATCTTGGGCCGGCTCAGTAGATAGCCCACCAACCATTTTAAGGTGGCAAAAAAGAAATATCTAATAATATCTATTATAAGAAATTGTGAGCTCAGTAAAATATCACAAAATGATACATACAAATCATCAATGAATTAAGTAAATAAGAAAGTCCAACAAAATTTAATAATCTACCTGCTACATACCATACGTTTTCTATCCTTAAAGCTATGAACAATGTCAGCATAATCAATTCAATGGACATCTTCAGACTAATATTTACGTTGGTTCTAAGTTTGTTTATATAAAAATTCTTCCATCAGGTGTTTCTCTGTTCTCATTTCTATTTTCTATTTACGTAATTTTATGTCATGTCATATTGACAGTCGCGACACAGCCCATAAACAGGGACGGTGCATTAAGCTTTAGAAGAGGTCATATATAAAATATTAATGTCTCTTTTACCAATAAAAAATGATTCCCCAACATGTAAAATCAATAAATAGCTACTATAAAATATTGAATATTTTTAACCTAATACCGATTTTGACATAAAATATTTAAATATTTGATATTTGGTCATTTGGAGCCGTAGTGTAGAGTTGGCAATTTCAAACATTTATTTTGTACAGTGTTGAAATTAGGCTAGACTTCAGTGTAATCAAAAGCGTGTAAAAATTGACATAGTTCTGACAGAAATGATCTCTTAAACGGCTGATTGTTCATGTCAAGTTGTGTATTTTCAAAGTTGAATGTAAAATATAATTTAGCTATATGTGGCACATAATAATGGTTTCCGAACAAATAGGTGAAAATGTGAAAATCTTTTCTCAGTACACTGACCTTTTGTTGACCTTTCAGAACAATCTTTTTAATAGCGGTGGAATGGAAATTAACAGATATTAAAAATACCGACAATAGATTGAGTAAATTAAGCACATCATATACTAATATTTTTTTTTTAAACTTATGCATGCCATAAACGTATGGTAAATTCAAAATATATTTATTTTAAAATGATTTCTACTCTCGAATTTCGACATTTGATAGTCTACTGGTATTGAGAACATTCATAATATTACTATTATAATATGTAATTGATTCTTACCTACAAAATTTGTCAAACGTAAGTTAGCATCTTCGGTTTCGGTCTTCCGAAAAACAAAGATCAGGGGTAAACCACAGCAAAATTCATTACTACCAATTTTGCGGACTATGGGAGACTCACAAGTCACAGGACTCATAATGAGTCATAATTGAGATCTGTGGGAAACTCCAAACCAGTTCAGAATTGCCAACATAAGAAATATGTTAGACATTACCAACAAGCTGAAGAAGCAAACAATCCAAAGTGGAAAAGATTGAAGGTAAACTCTACTCAGTCTACTCTTTGAAAGTTGCACCTATATAATGAAAAGTTTTCGTTCGTACGTAAAAGATTATAACTGTGACTTTCGGCTGGTTTCGCTTAAAAAACGACAGAGTCGTTTAAAGAGTTTGAGTTTTAACGGGGCAGTTCGTTCGTTACGCGACCCACGGAAAAACACTATGCAGGTCTTACAGTGTTGCCGGAATATTTCCCTCGGAGTAATAAAAGACAATAGAGTGAACTTTTCCATCCTTGTCTTGAAGGCAACATAGCTGTTTGTTTACAAGCGAGAGCCTCAACCATATTTTGTCCGTATTGAATCGGGTAGTTTCGTATATGCCCGCTCATTTCATTCGGATCAAGTTGTCATTCTTTGTTTGTATTATGGTCCGGCTCACTCTAAATGTAAACATACTGTCAATAACGTCTCACCACCTCGCCAAAAAGTTGTATAGAAAAGGATACTCCATGTTCACTTCAAAAGAGTTATTTGAGTTAGTATAGGCATGGCATCTCCAGGTCTTTTATTACTCTGAGCGCTCAACTAATAAGGTCGATTATCATCTATCCTTGGGCCCACTCTGTGTCTTCATCAATGGGTCCTTTGTCTGATTTTACTGCCCTCAAAACAACATAATAGTTTGTGATACTAAAGAGAGGAAATCTTTTTTATATCCAACAGGATGTTCAAAGAATTCATACAGTGTTCGGTCATTCAAGTCCACCTCTTCTCCAGAAAATGAATTGGACTACAAAAAATGACAGTTCGGAAGTGACAATTGTCGATTTGAAAAGTGACAATTATCAGTTATAAAGTGACAATTGTTAGTTTGAAAGTCAAAATAGTCAATTGTAAAGTGATAATTGTCAGTTGTAAAGTAACAATTGTCAATTTGACAATTGTCAGTTTGAAAGTGACAATTGTAAAAAAATAAACTGGAACATTGGCCCTAGCACGCCGTCGTAGCAATCTGCAGAAAGAGTACCAATTTTTAATAAGCTGGGATACGTGACAAGGCTTTTCTATTTTCTACTACATTTCAATCTCTGTTGTCTGTGCTACAGTGCAACTACTGCTTCCCAACAGCTTGGCAACGCTGGTGATGGTTGAAGTTGATAGCTGACACTTGACAGTCGTCTGCTCTGCTACTGGTTGTGTGTTGTGTTGTGGTCGTTGTGGATGTGGACGTTCAGGTTGTGTTGTATATTGGAAACATTGCAGATTTTAATTTTTTGTGTTTAGATATTTTCAAAAACTTACCAAAAAATGGCTTTGGCTATGCAGAAAAAAGCAAATGTAAGTATTTAACAATTCAAAATTTCATTTTTAACCTATTTTTTGTAGGTTCGATTGCCTCCAGAAATCAACAGAATCCTGTATGTGAGAAACCTTCCTTATAAAATCACAGGTGAAGAAATGTATGATATATTTGGAAAATATGGAGCAATTAGGCAAATCAGAGTGGGCAATACTCCAGAGACTCGAGGAACAGCATTTGTTGTATTCGAAGACATATTTGATGCTAAAAACGCATGTGACCATTTATCAGGATTTAATGTCTGCAATCGATATCTTGTTGTATTGTACTACCAAGCCAATAAAGCTTTCAAGAAGACTGATATTGACAAGAAACAAGAGGAAATTGATAAAATGAAATCTAAATATGGAATCAATACATGAATTTTTGAACTTTGACAATTTTGGTGCTGAAAGGAAGTGCTTGAGAGATGTGTTGATAACCATAATCTTGTCCAGGGTTCTCATTAGTTGGCTGCTAACTATAGCATTATTTTCCAGGGTTCAAGAGCTTATGGATTACTTGTAGCATTGAAAATACATAGTTATCAGAATTGCACATTGACTTGGTGTTTTTCATTAATTTGTTGTTACTCCATTCTGAAGCTTAAGAATCCATCATTTTCAAACATGAATGTTTCAGTAAAAAATGCCTCTTTTCGGACCCTGATCAGTTCATATTTCTCAATTACAAGCACCAATTAAAATCAAACTTTTTGCACAAAAAATTAACCTTTCTATACAAGTCAACAAAATCTATCTTTGAAAATATGGAGTTTGGACTGGGGACATTAATTTGATTAGATATTCTCTTGTATATCCTAACAAGTTTTTTGTTTTTGCCAGAAAATGAAAAAATGTTAAGGATATCTTTTACTTTTTTCACAGGAATATCTTATTATCTTCAACTATAATACAAATAGTGTCTTCAACAAGTTTTGATAACTGAGATAGATATATAGTTTCAGAAACGTCAGAAAAACTTGAAAGAATCAAAGTATTATTCAGAATTGAGAATTTGAAATATGATAGTTACTGATAAAATTAAATATCTTTGTCAAGGAACCAGTTTTGTGAATAATGTATTAGGTACTAACTTATCAGGGTAAATTGATTCATTTGCTCTTTTGCATTTGTATAGATTTCCTTGATTTCAGAATTTTTTATTTTCATATTGGAAGGACACAATCCAAAAAAACTGTCAAGAAACTAATTTCTCTATAAAATCAAACTTTCATTGTAGTTGTGTCCTTTGGAGACAGAACAAAGATTATTAACTCATTTCAATAAAGAACTAAAAATGATTCCCACAAGAACAACAAAAGAACTGCAAAATTCAGCGCTTCGGGTGGCTTACTAGGATAAGGTGGTGCATTTTCATTTCAAAGCTGCAGGGAAACACCTGCAGCTCTGCATACAACTATCAACAAACTTTAACCAGTCCATTCTGGTTTTGACTGAAGTATAGTAATGGAATGAATCAGCTACAAAACCAGACTGCATAAAGCTCATTACGGAAGTTGGGATGGGGTGGTCATCTAACTTGATTCATTGTAGGTGCTAGGTCATACCTGTAGAGCTCTAGTGTTATTATTATTGGGGCTTCAACCACTCTTAGATTGGCTCATATTAAAAAAAAAACAGTTAGTTCATGAGTTAGGAACTGAAAGTGTAACAGGTGACAACCAATACTTCTATCAAATACAAAGAACTTGTATTTGGATTTAAGCATGGACATGGCACTAGATAAAAGAAGAAGGCTGAATGACTGGTCGATAGGTAGGTATCCTATGGGTAACCAAGAAAGTACTTTTATTATTATTTTAAAAGAATATATTCTGGATGATAAACATCAAATTCACAGGTATCCAAAGATATTGCCATTGTTGAGGGAGAAATAATAGACCGTCAGCCCCATTTACGCCTCGGATAGGGTTGAAAAGTATATCGATTTGTAGTAAAATGAAGATATTTTTACGAATGGCTCCTGGGGATAAAATACCGAGAAATCGATTTTTCAGTACAGTGTTTATTTGTTTCATCCCTCGTCTTCCTAACTACAGTATGAAACTACAGAGGGTGATTTGTTAGGTCGTTTTAAGAAAAAACTTCCTATGAACATATATCCGGAGTTGCTTCGTTTCTAAGATACAGGGTGTTCTTTTAAAAAAAAATCAACGCCCTGTATCTCGGAAAAGAAGAAACTCCGGACATATGTTCATAGAAATTTTTTACTCAAGACAACCTAACGAATCACCTTTTCTACTTTCGTACCGTAGTTAGGAAACACGGGGAAAATCGATATACTTTTCAACCCTATTCTAGGCTTCTATGCAAAATTGGACACGTAAATCTGTCACTATAGCTGACGGTCTATAAGGTGTCATGTTTTGATATGGCCAACAATTTCGATGCCCAGTTTACTAAAACTGAAAAACAAAAGAACATTTATCTCAATTTTATGGAAAATATTGTTGAACTTTGCCTAAACTTATTTTTTTTCCATCCAATCAATGAATTTGTGTTTTTTTGAACTAGTCAAAAAATTGAGAAATTCTAATGCTCCCAAATGAAAAGTGAAAAATTTGGAAAATATACCATGGGCAAGTTTTTAAATTCATCGATGGATCCATCGATGAACATTGCATCTTTATTTAACTAATGGAAAATGACAATGACAGCACGAATGCACATTATCCATCGATGAATTCAAAAACTCGCCCTATGAATTTTTTTATCCCAAAAATAACACCAGATTCTGTTTGGCAACATCCTAAAACCTCCAAGTTTAAAGGTTATGTCGGTGCCCGGTGGTCGGCACTCCTACACGCAAGAATTTCTTTCTACATCACTTCCCAAGCTGAGTTCGGCTTGCTCACTCTTTTGACTCTATTCACCATCTATTCACTCGGTAAGCACCATATGCGTTCGAGTATAATGAAAAGCGTCCAAGGAGTGCGAATTTCAGCGTTCGGGTTTTGTGACGGGAGTGGATAGAAGTGACTCCAAAAGTACCACCTCGACCTATGAGGGCACAAGCTAGAGCAGCTCTTTTTCTCTCTGGGTCTCTGGTTTTAACCTAAAAATGTTATGCAGTTCGAGCAAGGTCAAGTCGAACCACCGATAAATCATTATTTGAAAATAGGTGATCAATTGTGTTAGTAGATATACACTTTGATATACAGGTTCTCTTTATTATCAAAAAAGTCGTTCGGGAACTTCGGACACAGAAAACCGCGGTGCTTCGCTCCGCTCCAACTCCTTATAACCAATCCGAACTCACCTCCAATAGGCAATCCATAATGGACCAATCAAAACTATTATTTTATACAAATCAGTAAAACGCAAAGTCGTTATTTTAGTTGCGCCTGCGTGATGTGCTAAGTCATAAATTAATTTTCATTCCTCATATTAATTTTTCCAATGATCTAATAATAATATTAGGATGATTCCTATTTGAATAAATAAGAAATTTGTGTTTCCAATATTACGTTTGTTGTGAAAACAAATAGTGTATGACATTTCCAACCTAAAATTACTTTGCACATCACGCAGACGCAAGAAGGACCCTAATACAAACAAAGAATGACAACTTGATCCGAATGAAATGAGCGGTCATACTAGAAACTACCCGAATGAATAGGACTTAACATATCTAAGGCCCTCAATTCTAAACAAACAAAGTTAGGTTGACTTCAAGACAAGGATGGAGAAGGCATCTCTATGGTTCTTTATTACTCTGAGATATTGGGAATTCAACATAAGGGATACTCCCTCTGGTGTCAAGTTTTGACATTATAGATAAGTACAGTGAAATTATTGTTTTCGTCAAAATTCACATGATTTTGGCTATTGTTCATGTGCATTTTGTTGAACCTGTAATCATTATTGATATGTGATGATTTTCTGGTACATATAAATGGTGAATATTCTGTTCTTCTCTTGACATAATGTACTCGAGAGTAGTTCAATTTTTGCCATTTTGGCGCTGGCATCTAATGTTTAATCCCCACACTACACTGATCTATTTTAAAGAGATGGGACATCGAAACGTAACATCGATGTTGGACATCGACGATAGTATCAAAACTCACCATCGATTTTTTGCAAACATCGGTCTTGCAATATCGATGGTTTTTCGACATCGATGTTTTTTGACATTTGAAACTTTTGACAGATGACAGATGAATTGGCGTGACAGCACTCACAGTTTGGGAAAATTTGATTGAGTTACTGATAATATACTTCAATATTTTGGTTTCATCATTCGTCATTTCGTTAACGATAACAAAATAAAAGCGAAATTCAAATATTAGGGAGTGACAAGGACAGGTGACAGGTGACGTGACAGATCTCATAAGTGGTAAAATATCGTTCGATAAACGATATTTACTTTTTTGTTCCAATAGCTCTGTGACCACGCGGTACAAATGTTCTGCTCGCTCGGGTTCCACAAAAAAACAACAAACGCACCTTGAGTAACAACTTTTATTGCGCATGCGTGTTTGACCGATGCTGAAATTCGATAGTGCCTAACTATCGATGTTTAACATCGATGTTTCATTTTGCGACATCGATACCAAAATATCGGAACATCGAATGATTACCATCGATGTTTTAAAATCATCGATGTATATCGCCCATCCATCACTAATTATTATAGGTCAGTGATCCTACATGGAAAGCGCCTTATGACAATTGTCTATCAAAAATTAAAAACATTAAACATTAAAATATAAAAAACAAACGAAACAAACCAATCAATCAACCTCAAAATTCGTGAAAACTGATGTGTTGATGTGATGTGATGTGAACTATCGATATTTTTTTTCCAAACCATCGATGTTTAGTTTACTACACAAAGCACTGCCACTGGAAATTGGAAACTGCAGTGTAAGTTATGAATCGAATCACTGAATCAGAGTAAATTGCCTGGAGGGTCAAGGTTATTTGAAAGTGGAAAAATAACTTATCTCTTTACTTCTGTGGTAGAAGTCGACTTCGTCTTCAAGTCGTTCATTTGTTGAAGAGTATTGCAGTGGTGTTGCATATTAAATTTCACAGTTCGCAATACTTTGCTATTAAATTATGGCTTATACTGGACGGGTATTAATTTATGGAGGTAGAGGAGCTCTGGGTGTTAAATGCGTCTCCCAGTTTAAAGCGAATAACTATGTGAGTACAGCAATAATTGAATTTTGTTGTAAAATATACTACAACTTTTTCAGTGGGTTGGTTCCATTGATATGTCTGAAAATCCGGAGGCAGATGTTAATATTTTGGTAAAAAAAGAAGAAAGCTTACAGCAACAGGTAAAGTTCAGTAGTTATAAAATTCGTGCATGAAATATTTATTTATTAAACAAGTTCGTATCTTGGAATTTTTTTGTGCTAATATGATTTGGTGGATAGGTGTTCTCTGTTGTATTTTTTTTAGGCCATGGTTAAAGTTCCGCACCTGCGGAACTTTATCATAATTTGCTAAAGGTCCGCACCTGATGGAAAATTCCGAATATAATATGAAGGATTGAAACTGATATGTCTGAGGCACAGGAAACCTCAGAAAATTTAATGTGTGAATTATTTGAAACAGAAAGAAGGAAAAGAAATTGAAAGTTTCAAACATAAAAGGTTTTATAAAAAAACTGATGAGGAAGGGAAATTATGAAATAACAAACCCACTGCGGGGTTGAGGAAACAGGAAAAGCGATTTCCCCCTTCTCCCTTCCTCATCAGTTTTTTTATAAAACCTTCTATGTTGGAAACTATCAATTTCTTTTCCTTCTTCTGTTTCAAATAATTCACACATTAAATTTTCTGAGGTTTCCTGTTCCTCAGACATATCAGATTCTAAATTGGTATTTTCAAAATTCTTCATATTATAAAAGGGGGAACATTCTCCATGAAAATTGAAAAATGTGACTTATTTGTAATATCTAACAGAAAACAACTACTTCCCCGGCACAAGCCACGCTGGACATTGAACTACATCTGAATGATATTGTGAAAAGACTCTAACTGAAAAGGAAAGAAAAAATCTGAAAGTGAAAATTTGCATTTTCATTCAGATAGCTGACTTTTTTAATTCTTTCTAGTTTTCCTATTCATATTTTCGAACTAAAATCTTCATATTATATTCGGAATTTTCCAGGTGCGGACCTTTAGCAAATTATGATTAAGTTCCGCAGGTGCGGACTTTTATCCACGGCCTTTTTTTCATTTTCATTAGTTCTGATAAAAAAAAAAAATTTTCAACATGATGCCGATTGTTTGTATAAATGAAATTTTCAGGAAATAAACTTTGACATGATATCAAAATAATGTGAGGAATCTCAAGTCGTCACAAAACCCAGTTTCCGAGAAAGAAAAAAACTGAGTTTTGTGGCGACTTGAGATTTCTCATATTATTTTGATATCATGTTAAAGCTTATTCCCTGAAAATTTTATTTTCCCAAACAATCGGCTTATGTTGAAAAAATTTTTTTTTCTTCAGAACTGAATTTTGTTCTTTCTCGGAAACTGGATTTGTGACGACTTGAGATTTCTCATAATATTATTTTGATATCATGTTAAAGCATATTCCCTGAAAATTTCATTTTCCAAAACAATCGAAGTCATGTTGAAAAAAAAATATTTTTTTTTTATCAGAACTGAAATATTTTCTTTCTGGGAAACTGGGTTTTGTGACGACTTGAGATTTCTCACATTATTTCCATATCATGTCAAAGCTTATTTCCTGGAAATTTCATCCACCCAAAAAATCGGCGTCATGTTGAAAAAAAATTATTTTTATCAGAATTGAAATTTTTTCTTTCTCGGAAATTGAGTTTTGTGACGACTTAAGATAGATCACATTATTTTGATATCATGTCAAAGCTTATTCCCTGAAAATTTCATTTTCCCAAACAATGAGCGTCATGTTGAAAAAAAAATATTATTATCAGAACTGAAGTTTTTTTCTTTCTCTGAAACTGGGTTTTGTTCCCTGAAAATATCATTTTTCCAAACAATCTGCGTCATGGTGAAAAAAAATTATTTTTATCAGAAATGAAATTTTTTCTTTCTCAGAAACTGAGTTTTGTGACGACTTGAGATTTCTCACATTATTTTGATATCATGTCAAAGCTTATTTCGTGAAAATTTCATTTTCCCAAACAATCAGCGTCATGTTGAAAAAAATTATTTTTATCAGAAATGAAATTTTTTCTTTCTCGGAAACTGAGTTTTGTGACGACTTGAGATTTCTCACATTATTTTGATATCATGTCAAAGCTTATTTCGTGAAAATTTCATTTACCCCAACATTCGGCGTCATGTTGAAAAAAAAAGTATTTTTATCAGAACTGAAATTTTTTCTTTCTTGGTAACTGAGTTTTGTGGCGACTTGAGATTTCTCACATTATTTTGATATCATGTCGAAGCTTATTCACTGGAAATTTCATTTTCCCAAAAAATCGGCGTAAACGTTCTCAATTCTCATCAGAGCTTCGAAAAATTATATTTTTTGAATGTGTTACCCTAATAACTATTAATTTCAACAAACTTTAATTTTGTATCCCATGAAAATTAATTGTTTCTTCAATGTAAACTTATTTGCTTCAATAATTCATCTCTTGTTTCTAGGAAAGTTCTATTCTTGCTTCAGTAAATTCAGCACTGAATGGGTCAAAACTTGATGGTATTTTTTGTGTAGCAGGTGGATGGGCTGGAGGAAATGCAACAAAGGGTGAGCTGAAGTAATATTAAGTATTCAACAAAATAACTAATATTTCTTTTGGTTTCCCAGATTTGGTAAAAAATGCTGAACTTATGTGGCAACAAAGCGTCTGTAGTTCACTTATCACCGCCAGCATAGCTGCAAAACACTTGAAAGATGGTGGAATTGTTCAACTTACAGGAGCAAAAGCTGCTTTAGAAGGAACACCAGGTAAAAATAGATATTTATGTACCAAGGACGAAAAACTGTCTATTATATTCGAGCCTGTAAATTGATAGCTGGTTCCAATAGATCTCTTCTATTACAAACACTATTACTAATTTTATTCAAACAAAAGTTAATGTAACTATTGATACAGCTTTAAAGAAAAATCAAGGACAGATTATGACATGGTATATACTGCCGTCATAAGCAAAAAAGCCATATCTGCACAAACTCTGCAGCTGAGTTTCTGTAGTTTCGACCTTAAGTATGAAAAGTCTTAAACTTGTATAGTTATGAATACTCCATGAAAAGTAAATAATGAAAAATGAGAAATAAGACTTCCTATGTTAATATACTACTTATATTTGTAATACTAATGTTACTGCAGTTTCGTCCTATAGGACATTATCAAACGAATATTTTAGAACAAATATCCTTCAATAGCATTAAAACTATCCAATACCTGTCATTAACAACTAATTATTATTTTCATTACCCATAACAAATTATTTATCTCATTATCTCTTTATCCGGCGAATATACCAAATTAGCAGGTTTCATCCGCAATGTTTATGTTTATAAATTTACAAGTATTCTAAATGATTGAGTTCCCAAGTTTTGCTGGCATAGTGCAAAATCATTTAGATTCTGGACTTTGCGCTTGCATTCCCAGGCATTGGTTAGAAAATATGGTAATACTTTTTCCTAGCCTGAAGAACCTTTCATGTTGGGCATATATTTTATAAAAGTGACGTCCACATTGTCCCACTTTTAAACTTTTAAACTCTTGATTTTTCCATTTTATCTATTCTATCTTTGGGGTTTAAAAGGAAATTAGATAACCTGGTAAGCGGCCTGAATGCTACTTCTTCATTGTTTTTTCTAAAGAATTCCGCGATAGTCTCTGTTCTATTTCCATAGTACATACAAATGTTTTAGTGTCTGATTGTTTGACTTGGAAGTATACTAATTTGTGAGTAAATTTAAGGCGTTGTTGTGACCGTGTTGAAACCATTATACACCAATCAATAGAGCATAAAATCAGTAATTTTTTAACAAAAATACGATTAGGAAACCGACTGTGCCATCACATGGAAGACAGTCCGTAGTTGTATTTTGTTATGTTTTGGACACACAACTGTCTACTAATTTGTTATAAACATTTACATACAAAAAAACGTATTTTTTTAGTGTTTTCCTTATGAATGAAAACTAATATAGCAATCTGGATGCACTATTTTCTGGATTTGCCTGGATGCTCTAGTGATAGTCCGATTTCAATTTTCTCAAACAGATTTTGAAAGTAAAAGTATAGTACTACAAAATGTATATTCTCATTTCTCGCTACAATGCCCCCGAATGGGTGAAAAAAGCTTACAAACATGACAGAAAACGGCCGATGATAATTACATACAATACGCCTCCCCTCACTTCACTGTTTCTCCTTCTACGCGACCGCTGAGGCGGGCTCGGCCGTTTTTAGTTATGTTTCAAGTAAGCTTTTTTCACCCATTTTGCGGCATTGTAGCTTGTAGCGAGAAATGAGAATATACGTTTTGTAGTACTATGCATTTGCTTTCGAATCTGTTTGACACATTGAAATCTATCACTAGAGTGTCCAGGCACGCTGCAAGATAGTGCAAAAAAAATTCAAATTGCAATTGCCAAAACTAATAGTCCGACAGCGCCTGTTTTGCGCATAAAAGAAGTACACATGACTACTTCCGTGAAAAGGGCCAACCCTGCAAATTGAAAAATGGCAGAGTTGTGACTTTTTCAAAAAATCGCAAAATTTTTCGACTTTTCCAGTTTTTCTCTTTTACTAATGATCCGATTGGGTCGTACAAAAATCTCATTTCAATTCTCTACAATTCTTCTCATTGGAGCAACCAGATTGCTGTATTAGTTTTCATTTTATAAACAAAACGCTGAAAAAATACTTTTTTCTACATTCATGCAAAAAGCAAAACTTTATTGAACTATATTTAGTGGAAAAAGAAGTTCTTTATTGCACTAGTGCATTAAAGTGCTTATTGCACTCATCTGTCATTCTTCTTCAACGTGCTGTCATCATGACAAACCTAAACGTTCAAACCTACTACATATAAAGTAGATATTCTGTGAGATTGGCAATAAGTTTTAAACAGTTATATATTTTATACTATTTTGTATTAATGTTAGCAGCCAGACTTCAAAAAATAATGTCTTCCCGAGAATAACTCCATAATCAAAACTGATCCGCTTTGTTCTGAACCGCCTACCTGCATAGAGCAAACTGTCTGTACTATGACCACACCTCGTGATAACATACGCGCTCACGGCTACTATTATTTTGATATTTATAATGCATACGTGTAGTTACAGAAACGTCAGTCAAAAATAGATTCTGACAATTAAAAAATTGAAAGTTTCAATATGAGTAATAATAATGAAAAAATAGATGATAGTGATTTGTTTCAATGCAAATCGATAGTAATAATTAATTAAGTTGCGATTTTCATTTTCCTACACCTAGTGCTGCAACTTAATAGTTCATTTTTTGCTTTTTGCATGAACGTAGAAAAAATGTTGTATGCAACTCGTGCAAAAATTGTTTATTGCACTCGACGTGTTGTGAACAATTTCACGTCGAGTGCAATAAACACTTACTTTTTGCACTTGTTGCATAAATAACTATTTTTTGTATTTAAATGTTTATAACAAATTAGTGAATGACAGTTGTGTGCCTAAAACAAAAAAATATAACTACAGACTGTCTTCCATGTGGTGGCATAGTCGGTTTCCTAATCGTATTTTTGTTGGGAAAAAATCCTCTAATGATTGGCCTACTATTTTGTCATATATGTATGATTGTTTTAAGTTCTCTATCTAGATTATCAGCAGACAAAGGTAACGAGAACGCTCTAATTTTTTACTTTCTGAGTGGAAAGAATTACTTGGGATTGTGCAATTATGAATGATAGTCATTTCTAAGAAGTGTCTCTATCTCTGAATTAAGTGTGAACTGTACAGGTGACTATAAAAATAATAACCATCATCCAAGACCTTGGTGGGTGCGACATCACTTCTGGTGCAAAAACGGACCGGCTGCTCAAGCGCACCCGGGAGGGAGAAAGCATTTCCTCTGATGCCCTGGGTAGGCTAGGCTAACCCCCCGGTATACCCTGAAACTCGGTTTTCCAACACACGAGGTAGAGGCCCCCCACAACCGACCCCTACGGAAGGTGGGTCAAAGGCAAGATGGCGAGGCCCTAAACTGATAACGACAACAATAAACAGTACGCTTTCAGTAGACCGACGAATTGAGGGACGACCTTTTGCGTTTCTATGAGAGTAGTGAGCCCGTCCGAAGGGGATACATGGCAAGAATGCATGCCCTGTGTGCGAAAATCACCCATGCATGCTGCCTGCACCACACAGAAATTCGGGGACTATTTAAATACATAGATAATGAGCTTTATTGTCTGAAAGAAAACCTCATTGACAAAGCTTTCTCTATAATATAAACATACATGTCTTCACAAAAATATGAAAGTACATACAAAAGCACATATATAAATATATCATAATAATTAATAAAATCATAAAATGAAATACATCGCTGCCATAAAATACATGCCAGTAAAATAACACTAACAGCCACATAATAATTTCTTTTTGAGATTTTTTTATCTAGGTCTTGTGGAAAACTAATTATGCTAGCCTTCGAAATATTCAAGGAGACTTATTCTGTTTTAATATTTGTGAAATACCCCAAATTCTTGTAGCTATGATTGGTTACGGTATGGCAAAAGCGGCAGTCCATCATCTCACGAAATCTCTAGCACTGAAAGATAGTGGCCTTCCTGAGGGGTCATTTGCAGTTGCTATTCTACCTATCACACTGGATACTCCAATGAATAGAAAATGGATGCCAAAAGCGGATTTTTCAACTTGGACTCCTTTAGAATTCGTGGCACAGTGAGTATGATGCATTGAGCTATCCATCTTTGACAAATAAAAACAAATCTAGAATATTGTGACCTCTATCGGTTATTATTAATTTCTGTCAAAACAGGTTTACATGTGGCTCCCCTGTTTTGAATCAGAAAGCATTTACAAAGTTAGAACCTTTGAACAAGTATATGACAGATGTAATTCAATGATTGTAGTTGTTTTCTGTTAAATACTTGCCAATGAAATTCATCTTGTAAGATGTTCGGTTGATCGATTTTGCATAAAGTCAGTCTTTATTTAAACTTTGCTTCATCAAATCAATTCAATCATCTCTATTGTTAATCGCTCTTATTAAAACACTTGTTCGTTAATTAACTAGTATGTTTCATCAATATTTTATATTATTTTGAAGGTTGTTTTTGGATTGGGCTTCTGGAAACAAACGTCCAGAAAATGGCAGTCTGCTCCAGTTGGTGACAAAAAACAACCAGTCTGAGGTTGTTCCATCTTAAAATACTGAGAAGAAATGATGACATAAAAATTGAACCTGATAATATAGAATCTCGGTAAAATTGAACCAACCTTCTTTAATATATATTTTATTTTTATTTTATATATATATATATAAATATTATGTCATGTTTTGTTATTGAATGATTATAAATTGATTCATGAAGGTTTCCGTTTTTATTCAAACCGTCTGTTATTTCTTGTCTCAACTATTAGTCTTTTTTACAAATTAAAATTCCCAAAAAGTCAGTCGGAACTAATCTTTATTGACAGTTACAAAATCCTCTTTTTTTATCAACAACTTATCTAATATTTTCCGAATCATAAATTCCATGGTAATTGAACTCTAAATACATAAATATTCAACATTTCTCCCCCTGCTAGAAGAACTATTTAATCTTCTAGTTCCAGTAAGCAAATCTTTGTTACTGGGCGGCGATACTCCGAATTGACTGTCTTGACATCGACTACTCTGATGCGCCCATCTGAACCTGGATATACAGACATTATTTTTCCCAGCTTCCAATTGTACCTAGGTGCTTGATCGTCAACCACAACTACTATATCACCCACTTTGATGGGTTTACTATCTTTGGCCCACTTGCCCCTTCTCGTCAAAGAAGGAAGATATTCTTTCACCCATCTCTTCCAGAATGAGTCAACTAGTGATCGAGATTTCTTCCATTCACGCTTTAATTCATTTGCCCCAGGGTCAATGGGAAATAATGCATGCTCTTCTTCGATGATAGTGGAATACCCCATCAGAAAGTGATGGGGGGTAAGGGCTTCCGCATCTGATGGATCGCCAGAAACTTTCGTCAATGGCCTACGATTCACTATAGATTCCGCCTCTGCGAAAAGTGTCTGTAGGGTTTCTTCCCTGAGCGATTGGTCGTGAAGAATCTTTCCTATGACTCTTTTCACACTTCCTATCAGTCTTTCCCAAACTCCGGCCATGTGTGGGGCTGCTGGTGGTAGAAACTTGAAGTCGATACCTTTAGAAGACATCGAATTCGTTAACGACTTTCTGTCGATGCTTTCCATGGCTTCTTTCAATTCTCTTGATGCCCCCCTTAAGTTCGTCCCGTTGTCACAATAGATTGTCCGAGGACATCCTCTTCGTGCTGACATTCTCATTATGGCCATTATGGCCATTATGGTGGAGTCGCTGCTCAATGTTTGCGAAATTTCAAGGTGAACTGCTCTTACTGCTAGGCAGGTAAATAACACTCCCCAACGTTTCTCACGTCTTCTGCCGATTTTAACGAAAACGGGGCCGAAATAATCCATTCCAACGTTTATGAATGGCCTGAATCCTCTTGTCAACCTTACTTCTGGAAGTTGACCCATTAACGGTGGCATTGGCTTACTTCGGTTTATCCTGCATTTGAGACATTTTCCAAAAATTGATTTCACTGCGGCTCTTCCATTTATGATCCAAAATTTTTGTCTAATTTCATTCAAAACGGTTTCCACACCAGTGTGGTTGAATTGCTCATGAAAGTGTTGAATCAACAGCTTGGTATACCGATGTTTGGGACTCAAAATCATTGGTCTTCTGGTACTTTCTTGCAGACATGTAGCTAAGTCAGTCCTTCCACCGAGTACTAAAAAATCGTTTTTCATTTCTGGAAATAAACCACTGAGCTTGCTTCCTCTGCCAACAGGTTTTCCAGCCTTGAGATTCTGAATTTCTTCAGGAAAGCAAATTTGTTGTGAATTTTGGATCCAAACTTCTTCTGCTGCTTGCAGTTCATCCACTGTCAGTTCTCCAGATTTTTTATCTTTTTTCAGATTTCGAATGAATCTCAAATACCATGCAGTGACTCGAATCAACCTAAGCCATTTAGAAAATCGGTTTATATCCGGAAGAGCACTGTCGTAATTCACCACGAGGAAACAAATTCGTGCAGATTTAATCTCTTTCTTTGCATTGTCATCCTCATCCATTTCTTTCTGGGTCAACAGCTCATCCTCTTCAGGCCAGGAAGATTCAAGTTGTTTCAAAATCTTGGGACCGTTTGACCAATTCTCAGGTATAACTGCTGATGATCTGGTAGCTTTATCTGCTATGTTGTATTTCCCAGGTACCCATCGCCAATCTTGAACTCTACTTTTTTCCTGTATTTCTCCTATACGATGAGAGACGAATTGTTTGAAAATTCCTCCATCTGCTCTTATCCATCCCAGAACGCATCTGGAGTCAGTCCAAAAGTACATCCTGTCTATTGGTATCTCGAGTTCCGTTTTTATCGTTTCTGCCAGCCTGGTTCCCATAACCGCTGCTTGTAGTTCTAGCTTCGGGATGGAAAGTTGCTTTAGAGGGGCTACTCTGGTTTTTGCAGCAATTATAGATGTTTCGATGTTTTCACCTTTCAGAACTCGGAGATAGCATACTGCTGCAAATACTTTCTCACTGCTGTCACAGAAAGTATGAATCTCAATTCTGTCTGCTTCAGGTATCAGAAAACTGTAGCATCTGGGTATTCTGTACTCTGAAATTTTCTCGAGATCTTTCAACCATCTTCGCCAAGTTTCAACTAAGTTTGTTGGCAAAATAGTGTCCCAGGGAATTTTAGATCGCCACATCTCCTGCATCAGGATTTTACCCATAACAAATTATTTATCTCATTATCTCTTTATCCGGCGAATATACCAAATTAGCAGGTTTCATCCGCAATGTTTATGTTTATAAATTTACAAGTATTCTAAATGATTGAGTTCCCAAGTTTTGCTGGCATAGTGCAAAATCATTTAGATTCTGGACTTTGCGCTTGCATTCCCAGGCATTGGTTAGAAAATATGGTAATACTTTTTCCTAGCCTGAAGAACCTTTCATGTTGGGCATATATTTTATAAAAGTGACGTCCACATTGTCCCACTTTTAAACTTTTAAACTCTTGATTTTTCCATTTTATCTATTCTATCTTTGGGGTTTAAAAGGAAATTAGTGTCCCAGGGAATTTTAGATCGCCACATCTCCTGCATCAGGATTTTACCCCTTACAGTAAAGGTTGATATTAATCCCAGTGGATCAAAGACAGACATGATACATTTCAACACATTTCTTTTTGTTGGTAATTCTTTTTGGATATTTTCAGTGTTCAATTTGAAAGAAAAATAGTCTTCATCGGTATTCCACCAGAGACCCAAAATACGATGGAAAGAAGTGTCACCAATAATTTTTGAACGGGCCAACAATGATTCTGATTCGAGTTTTCTTCGTACAGCCTGTGAATTTGTCATCCAGTTGACTAAATCAAATCCTCCTTTCTTTTGTACTTTACAAACTTCGGCAATGGTATATAGGGCTTCTTCTTCAGTGTCCTTCGAGTCCAAATAATCATCCACATAAAATTTGTTGATGATTGCATTCTGAATCTCAGGATTTGAGCAAAATTTCTGGGCATTAAAGTTTTTTACAAATTGCGCGCATACAGGGGAACAAGTGGCCCCAAAGGTCATAACTGTCATCTCATAGACATCAGGTTCCCTCTCTGCTTGTAAATCCCTCCACAAGAATCTCTGAGACTTTCGATCTTGTTCTCGTATTTGGATTTGGTGAAACATTTCCTTCACGTCACCACAAAATCCATATCGCCGTTGTCGAAATTTCCACAAAATCGCAACAAGGGATTGTAAGAGATCTGGTCCAGCTAACAGCTTACTATTCAGGCTCACTCCTTTGGATGTTGCAGCTGCATCGAATACAAGACGAATCTTATTGGGTTTATTCGGGTTTTCCACAGCAAAGTGAGGCAAATACCAAATATGTGGATCGTTGAGTATTTCTTCTGGTTTGAGTTTCCTGACATACCCTTTTTCAATGTAGCTGTTGATATTCTGACAGTAGGCTTTCGCGAATTCATCATTGAGACTGCATTTTCGTTCCACACACTTCAAGCGCTGCAGTGCTTTGTATTTGCTTTCGGGTAGAGTATCACAATCATTTCTCCACAGCAATCCAATTTCATATCTTTCCCCGGTATACCGAATGGTATTCTGCATTATTTTCATTGCCCTCTCGTTTTCTTTACTCATCCTGTCAGGTGTTACTAGAACTCCGAATGATTCCGTAGAAAAACTTTCCACAGCAAAGTGAGGCAAATACCAAATATGTGGATCGTTGAGTATTTCTTCTGGTTTGAGTTTCCTGACATACCCTTTTTCAATGTAGCTGTTGATATTCTGACAGTAGGCTTTCGCGAATTCATCATTGAGACTGCATTTTCGTTCCACACACTTCAAGCGCTGCAGTGCTTTGTATTTGCTTTCGGATAGAGTATCACAATCATTTCTCCACAGCAATCCAATTTCATATCTTTCCCCGGTATACCGAATGGTATTCTGCATTATTTTCATTGCCCTCTCGTTTTCTTTACTCATCCTGTCAGGTGTTACTAGAACTCCGAATGATTCCGTAGAAAAACTTCTTATTACGAGTTCTTGGAGATTTCATCTGTATCATTCCTTTCACAGACATGCAAAGTATGGGCTTTGAAGACTCTTCGGAATTTGACAGGACTTGGACCATGTAGAGACCAACCTAATTTACATTTAGTAGCTACTGGTAGATTTTCTGGACCACATCGGACCATGTAGAGACCAACCTAATTTACATTTAGTAGCTACTGGTAGATTTTCTGGACCACATCGTACTTGTCTGGGCAAAATCAGGTGTATGTTATCTTGTCCAATCAAGATCACGGGTTTCTCATGTCCGGTATCTTCGACTGGGACATCCTTTAAATGAGAATACTTTCGCCATTCAGACATTTTGATTGTTTGCTCAGGAAGTGACAAATTTTTAATGGTACGGACCCCGTTCAAGGTGAATATTTTATTTCTATCATTAATCTTTGATATTTTCAAATTCAATCTTTTAGAACGCTCCTGTATGGCATGATGTTCATTCGTCCATTGAAGGCAAAGTGATTCTGAATTCCCAGATAGTTCCAATTTTTCAGCTATTTCCTCGTCTAACAGCGTTACCGTGGAAGCTTCATCACACAATGCCAGAACTGACAAGTATCCATTTGGTCCGTATAAATTGACAGGAATCGTTCTCAATAAAATTTTACTCGAATTATTGACTGTACAAACTATTTCAGGATTACTCTCCAGGGTTGATTCATTGGTAATAATGTCTTGATTTCTATAAGGTAGGTCTTTATGTAGTAGTTGGTGATGCAGTAATTTACAGCCATTTCTTCCACAAGCTTTTCTGTGTCTGCACTTAAATTTATGGTGTTTATTACCCAGACAGGAAAAACAGAGCTTTTTGTCTGTAACAACCTTCCACCGCTTTTCGATATTGTCAGCTTCCATCTGTGGACAAGTGTTTTCATGGTATTTTCCATCGCAGTAGTTACACTTTTTGTCTTTCATCTCACAAGTGCTTAGGAGTCTTTCGTGTTTTCTACCGTCGTGGAACCTTTGTTCAGATTTTTGATATTTACAGGGGGAACTAACATAACAGGCTGCATTGGATATTTTTTCCAACCACGTAGAGAAGTCTTCAAGGTTCACATCACCACTTTTGCTCAAAACAACTTCTCCCCAACTCAATTTCAGTAGTTCAGGAAGTTTAGTTAAAAGTTCTTTTATCAACTGGGGATTCTGGAGGTGTCTGTTGGATTCTAAGGATTTCATTATGGATACCATATTACTAACTTCTGCTGAAAACTGTATCAACTTTTCCAAATTGTTGTCTTTGATGAATGGCATAGATTTTACTTCTGGTCTTCCAAATCGTCTTTGTAAAGTATGGATTACTAGGTCTACGTTATCGGCCGTCAGTAACATTGCTGAAACCAAGGACTTGGCTTCACCTTTGAGATGTCTCTGCAGCTTCAGTATAATTTCCTCGTTGGAATAACCACACAGTTCCCGTAAATTCTTAAGCTGTTTATGAAAAAGGGGCCATTCTTGGGGATTCCCGTCAAAGTATGGGAAATTTTTTTCCATCAATTTCCGTCTGTGGAACTTCTCGTTTGCATCTGATTCCCTTTTGGATGAAGTTTCTGGAGTAGCATTTCTCAAAACGTTGGAAATGGTTTCACATAATAATTGAATATCATTGTTATTGGTTGGGTTGTTGGCCTTTTGTACAATTGGTAGGTTCGTCGTATTTAGATTATCTGGAATGTCATCAATCCATTTTTTGACTGTCTCTTCACGTCGTGATATTTCGCTTAAATTTGTTTGTGAGCCTTCAGAATCATCAATAGTTTTGACGCTTTCTAGTTCGGCGTTCTGAAGATCCTCTTGCATTTTCAAAAGTCTCAAATTGTTGTCAAGTTCTCGTTTCTTCTCTTTCCATTGCATTTGCTCGAGGGTTACTACTAATTGTTGCTGTGACACCAAATCTCATTGGCACACCAAATGTCTGTGGCCAAATATAATCCAACGATAAACTTCTATTCATTCCAGCAGTAATTCTTTGGCTGAATCTTCGTTCTTCCTCCATATCGTGATCACGTCGGGGTCACCAATTTTATTTCTTGTCTCAACTATTAGTCTTTTTTACAAATTAAAATTCCCAAAAAGTCAGTCGGAACTAATCTTTATTGACAGTTACAAAATCCTCTTTTTTTATCAACAACTTATCTAATATTTTCCGAATCATAAATTCCATGGTAATTGAACTCTAAATACATAAATATTCAACACCGTCTATCAAATTATATTTCTTTTATCAATAAATAAGAACATTTGTGGGGGCGGGGCGAGCTCCCACAAATTAATTTGAAAATTAATTTTTGCAAATTGCATTAAGTCCCTGATTGTGTACAAGGTTGCAAATTTGTGACTGCATGAGAATAGATGTTTTCAAAATTTGCAACAAAGTTTTAAAACTTTTGTAATTATTTCGAGACCACCTTGATCAAAAAACGTCAACGTAAAAGGTTGCAAATCTGTATAACTGTTCAGAATATTTTCCAATGTATCTGTCAAGTTTGCAGAACTTTTGGAATTTTCTCTTTTGGTATATCAGAGAAAAGCATTAGTTTTCGATAAAAAAAATGTTCTGTACACTTGAATTGGTTGCTTAGTGATATAAAATAATATATTCAATACTACTCCAAGTTTGCAGAACTTTTGGAATTTTCTCAACGAGTATACAGCCAAATTCAAGTTAATTGCCATTTTGACAATGTTGCGTACTTCGGAAGAGGTTGCAAACTGAGATTTATTGCTTTCTTGATGTACCATTCCCTTGACCAATGTTTGAAAACTTTTGGAATTAATGTGAATTGATTGTCTATTTCTAATGGCATACTAATTTCGTACCTAAACTTCAGACTTTCATAACTGAACTTCAGTTTATATGTAAATAAACTCCATAATTTTACACATAACACCACGATGAACGCAGTCCCGGATTCTCTCCTCAAAATTCTTGCCAGCAAGTGCGCCAGAGGCTGCAACACCGCGGCCTGCAGTTGCAAGAAGGCAGGTCTGCAGTGCTCAATAATTTGCAAGCATTGCTCCGGCCATGCCTGCGAGAACTCGCACGAGCCTAACCTCTGTGGGGAAGACGAATATGACGACGTCGATTAGGAGGACCTCATGGATGAGCTTATCGCTCATGAAGAGCATGAACTAGAGTACGACGACACCGAACCTCGGGAGAGCTTTCGTGACTGAAGAAGGAATAAATCCATTCCGAAAGCTCTTACATAAGTAGAAAGAGTTTTCTTTATTGTCAATTGCTGCAACCTCACAAATATTTCCACTTTTATTTCACTATATGTGTTATTCCATATTTTTTTCGTTGTAAATACATTGTTTTGAATAATGACGTTTTTTTACTACTTATTAAGTATGACCTTATTCTCCGTACATACATATGTATGCAGGTGAACCCTTATAGGTTCCCTGGGTATTTTATAACGGACACGGTATGGTATTAGAGGCGATTATAGTAAGCAAGTAAGCTCCAAAGAGCATAGAACCATTTTCGAGGAACACTTATTTTGGAAAAACAGTTTTGAATATTCAAAAAAATGTTGCAATTTCAAATTTTTGGGGCTTATTGAAACTGATGATTTACAACTTTCAAGGAGGAAGTAGGCGATTGGGATTGATAGTGTAGTGCTACAGCACTTTGAAAATGGGTTATAGCAGTTTTTACCGAAGTTGAAAAAAAATTCATTTTTTGATCGTCTGTAAAAACTTTCCTACCTGACTGATTTCGGATTAATTTTTTTTTGGTCGACGGGGAATTTCGTTTTCTTCAATTTAGTTCAGCATGACTTTTCACTTAAGATTGACCGTATTCGAGTTATAGGTGAAAAACTAAAACAAGTCCAAAAATTTCGCGGTTTTTCGGCAACCAAAAGTTTTCCACAACCTCCTCGAGGTCGAAAACTTTGATTTGACATCACTAAACATGTGTAAACAACATATTAAAATTTCATTCACTTGGGAATTTTTC
Source organism: Chrysolina haemoptera (assembly GCA_958298965.1). Classification (NCBI taxonomy): domain Eukaryota; kingdom Metazoa; phylum Arthropoda; class Insecta; order Coleoptera; family Chrysomelidae; genus Chrysolina; species Chrysolina haemoptera. The sequence continues at coordinate 21,878,845 of OY282592.1, read as the reverse complement.
GTTGCTAAAAGTACCGGCGACTGGACTATAGCTTGCATTGTTGCTCCATGTTTTAAATGCATGTAATGTCTCGTTCTTCTTTTCACACATCTTTTAACAATCAATCTCAATGACATTCTCCCTGATGATAACAGTAATCACTATTGAAATATTGGGAATATAATTTTATAAGCGTACACTTGCGTTTTGCTGCTTTCCCAAATAGTTTCTGAGCTTTGTACATATATAGTCCCAAGTTATCGTAAACAGGAAATATCTCGCTTATTTGACAGGATGATTTAAAAAAAAGCTTTGAATGGCATTAAAATACCTTCTGAATGACGTATTCAAAAATGCATTATGTCTGACAGCCCAGTGGTAGCTAGGTACCCCTTATTTTCTATTTTCGAATGATACTCCCTATATATTTTCATTCATTGAAAATTACGTGTCATTCTATTTGGAATACAACAATAGCACATACCTGGTATTTTTTATTTATAACAACGAAAACATTAACATTTCATGAAGTATACTACCTATGATGCAATTCAAAAAACTAACAAAAAATTACAGCGGGTGTTCAAAATTATTTTCTGCAGAATCCATGCAGGCTGCATAACATGTTAGAAGTGTTTGTTCTGGTGCAGGCCGCCTGAATCAAAGCTGGTGTTACGCTACGACATGCTTCATTTAAACTCAGATTGTGTTTGATAAATCAAGTTTTTAAGATAACACCACAAAAAAGAGATCAGTGGTGTGAGATCTGGCGAGCAGGGAGGCTAATGTAATGGTCCATCCAACCGTTGGGAAGAAGTTGATGGAGATGCTCCTCAACAATACCTGCATTATGGGGTGGGACACCGTCCTGTTGCCAGAGCATTGTATTCTGTTGTGAAAAGGGAATATCTCCCATAAGTTAATTCGTGTAGAAGAAAATGTCAATGCCTTTTCTCCAGTCAACGTGCCCTCATAAAAGTACGGCCCAATTATTTTTTAATTGAAACTTGTGGATAGTAGATACCACAAACAATTAATTCGTCGATTAATTACACTATAGGTACCGTTTGCAAATGATTGATGTTCTACACTATAAAATAGAATAACTGTCATTCATTTTTTACAGCATAAGCATCGGTTTTTAAAACAAAAAATTGATCTACTGATATTCTATGAAGTTATTAAAAACATTAGCAGAGGCAATTTTTCATTTTGTTAATGTTTTTGTTGTTATTAATAAAAAAATACCAGGTATGTGCTATCGTTGTATTCCAAATAATATAGCACACAGGGCAGTCAAATGCTATAATTTTTTATACGTCATTAGGAAAAGGTACTTTAATTCCATTCCAAGCAGTTTTTTTTATTTTTTTATTATCTTGTCAAATAAGCGAGATATTGCCTGTATACGATAACTGTAAACAAAGTAAAGATATTGTATTTGATTTAATTCCGAGAGTTCAGTCATCTGCCGACAGCTGTTTGGTTTTTTACAACTTGTCAGGACAGCTTTATGGAAGCTCTCAAAATCGAAACGAATGCTCTCTGAATTATTAATACCTTTCGACAAAGACAGTTTTAATGAAAAGTAACTTGTGACGTCTGCACTCACTTGTTGGAACTTAACTTGAACGGAATCCAAAGGTTATAAACGCAAATGAATCTAGATTCTGACAATGGCAATGAGTGGATGAGTGGATAATCATCTAACTTTGGATTCCAAGGTTCGTTAAGAGTTACGTTTCAACTAGTGACTATATATGTCACAAGTTACTTTTCATTATTTATATACAGGGTGTATCCAAAATTGGAACATAATGTAACAATAAATGGCAAGAATTTTCGTTTTCGAAGCAATAAAAAATTTTCGAATCTTTCATGAAATCGCAGCGTGTCTGCCCGTATTTCAGCACAGCACGCACCTGTGTTTCAGCGCGGTTTGCGCGGGCTGTAGACCTCTGATGATCAGTAAATATCAACAAATTTTTTTTTGCTTCAAATGTAGGATTGTCAAAATATACATTAAAATCACCTGTGATTTATAGAAGTGCATGCACAGTAAATACAGAGCTGTGCCGAGCACTGACAAAAATTACTAAGAATTTTCGAGCACCATGCACTTTTGAATAATTTTGAAAATTGAATATTTAATTCTGTTGAACGTTTTTTCCGGCCATTTCCCCACCTCGTTTATGAACATGTAAAGTCACGTACCTTGTATACGGATATACGACATATACTAAGAACAAGAGTCAACAAAAAAAAAGTTGTAGGACATACAATTATCTTCAAAATCTTATTGAAGTATATTTTGCCACGTACTTCAAACACCATCTGCAAAATTCATAAAAATGCCAATTAAGTGCAAAAAATTGCAAAAGTAATTTTTCCTCGTAAATAGTTCTATGGAACTGTGCAAAAAATTCATTGACAATTTGCCGGTTACGTGCATATTAAAACATCGTCAGAACGTACTTCAACAAACCTTACGAATATGCGTAACTTTTGGTAAGGTCTTTATTTATTGAAAATACCAATTTCAGTACGAATTTTAGGCAGTGTTTCCATTTGGGTACAAATGTAATAATTATTCCGCATTCGCAAATTTGTTTTTGTTACAAAGGCAAAAATGATCAAACTCAAAAGGAAAAACAGGAAATTTTGGGATCGAGGTTACAAAGCACTACAACAAAAAATCATTAAAAAACCAGAAGCAGATGATCACAGTATTTTTACAAAATATTCCAAAGGAATTCACTCCGAAGTCTGTATCTATATCCTTATATTTATTGAACACTTCAATTTGTGGGGGAATTGGGTGATTTCTCAGGTATGGAGAGGTTACCAATTCCAATTCAGGAAAGGGGGGTTATCAAAGGGCAAGTTACCCGCATCAAAAATCATTTTGACAAGCTGAAAGATTCAGAAGTCAGTGCCGAACTGATTTATGGATTTCAAGCAAGACTAGCTAAATTAGAATCAGTTTTGGTTTGAATTCAAATCAGTTCAACCAGAAATCGAAATGATAACCGTCAACACTGACACTCATGAATCACATGTTACAGAGCGAGAAAATTTCGAGGAAACTTTTAACGATGTAGAAGCTGCCTTCAAGACATTTTTCTCCAAATATTCAACTCCTAAGACTACTGCCCCTACAAATTCCAACGATATTACTCCTACTGCTGGTAATATTGGAAGTAATAAGTCAAAGCCAGCTATAGATATTGAGTTACCCACCATAAATCTACCAACTTTTTCTGGTTCTTATGATCAATGGCTCGAGTATCATGATACTTTCAATGCATAAATTCATAATAATTCAAATTTGGCAATATTTAAAAATTTGATCACCTCAAATCATCTCTGAAACGAGAAAGCTGGCTCATATTATCAGGGGTAATATAATAAGATTATTGCCGATAATTTTTTGGAATATTAATGAATTGCAATCCCAAAGCTGAAAATACATCGAGTCCGCAGGACGAGTTGTATTTTCTTGCAGTGGGATTGCCAATGAATTGATATTCCAAAAAATTATAGGTTTTTAATCATACCACGAATTAGGACAATATATCGATTTGAAATAAAGAAAAATCGTGTCACCTGGTAATTGATGCTTTACTTCTAGCCGTATTCAACGGAATACTCTTTTCCACGGCCTCATCTATGATACCAATAGATATTAGTCCCCAACGATCGCTCATATTGATAAATAATGATAACTAGTCAAAACACATATATTTGACGTTTATAATTTAAATCATTATTTTCACTTGACAGATAGTAAAACAAAAACTAGGCAGGTTTATCTATTGGCTGAATTTCAAAATTTGAAATCCACTGATTGGTTGTTAAGCAAGGAAATATATTGTCGAATATATAGAGGTTTCCTCCTCCAATTACCATACTGCTTGGTCATTATTGTGCGAAACATTTGAAAACAAGAAAATCATAGTTCATAATCATGTGAGAGCGATTTTTGATTCACCCGTTATACAAAAAGAATCTCATATTGCTCTCAGACCACTATTGGATAATATCTTGAAGCATATAAGGTCTCTCGAAACTTTGAAACAACCTATACAATATTGGGATACTTTAATCATTCATATATTCATATCTAAGCTTGATCAAATAACCAAACGCGAATGTGGAGAATTTTCTCAAAGTCTTGGCTCGAATGAACTACCTACTTTTCAAGATTTACAAAAATTCTAGAAAAATAGGTGTGAACTTTTAGAATCGCTCCACACAGAACTACATCTGGGGTATAGACAGAAACCTACGCGAGCAACAAGGAACGCAATGATATGATAATACCACATAAATAAAAGAGACGCACTACTGTGCGCCTATCCTGTTACCCCCCCGGCGAATCAACAGCTCACGTTGATATCCCTTCCTCGAGCGAGTAGAGGAGAAATTGTAATAATGCTCTCTCAACATATATCAAGCTATTCTTCACGCTCTCATAAAACCACCATACCCAAGATGAAAACTTTCCGATACTGTATAACATGAAATTGAAAAAAGAATCACGTAATCTGTCTCATTATGTATCATATCAAACCAATTTGAATCAATTTTGCAATTTCTGTAGTGGCTCACATAATACATATAATTGTCAAGATCTTTTGAAAATTCCAATCAATGAAAGACTAGCTGAGGTCAAGAAACGTGGCCTTTGTGTGAACTGTTTACGCAACGTAGGGCTGGTTTGTGTCAAAAATGCAAAATATAACAATATGTTGTTGCATTTCGATTTGAATGTTTCTTCTGAAAATCTCATTTTAACCCCTAGCGCACCAGAAAATCAAGCTAGTTGTTCTCAAGTAGCGAGCACTTCTTCAATGACATATTCAAGTTCTTATTACAATCAAATATTACTATCCACTGCATGCGTTCAAGTTGCTGATATAGAAGGCAATCTTCATTCATGTAGGGCTTTACTTGATTCAGGTTTGCAAGCTAATTTCATTACTGACGATTTAGCAAAACGTTTATGATTACCAATGAATGAAATAAATTCCGTAATTTTTGGTAGTCAGTCATTGTTCTTCTACCTTAAAGCATAGATCACGTGTGATGGTTTACTGAAATCATTCACCTTTTTGTGAAACTATTTCATGTTTCATTCTGCCTAAAATAACTGAAAATATTCCATTTCATTCATTTGAATCACCTAGAAACATTATACTTGCCGGCTCATATTTTAATAAAGTTGATAAAATAGACCACGTGATAGGTTCAGCTTTGCGTAATATTTTAGTATATGATAGGTTAATATTTTCCTTGGTTAAAAATCAATCCACATTACAAAAAAACGAAATTTGGGTGGATTGTAGCAGGAATAATGTTCAGCCGTTATACCGATATCAAAAAATGCAGTTATATATGTAACTAACGAAATTACCAACTCTCTATAATCTCAAGTTTCGAAATTTTGGGAACTTGAAAGTTGTGAAGTAGCAGAGAGGTGTTTGTCATTGGGAGAGCAAGAAGTTGAAAGTCATTTCCAACAATTATTCAAACGAAACTCAACTCAAAAAGTAGGACCTGTCATTCAACCTGATCCGTTTTCTACTTTACTACGTGTTCGTAAGCACATGTTTGTTATAATATCAGACGTGGCAAAAATGCATCGTCAAGTACTACTGGACGTAGATGATCGTAAATTCCATGGCATATTTTAACCAAGAAGATGCTGAGAAAATTAGATGTACGAATACACAGATTCATTATAAAAATATACGAACACTGCTTAAAATACCACCATATCCCTACAGAATGGAAAAACAGGAATTATTGTAACAATACCCAAAAATGGTAAAGACCACAGCAAACCCCAAAACTTTAGACCTATCACACTGTTGCCTGTGTTAGCTAAAAATCTGGAAAAGATTATAAAAGATCGGTTGGAAACGACCATGGGAAGCAATATACCTAGCTATCAATTTGGATTCAAAGCCCAGCACTCGACAGCACATCCCCTGACAATATTAACCAACAATATAGAAACAACTAAATTGAATAGGAAGAAAACAGGAGCTTTATTTATGGATATAAATAAGGCTTTCGAAAGTGTCTGGCCCAGGGGCTTATTGTACAAGTTATTCCAGATGAATTGTCCATCATATTTAATATTCATCCTCAGAGACCTGTTGAGAAACAGAATTCTGAAAGTAAAAATTTCCAACGAATTTGTTCCTCAGCAAGGACTTCCTCAAGGATCACCTCTGTCCCCAATATTATACAACCTATACTGTGCAGATATTTATAGTCACCAATATCAGGACCCAGAATATTTCAATAGCTCCTCATACCTACTACAATATGCTGATGACACCGCATTAATAGCTCACGAAGAAACAATAGAGAGAGTTGCTGAGAACATGCAAGAATTAATAGACTCCACCTCTTCTTGGTTTAACAGATGGAGACTCAAACCCAATCCCGAAAAATCCCATTTTGTCCTCTTCAACCACCACCCAACCCCATCATCACCCAGTCTCACAATGTATCAACACAATATTCAAGCAGAGACAACTATCGACTATTTGGGCATAAGGTTCGATAACAAACTGAACTTTAATGCACACACTCAACTCAAGAAGAAAAATACAATTGCAAGAGCTGGACACTTTCGAAATCTTACCTACAGAGGAAACGGTATCAACATCAATACCGCAAGCCACATATATAAGATGATATGCCGACCAATGATCGAGTATGGACACATGATATTCCTTAATTGTAAGAACAGGGCTGTAAACAACCTCAGAGTAGCTGAAACATCATCACTACGCAAAATTACTAAAATGCGTCACCCCAATAACCCCCTCCACAATCCATCCAACACAACACTATACCAGAGGACAAAAGTTATGCCCATTGATGAACGTCTAAGACAACTGAACTTTAAATTCTTCAACATAACTGAAAACTTGCAAATCCTGGAAAAATATGCCATAAGAAGAATGCCAGGCATCCTAGACACCCTCAACAAACAATTCTTGAACACATCTATGACATCCTCCACTAAATTAAGTTACTTTTTTTTATGTACACATTTTTTTTTTGTTTTTAATTCGAATTTGTGAAAACTTATTTGTTTATAACATGTATTTATATTTTAAGGTATTGATTATGTAATAACAATGGGCTGAAGGACTCAGGTCAATGGCCGATTGGATCAATGTAATTGGTTCAATTACATTATTATTATTATTTTGGCGAGAAAATCCCACAGATAAATTTGAGTGCTTTGCAGTTCGAAGCTGTCACATACGGGACATCATCAGCAGCCTTTTAAAGTAACTATACATTATTTGAAACAACTAGCCATAGAAAATAGGTGTAAATATCTTTTAGCATCTTCCATAATAGAAACAGATTTTTATGTTGAAGATCTTCTTACAGGTTGTGACAGTTTGGAGAAACTTCTTCAGATACAAGATGTTTCAAATTCTTTCATCAGCTGGTTTTCCATAGCGAAAATGGTTATCAAACGCATCTTCAATCTTGAAAAAATGTAAATTTGATACTATGGAATACTATGGGATTCACTCGCAGATAAAATATAAATTCAAATATTCTGTTGATGACCAAATCGAATAATAAAACAAAATATTTTATCATCAACTGCAAAAATTTTTGATTCCTTAGGTTTTTTAGCTCCTATCACTTTTATATCCAAACTCATTTTGCAAAAGTTGTGGTTACAAAAGCTTTTTGGGATGAAGCTACCAGATCTCCAATGCACATGGATAAGTTTTATAAATCAATTTTTGAACTTAATCATATACATGTTAATAAACATATTTTTATTAATGAATCACTATAAACTGAGCTTCATAGTTTCTGTGATTCTAGCCAGAAGGCGTTGGGCTCTTGTTTATATGTGAGATCGATTGATGCAAAAGGTGATATTTCAGTTAATCTTCTTTGCTCTAAAACAAGAGTTGCACCTTTAAAAAGTATTACACTTCCTAAACTGGAACTGTGTGAAGCTAATTTGCTAGCAGATTTATCAAAAACGGCAAGAGACTCATTGAACTTTCACTTTGATAAACAGTTTTACTGGTCAGATTCAACTATATCTTCAGGTTGGCTGCGATCTCCTCCACAACGTTGGAAGATTTTTGTGGCCAATCGTGTAGCTAATATACAAAAGCAAACTAATATTGAAGATTGGCATCATATCAGTACTCAATGCAATTCTGCAGATATTTTATCTAGAGGTGTCAATCCAGATCAATTACAGCTCTCATTCCTGTGGTGGCAAGGTCTATTTTGGCCGATGAAACCACATTCAGAGTGGCCAGTTAATCCGATCAAGTATATTGATAAACTACCTGAAATCAGGGATGCTACGATATCTTTTTTGGTACTGAGTGACGTTGAAACTATGTTTAAAAAATATTCTAACTTGAAGAAATTGCAAAGGTAGCTTACATTCTTCGATTCAAAAATAACTCAAGAGTAAGTAAAAAAACGTGAATATGGTTCACTCACCACAATTGAATTGGAGCCTACTCATCAAGCTTTCTCAGAAACAAAGTTTTTGCATAGGAATCACCCATCTCAAAGACAAGGTTCTAGACTCAAAAAGCAATATATTATCCCCTAATCTTTTTATAGACGAGAACGGAATCTTACGAGTTGGTCGTAGATTGCAGAACTCTAATTACAATTTCAGTTAAAAACACCCAATTATATTAGCACCTGATCATTATTTAACAAAGTTAATTGCCAAACATGAACATATTAGATTGTTGCATTGTGGATGCAAACACGTCAAAAGTTATATAGCTCTATTCATCTGTTTCCTAACAAACGCCATACATTTGGAACTTGTTACTGATCTAACACTGAAAATTTCCTATCGGCTCTGCGTCGATTTTCAAGCAGAAGAGGCAAACCAAAACATATATTTTCTGATAATAACACCACATTTGTAGGGGCCGCAGCAGAGCTTAAAGAACTTCAAAATTTCCTTGCTTCCGAAATGAACCAAAATTGGTCATACATTCCACCAAAATCCCCCAACTTCGGAGGACTTTGTAAATCAGCGGTAAAATCAGTTAAGAATCACTTGAAACGGTTGGTTGGTAACACACTCCTAACATATGAGAAATTCACCACTGTTTTTTCGCAAATAGAAGCAGTTCGGAACTTCCCGACTTTATCTGCACTCTCTTCTGATCCAAATGATGAAGCTCTCACACCTGCACATTTGAGACCTTGAGACACACCTGATAGGCCGAAAGTTGACTTCGATTCCTGATCCCACTGTGCTACATATTCCAGAATCTAGACTCCCTCTATCAACGACAACAGAAAATAACACAACATATATGGACCAGGTGGCACAAAGATTACATTTTGGAACTGCAGACTAGGGTAAAATGGAAGAACTCGTCGATCATTCTGAAGTAAGGCGTTATGGTTGTCGTCAAGGAAGATAATCTGTCGCCCTTCAAATGGATGAATATATTTGACAAATGTGTCTTCTGAAATATATGAGATACCAAGATTCAACTGTTTGTAGAACAACTCATAGGAACACCTAGTATTATTTTTACTCATACTAGGTACATGTTTCCTAGGTATGGCCCTGTGGCTGAAGACCATTCAACTTTCAGGTATGAAGTTCTGTGTTCTGTTCCCATTTAGAGAACAGATTTTTTAATTTCATTCAATAAGTATTTAATTCTGTATCTAGACTAGGAAGGGTTCTGTTGCACAACTCACTGCTGAGTACAAATTAACAATGCTGCTCCTAATGTGGGATCCAGATTAAGTACCAAAGACTACACATAAAATATTACTTACGGGTTGAAATATAGGTATATCATTCCTATTGAAGTTTTCCTTTTTAGATTAAATTTTTCTTCAAAATTCAAAACAAAAAAGAACGGAGCATCTGCTAGTAAATTGAAAGATAGGATAAGTTAGTCAAAGTTTGAAAACTTTCTAGACTAGCATTTATATATACATATAATATATACAATACAATTGTACCAAATTGTCGAGTTCAGCAAGGGCTCTTCACTTAACAAATGATTATATGTTAAATTTTCACTGGGCTCAATTCATGAACAGGAATAGAATCACCTCCATTTCTTCTCCGTACTTCATCAATGAAAGCATTCTCCATCTGTTGAACAAGTCTCTCAAAAAATATTGATGCCACTTGCGAGTATAAAGCAGATTTAAACTCGAATCGTATAGAGAAGTCTATTATACAGGATTTGGGATTGCTCTGTAGCCCCGAGCTGAACCTCCACATTGTCTCAAGGTAATTGAACAGTTTTCCATCTGTACAAATTGCTTGCACTGAATTTGGCTTGTCAAGAATAACTTTAGATGTATAATTTTCCACAATTGGTGGAAATCCAATTTCTAAATTTGCCTGAAGCTGGTGTGGTTGACTTGCAAGAATTGTGGATTTGGTACAAAATGGTAAAAATTCCTTATAGTGTTTCACATCTGCAACTACTTCATACATTTCATTGTTGGAAAAACTGAAAAACAAGGTCAGATTTATCCCATTGATAAACGTGGAAAGCAACAACTATACCCAATCAATTTCCTAGCCATATATTCTCGTTTTTTATCCTGGATTTGGAAAAGAGAACGGGATCCAAATTTAGTATACTGTAATATATTTTTGGTAACTGGTACTCGCATAGCGTCATATTTGTCAAATTTTGAATAACTCAAATATAAATTATTTTTGTTTTGAAACCATCTTTCGTATCACATCTGATATCTGTCATCCGTGAGTCGTGACCTTGGTCGTGACAGTCGTTTCATTCTCGTATCTCGTGATCTCGTGCCACTGAGTTTGTACTGTTTCGAAAGGTTTGTTCGGGTTCTGAAAAATATTGGTTCTGGTCGTTCTGGGACGTCAGGATCATGCACGTTCGTTTCTCGAGGACAAGTTTTGATTGATGAATCCCCAGGGCAGAGGGCCCGTATTCTCGAGAAGTGGCAGTGGGTTCATACAGCAAATAAGATAACATGTCTGCTGTCAGGGCTGTCAAAATTTCATCAGCACATGGTCATGGTATTTTCAAAATAATTTAGTATAAGAGTTGAAAGCTGGTCAACTCCAAGGATAGTACACACAGGACTGTTGGAGTCTGAGAGTAATAAAAGACATAGAGATGCCAGGCCTATATCTACACAAATACCTGTTTTGAAGTGAACATGATCTATCCTTTTCTGCACAATTTATTGGCGAAGGAGGTGACGGGTGGTGAAATGGTATGGACAGTTTGTTTACATTTAGAGTAAGAAAGTCCATAATCCAAACGAAGAATGACAACTTGATCCGAATAAAATGAGTGGGCAAATACGAAACTACCCGTGGTTATGGACTTAACATGTATAAGGCTTGTAAACAAAGAAAGTTATGTTGACTTCTAGATAAAGATGGAAAAGGCCACTCTATTGTCTTTTATTACTCTGAGGTTGGAGTCGTATCTCCCCAAGGACATTACACAGGACTGCTGGATCCCTATCGTGACGTACCTCAGTGGCCCCCTACCTAGTCCATTCCCCCACTCAACAACTTGTTTTTCATACGGAGGCCACCGCATTACGTCATTTCAAGGTCATTTCTGATACAAACATGGGAGATAGGAATCCAGCAGTCCTGTGTGTAATGTCCTTGGTATCTCCCATGTTTGTATCAGAAATGACCTTGAAATGACGTAATGCGGTGGCCTCTGAATGAAAGAAAAAAGTTGTTGAGTGGTGGAATGGACTAGGTAGGGGGGCAATGCATTGATTTATAGGCCACTGAGGTACGTCACGAATGTCACGATAGTAAGCTAGGGGTGGGATTCTGTGTAACATATAATTCTATTGTCGATAGAAAAAGTGAGATGGCATTATGGTTGAATTAATCGGAGCGAAAGAGACAAAACTGTCGACAATAGAATTCTATGGTACACAGAATCCCACCCCAGCATGAACGTCTGACAACACTGTTCTAATTCAAGATCGACTGAAATGATTTTTTACACGATTGGATTCATTTATTTGAAAATACAAAATAATAGTGTCGTTCGTTGAATACTGCTCTATCTGCTCGAGATCACTTGAATGACGTCATCAGAGTCATTAGATCAACATGGAGCAGGAGTAAGTTACTCTTTCTGCCCTATGATCTCAACGAACATCAATTCGACATACGTCAGAAGTTTATTTTACCCCTAATTATTTGAAATTTAAATTTTAAATAGCTGCTTCCTAGAACTATGGATAAGATCAAAAATAAAATTATTGGCCTTATTGTTGATGACATAGAAATGTTTGAAAATTCATCGTCATCTGAAGAGGAAGTTTTGGAATCCATCACAAAATATTCTCTCTCATACTTTACGGAATCGTCATTGTGTAGAACAGTACCTTCAAGTAACCAAAATTCTCGATAAAACATTCGTACTTGTACTACTAGTAACATATATTCGCAGCTATTTTAGCACCTTTTAAATTGGAATGTATATAGGTCAAAGATATTTGATCTGGCGTACGTTACTCCAGCATAACGAACATCAGATCACTTGATCTAGATCTACCTCAACGAACATCCGTTTCTTACTCTGATCAACTTGAATGGAAAAAATTAAAAATGTCTCAAACAGGAACGAGAACGTCGAGAACATAAATTTTATTAACTTATTCTATATAAGTACCATTTCAAGATTTGGTAAGATCTAAAATAAAGTATGAAATCTAGAGTAAGTAGTATATTAGAAGGCATGGAGAGCAACAGGCGGTGGGCCTCCGATAGAAGACGAATTTTCAAAGAGTGATAAAGACATCATCATGAGACTTGTCTCTTAGCATAAGGTTCATAACGAAACGGCCGAGTCTGCCGTGGACTTTGATTCAGTATATCAACCAATGAATAAAATTATTATAGTGCAGGGCCTATCAATGTTAATGTCAAACGGAATTTGACAAACAAGACATCAACATTAAGGAAAACCGTATAAAAAAACATCCACAACTCTGAGGAAATTTTAAAATTATTAGAAAGAATAGCAACGGCAGTAGAATGGAAAGCAGTAGCAGGGGTAGAGAAGAAAGCTGATGCCTCAGAGTAAACTGCGCTTCTTCAATAAGAGGATTGAATCTGCTATTAGAACCATGTCGGAGAGCATATTGTAAATGTGATTTGTTAAATGTTTTTTTGTAATTTTTGTTCAGTATTAAAGAAGGTGCACAACTGTGTGTTGATAATTTGTTGAATAATCTGATTATTTTTTCTTCTTCTTTCTTCAGCTATTGTTTGTTTTTACGTGGATATGACTAAATAAAAGGTTTTATATAAATATAATAATCAACGTTTGCTTTCCTAATATTGAAGTTTATTTCAACTTTATATTCCAAGATACATAAAAAAGAGGACAGTCGTAACATGAAAGAAAAAATCGAAAAATATATGTTTGTACTTCTCAATGCCATGTGGTACATACTCTGGTATGGAAAGAATAACATTCAGATTGGTATATTCAGCCTATATCTTTGCACAGTACAAAAGGATAGTATTAAGTAAAAATCAAGATTGCTGTACCATCAGCTTATAACACTGCAAATTTTTCAGAACTATTATGTTGCTTCAGAGTTCAGAACCAGATAATTTTCATGACCCTCCACAGCCAGACAAAGATGCTCATAATTATTCTGCCCGGAGATTTTGTATAACCGTTGATCGTATCATATCTTCATTATTATTTGGAAGAGGTGGCTAGAGTCTGAAATCAGTATCTGCCATGTCATCTGGATATGGGATATTATATGTTCTTTTCATAGATTGTGTAGGACAATACAAGCATTTATGACTTTGCAAATTTTTTTCTTTAGCGTATTGTGAAACACTGTTCAATAAGATATTTGATGGAATCTCATCTTGAGGGATCGATTACACCGTTCAGTCAGGATACTCATAGATTTGTGTTTTTGATAAAATTATATCCTGGAGTATTTTCCAACTAGTTCATTCTCCAATGGTGTCATGTCCTCAATATAGATACCCAGAATCACCTAAACATATTTTTTTAAAGTAAGTATTAAGTATGAGGCATTTAATACCATTTCTATTTAAATATTTGTTCCAATAAAGTATAATGGTTAGTTGTAATTAATTACTTGGTAACATAAGTAGGTATTCAACTAATCAAACTTGCATACTAACTTTTGCAAATATGTAGGTATATCAAAATCTTGAGCACGATTCGCAGGTGTTATGTATCCGGCTGTAGTCTCTATAACAAATCGCTCCAATTCTTGGGAGAGGCGAAAAAGTTTGATGAATTGTTTATACAGTATCGGAATCGGAAAGTTCTCATCGGGGTATAGACAAATCTATGCGAGCAACAAGGAACGCAATCATATGATAATACCACATAAATAAGAGAGACGCACTACTGTATGACTCCCCTACTACCTCGTCCGACGAATTAACAGCCACGTCGATATCCCTTGCTCGATCGAGTCGAGGAGAAATTGTAATGCTCTCTCAACATGATAGCAAGCTATTCTTTACGCTCCTATGAAACCAGCATACCCCGATAAAAACTTTCCGATACTGTATACTCAAATCAGTGAATAGATCTCGCCTATCTCTTTGCTCTACCAAAGATAGCTGCCAAAATTTCCGATCATTCCCTATCGTGTAGTGGCGTACAAAACGAACCTGTTTAGCAAGTATATCACATATACATTAATAGAAACTATGGAATTTCCCGAATCATTTGGTTTATTTGAAACACGATTTATCCAGTTGTAATCATGATTTTTATATTATAGTAAACATATGAATCTGTTGTGAAACGAATATATAAATGATTTTTTTCGAAATTATGAATAGGATATTCATGAAATCTGTTGTAGAATCATCTGCGGCTGAAAGACAAACTTTACATCGCTTTTTTCCATCGTTCAAGATAACCTCTTGGGAGGTATTCATGTTGAAGAGGGGAACATTCTCCATGAAAATTGAAAAATGTGATTTATTTGTAATATCTAACAGAAAACAACTACTTCCCCGGCTAAAGCCACGCTGGACATTGAAATACATCTGAGAGATATTGTGAAAAGACTCTAACTGAAAAAAAAAAAATTTGAAAGTGAAAATTCGTATTTTTATTCATATAGTTGATTTTTTTATAGTTTTCATTGATAATTCATTAAATAAATTAGATAGGGAGAATGTTATTCATTCTTCAGATAGGGAGAAACACATTATACTAAAATTTACCATTCCGAATTTGCTATGGGATTTTGCGGTACGGTCACAATGAACGGCAGAATTATATATCGAAACGAAATCAACAGATATATATTTAATAAAGGTACTCACTTAGAATACTAACGGCATCACCATGCAATTTTTAAAATTATTTCGAAGAGTGCTTGTACATTCGGAGGAGCAGAAGACAAAGAAGTTTTAGTGTATATTCCATATTCATAGGTACGTGTAGCCTTCGTAGTGACCTGTAGCAAAGTGAGTAAAAAACTGTAAAAAGTCTGTGCCAGCTTTCGAAAAACATCAGGGCCATCGACATGCACTTGAAAGCTATATAAAAGAAAAAAAATCTTTAGAGTAATAAAATTTACATCGATGTGATTCCTTCACAAAACATTTTGTTATAAAAATACAGGAATCGTGAAAAAGAACAATAATAAGAATAATCGGGAAGGTCTAACGAAGCAAACTTGTGACGGCATTTCATTATGTAACAGTAATCGTTCTGGCAGGTTGCGGACGAAATTTATACTACTGGGTGAAGTTTATAGTGTCCAGCAACCATCCAGAAAGGTGCAAAAAATATGCTTCGTTACACTCATCACGGGACTTATCCATACTACTTTTAAAGGATCTATTTACATATTGTACTTGTTAGTGTGGACTGATATTCATCCCATTCACAATCCTAAATTTTCTTATTTGTACAAATTCATGATTCCACAACACCCTGTTTGACGGGAATTTGAGCTTTACCATAACCCAATTATGGAATATCAAACACAGACACAAATTTATTAAAATCATTTATTTGCTTTTGAAAACATTAAAATAAAAATATCTATACAAGTATAAATAACACAATAAACATTATAATATCAATATCAAGATTGTTGTCTATTATTCATTTAATAATACAGTGGATTGTATCAAATTTAATATGCATGTTAGGGGTGCATTATGTGGTTATCGTGAAACTTTCTTCTTAATAGCATTTTGATATTTTTTTCCTCAACATTTGGCACTAAAATCTGTGTTCAAAGGAACTATCACTGTCTCAAGAGGAAAATGTATTGCCACATCAAAAAAGTTCTGTCGTAATATCAAGTGAAATATTAATTATAGAATGCAGTTGCAAAATTACCCATTGACCAAAGCAATATATTCATATCCTAAAGACATGAGAGATCATAACTTTTCAAATGATCAACTAACATATCATTTGGCTGCACCCTCAACAAGCAGAATATCAAGCGGTATAGTTCAACAAACCTAGCTGAACATGTGAAATTGTGCGTGGGTTCATGTTGAGTGCCTCATCAACGGATATATAACGGACTACAGTCTGTTGTGCGAAGAGGGCGCTTCATGTTTTCAAGGTTTCAGCTAGGTGAGAAGAACTGTAACTGTTTGCGATCTTACAATAGTTCAACCATTCTATATTTATTATAATTTTATATTATAATATTATAAAAAATAAGTTTAAAATGACTAACGTAATAAAAATACAAACTGCAGTAAGTTTTGATTGAGTAGTCAGATACTGTCTCCAAACCATTATTTAGTTTTATCAGACAGTCAAATTCAGAATGCAGTATCTTAAAAAAAATTATATATTTTTGTAAATTATAGAGCCATATTTATTAATTTAAGATTAATTTGCCCTTTTACACTTGTAGTATAGATTTATCTAAATTTCAATGGGTTTCATTTTTAGACTGTGAAAGGTTGCAATACACAAAAAAATTATGTCAACAAACATATTGTACAAAAATATGAAAACCTGAATTGGTATGTATGTATTAGACACTCACTCCACCAGTTTATTATTCCTACATTATGAACTGATTGCCTGATAAAGTGCCAAGAAAGATAATAATTTTTTTATATTTTCTAATCGAATTTAGTTCATTCAATATTCACCAGGTGAATTGACAGTTTCTAACGTATTTAAATCCACAATCAATTAGAAATTATCGTGGAAAGTCTATAGTTTATATTAATTCTCATTTCATAGAATTGAATAATTTGGTACTCAATATGTCGTAATTTTCAAGTGCAAATGAAACTGTTTGCAAGATTCAATCCACTGTCCTTGAAACATTTAAATGAATCATTAATATTTTGATAGATAAAATCTCAATGGTAGTAGCATGAGTTTATGTTATAACTTTTGCCTATATATCAAATAAACAATAAATAAACTTAATGTTACAACCCTGAATAGTTATTGGATTGTGAACTGTTTCTTCTTGAGGAAAACATATTTGTCTTGTTCTGGAGATCTTCTCGTTGGTCCCTATAAAAGATGACAATAATTGGGAATAGTTTCGAAATTGAAAAAACTAGGATATAAAAAAATATGTACATTGACCAAAGCCCCATTGAAAATGAAGCCATTCAAGAGAATGTTTTTCGTTTGTTGGAAATAAAGAGACTGATTGGCTTCAGTGCTATGACGGCCGCTAGTTTCCAAGAGCCTTCTGGGTTAACCAGTTTTTTATTTAGGGGTTTGGGCTAGCAATCCAAAGCAATGGTTCTTTATATTACCCTCGAAATTATTCTCGAATAAAAATGATGATTGTGGGATTGGGTTGATTTGAAAGACAGCTTTCTGCTGCTAAAGAGGATATCTATATTTTGTGAAATCAGATGATTTTGATGTAAAATTGTCCTCTTCTTCACGTAGAGATTCATTAATGGGCGCCATCCGTTAGGTTAGGTTAGGTTAGGTCCGTTAGGGTGTCTCGACACCGACGCCAACTTTTTTGAATGAAACCCCAGATTTTTTAATTCCTTTTGCGATTCTGCATCAAATTCTGAATTCAGCCATATAGCACAGTCATAGTTTCCCTTGAATACTGATGCACCACAGTGATATTTCTAGATATTTCACCGCGGAGTTTTACATGGGACACCCTGTATATATATATTTATTTGTTTCTGCATCTGATGAATAAAGACGAATTATTATTAATATTAATATTATCATTATTTCTGATTATTAATTAATCATTCATCAAATATTTATTAATTCAGGAAATATCATTAGAACACTGGATCACGAAATACACAAACATATATGACTACTGTCTCAACAACCACTAACAACCACTAATTTCCTGCAGAGTAAAAAGAGAGTACAATAATCACCATCCCTAAACCTAACTCCAATCACTCACAAGCCTTCAATTGCGGACCAATTGATCTTTATCCAGTAATACTATTACCTATTACTAATAGGTAAAAAGTATGAAAATTACCTAAACAATGTCGTATTCACCATGTTAACACTAACATTCCAGACTATCAATTTGGAATCAGAGACCAGGAACTCAACTTACACACCTATTGTATCATTTATTTATATGCTATTCTACATATATACAGTGTGGGCCATAAGGGTTTGCAACATATGGAAAAAAATAGTATGAGTGGTACTTACAAAAACACTTTATAGGGGATCATTTTTGCATATCAGAAATCGTAAAAATCGATTTTGACATGTCACGTGGTAGTCAGCGGAAATTTCAAAAAATTCATTAGGAACGGGCAAAAGGTAAGGTTAATTTTGAAGATGGCCAAAAAAGTTATGAGAAAAAGTTATTCACAATTTAATTTTCTGCCTATATGCGAAATTTCAAATATCTATCCAAACTATTTGAAAATTGAAGTTTTTTCTAAATATTTTTTTGCATGATCCGGTTTTCTTGATTACTTACGGAATTTGTTGTCAAAACGGTAAGTTTTGTTTTAAGGTCAAGGAACATAAATGATTTGCTGAATATAAAGACTAGCCTCTCATATATTCAGAGGAATGTCTGAAAACTGTTCTGATTTCCAAAGTCTAATATACAATTGAAAAATAACTAAATGACAATTTTAATCTGTAACTGTGATTGTGTTTGATGTCCATGTATTAATGTAATAATTAATTTAGTTTTATAGTATATTGACTATAGCACATCTTTGTGCCTAATGTATTCTTTTTCTTTATTGTAATGTCTGTCCTTTTATCACCTGTCTATATAATTAGTAATATTGACATGTTCCACCTTATAAGGTCTTTTTAGAAAAGAAAAATGATTTCTTTCTTTCCGATTGAAATTTTACTTTCAAACACCTTTTAGGAATCATCAAAATAGAAAATTTTAGATTTGTTCCCAATGCCCTGCCAAAAATAAAAAAAAAAGTTTTCATTGTGATTCTTACAGTTGCAATAGTCAAACAAATTCTTTAAATTTATTTAAAACTTTTTGAATTTTAAGAGTCGTAATAGACTTCTTTGCATGACCAGAATGAATGTCTATGGAGAAAGAAAGCAAACAATATGTTTCTCATTATAATGTAGAAACTTGATATAGAAAGATAGATCTTGGAAACTTTGTATGAGGCCTAAAATTAAATTGTAAACAACTTCTAATGTTCCACACGGTTAGCCACCATCACCATTCCTATGCAGTTTCTATTGCCATTGTACTTATAACTATTCTTCAATATGCAGGTGATACCACATACGTGATCCACGAAAAAAAAGAAGGGAACATTCACTCTTTGGTAGCCGACACGGATCACATCTAAAAAAGTATGTAAAATACTTGGGGGTATGGCTTGATGACAAGCAGGTATACAAATAAGCATGTGAGGGCATGTGAAAGAGTTAACAGACAGGTAGCCCCATTAACCAGAATACTAGGGGACCTGGACTGAACAAAACAAGAGTCTTGTGAGATGTCATACAATCGGTTCTGCTCTAAGCCACGCCGGTGTGGGGGCACATTATGAGAGTGAAGAAATATCACAGCACTAATCATATCCACGCAGCACCATGATACCCACGCAGATGAAGAACGCTTTATGCGTAATTACGGCATCCCCACCAATAGACCTTATGATCGGAGAGAATTCGGCTACATGACATCCAGGAGGTAAACCAACAAAGAAAGAATGAGGAAAGGGAGAGGACCATCGAGCTATGGCAGAATGGGTGGAACGGGAACATAACAAATGAACAATCGACCACCTATCTCATTTATGATACGAGAGCATGGGTGGAGTGCTGCCAGAAAGTAGAGGACTATTGTGTCCACCAGGCAATCAGTGGTCACAGATCCTTCAGATCTTTCAGACGTAGAATAGGTCAATCACCTAATAATATATACTTGCACTGCGACACGAGGGATGACCCGTCACATTCGTTTTCGAGTGACCAAGATTGGATCTCCGAACACTAGATTGGTTTTATGATTCGGAGCCCAGATAAGTGGGGGACAGGATACAGATTTCTGCACCAGGTAATGGAAAACAAGTAAAGAGAGGAAAGCTGAGCCTTCGTAGACACATAGGAGGAATGCAAGCAAAACAGGCTTTATCTTCGGTTATGTGTGAGGTTATGTCCTCACAAGATATTTCCAGGTATCAGAGATGGCAC
Organism: Chrysolina haemoptera; assembly: GCA_958298965.1. NCBI lineage: Eukaryota > Metazoa > Arthropoda > Insecta > Coleoptera > Chrysomelidae > Chrysolina > Chrysolina haemoptera. The sequence goes on along the minus strand of OY282592.1, from coordinate 21,858,167 downwards.
AGGGTGGTCTAAGTCAGTAAGAGTTACACACAACTGACACTCGATGAATACCAAGAAGTCATTGTTCGTGAGGATTTACACCCCTACACAAAAAAAAGTACAAATACAGATTTCTCCATGTACCTTTGTTCAACACACAATTTTGTAAAATGATTGTTCACTGACCAAAGGATCTCGGTAAATGGCCTCTTTGAAATTACCAATAAATAACATTTATTATTATTATCATTATTAAATCCTTTTGAATGTTCTGTAATGAACTGTAGCACAAAAAGTTAATTAATATTAGCAATTAACATCAATAATCAAAAATATCATGCTTACTTGAAAAATGATAAATGCTGTTCCAACAAAAATCTGTTGTTGCAATGTGCCAATTCAGGCCAATGGGCAATGATCTTTCTCAAATATATCTGCAATCTTTTTCTTCTATCTTCCACCAAACTTGATTCCTATGATGAGAACTCATTCAGATAATGGAAATATGATAGTATGATTGTATCTTTTGTTACCTTTTTACCTATTCTTTTCTTTGGAGGAAAATCGAAAGTTCCTACAGCAGAATCCAACTTCTTTAAATCAGTATGTAAAGCATGGAACTGAGCATATCTTCGATAGATATTCCATTCATCGTGGCCTGCTCTAAGAAATATCTGGTAAACATGGTGAGAATTTGATCCAGTACCTAAGAAACAATGAAATCAACTTGGTTAGATAATTAAATATGGCATATTTGTTTTGTGTGATTTAGTCTTTTATTTAGTTATTTATTTATTAACGGGTAGCACCCAATTCAAAAATATGTTTTATACAGGTATATGATTCATGAATAAACCTAAAAACTATATGAATGAATATTTTTGATATAAGTGGAGGTTCTAGAAATTAAGGGCGGTGGGAGGGGGGCATTCCATCGCTAGGCGCTTTTTTCCATGAAGGGGTAATTCGTGGCTCGAGGGCGAGACATTTTTTTGGTTCAAGGTCAAATGCCTTAAAATTGATAGTTAGGTTTATCGGTGGGGTATCATAATGGCAGGAAAAAAAAGATGTCAAACTCAGCTTGTTTTATTTAATATGAAAAACAGAAAGCATAGTTGAACAACAACAATGACACCTTCCAAATGAAAGAGAAAATGAGTCCAATAGAGATTATGGGCTCTCGTTACGTTGTACCTGTACGTTTGTTGCCACCCTGCAGTTTTGAGATTTTTCTGTTTTTAAGAAGAAATAGATTAGATGATTAGATTTAGATAGGTATGCGTTAAATGATATAAGATTCATTTTGTGAATATTAATGTTAATTTTGATTGAAACAATGAATTTTCTTCGATCGTGGGGGGTAATTAACCCCCACCCCCCTTGTATACGAGCCAGAAAAGGCATAGGCACTCTAGTAATAATATTAATAATACTCCCTCATTAACACCCATGAGTTTACCTAACGGCATATCATGTGCGGGTAGCGGACGGCTATTATTATTATTTGCCGTGGCGCTCCGGGGCAACTCACTGACTTTTGGTGGCAAATTCACTTTTCAGCTGTACTAAAAACCGGAAAACCTAAAGCACCATCCCTATATGAAGTGATACTGTATTTATCATTGAAAAACAAAGTAATGTAGCAGCATCCTTTGAATTTCTCTTCCTGGGAGCAAATGTTTCCACTTTCATTGGTTTTTTGTGCTTTTTGAGGAAAAATTTCTTATGCACATGGTTGTAACACTATATTTGTGAGATATCTGAAATCGAAGGGGGCGCTAAGAACGACTTTTTGCAAGGGTCGGGGGGAGGCATACTGCCTCCTTTTGCCCCCCGTGGCACCGCCACTGAGGGAGACCCGATACACTTGAGAAAAACTCTTGCTTCTAGAATTCGTAAATGCTTCATGAATATTCTCGAGATGATATGTGGATCGATCCGAGACCAGTCTACCTGTAAAACAGTTTTCCTGTGATTTGTTATTACTAAAACCATACAGTTATTTCATTATTGGGTTTTAGTTTGTAATAAACATCAACTTAAACTTTTCCCTTGTTGCAGAATCACCGATGTGGAAACAAAAATCCAGGAAATTCAGGTTATCACTGTTTCATGAATCATGATGATTGAGGGGTAGGGGCACATGATGAATAATAGCGACTTAGTATAACGTGCACTACTTAGATGATAGACTAAAATAATTCATTTAAATATTTAATAATAATTATAAATATCTTACCATCTAACTAGCACACAACTCATCTCAAGAAATATCCAATCTCACACAAAAATTTGCCCACAAACAACATAACATGGACTTAATGAGAATGAATTTGATTGAATTTGAAATCTAGTGATGTAGTCATTATACAAATCAAAAATATCTAGGAAGACTCCTGTCACTAATCTCTCTGAGGAAAATATGGAAAAGAAGAAATCAACTTCATCGAAGAGTTTAGGAAATTATAATTTATGCCCCTTTAACAATATTAATGTAGACATTAAAAATTGGTTGAAGAGTCAGTCTGGTGAATGAAGAAATTCAAGAGATGACCAACTTTCTATTTTCCCAAAAAAAAAAAAAAAAAATAAATAAATAAATAAAATAGAGCTGATGTTGATTACCTGTGAGAAAGGCTGATGGAATCCAAACATTTACGCTTCCCATAGATTCGGAGCCCATTTCATCCAAAGACATTGGACCTCCTAGCACATCTAGTTCATTTCTGAGTTTTTCTATCAAAGATTCTTTTATGAGAAGATTTTGCTGGAGCATGACATTGAAATCCATCAATTCTGCATGCATCTCTGCTACCTAGACAAAGGGTGGTACGAATAAAAGCTAACAAATACTTATACTATAAGTTTGTCTCTGTCATAACTAAACAAAATGAATATCTCTTTCAAGTAATCCGAGTAAAAGCGTTTGGTCAAGGTTTATTCATATGACCCATAGATTGATAATAATTATTATTAGTATGGAAATACAAGAACATTTAACAAATCATTTATTTTTATGGATTAATAAAGTTCTTTAAAGGCCTAGAGCTTCAATAAGATGAATTCAAAATGAGAGTATGGGCGAGTTTTTAAATTCATCGATGGATAATGCGCATTCGTGCTGTCATTGTCATTTTCTGTTAGTTAAATAAGGATGCAATGCTCATCGATGGATCCATCGATGAATTTGAAAACTTGCCCTATTAGAAAAATGAAAACTAAAATTTAATGATGTACTGAAAAAATGAGATCATTTATTTATTATATTATTTATATATTAATAGCACTATCCAGTACAATGAATCATTCTCATGCCATAGGGCAATGCCCTCCTACGCTTCTATAGTTTTCCTTGAAATTAAATTTCTTCATTTCCAGATTAGAGTAACCAAAATGAATTTCCTACACAGAATCAAACTTTCGATCAATACTTATTTGGGTCTTATGAATATGATATGATTTGGATGAAATGTATGCTATTTGCATGTTTGTGGGAATTTTTTTGATGAATAAATAATCATTTTTTGAAATCACATACCTGTACTAACTTCTTCTCGAACAGCTTTGCCTCCCCTTTGTAATCGTGCTGAATCTCAATATTTAGGCCCTCTAACAACTCTCCAACACCCTCATTATCACTTCTGAGCATCTGAATGGCGCTCATATACTTTTTCACTTGTTCTTTGAGTCCCTCATTTTCTTTCTTCAACAACATAATTTTCTCTTCTTTCATACTAATTTCTTTTTTATTTTTTGTCTCCACAGAGGTGAGAAGAGCACTAATATCTGCTGGTACTTCAATAGTATCGTTGGATGATTCAGGAGAATCAAAATTGGTGTTAATCTCGACTGATACAGGTGTGAGTTCTCCAATTTCTGACTGTGTTACAGGCCGGAGGGTGTCAGGTAGCACCATTGAGTATTTATCTCGTGTCCCGCTATTTTCCATTGATATTTTTCTGACAATATTAGGCCGCCTTTCTTTTTCTCCCTGGTCTCGTTCCATTCGTCTTAGAGACCTTGAAATAAAATAAAGTTCAACTTCTTGAGAATGACGAATAAATATTTTGAAAGGGAGAGAATGCATGGAGGACCTTTGGTACTATTTTCTTCTGTTCATGAGTAAAAATTGAAACCATAATTCAAATCCCATAAGTTTCTTCAAATGTATTTCAGAGAGTAGCAGGTTCACTTGGAATATCATAAAGAATGGTGTATAACATCAGAATAAGAAACGAGAATAACCCCTTTCCATCTACTCCAGGAAAAAGTAGACCTCGTCTCAAAAAGAAAACAACTGATTCACCTGAAGGATAAATAGCAGTACAAAACATATAAAGAAAGTGAAGTACAGTTTCTTATTGAAGGATGAGCAAATATTTCCTCTTGAACAATCTTGATAAAAAATAACAATAAAAAAAAAGTTAAAAACCACGATTATATTTGAATGCAATGATTATCCAAAAACGAACAGTATGAGTAAAAGCGTGGAGCGTTTAATCATCATTGCGAAATGTATTTTCCTGGCGCTCCACGCTTTCACTCATACCCTTCATTTTTGGATAATAAAAAAAAAATAAAGAAAATCCGTTTTTAGTGCATTTCAATAAAAGCGAGTTTTGAAATTTTTATTATTATTACCCACAGACACACACACGCCCCCACCCCCACACACACATATATATACATATATATATATATATTGTCCATGTGTAGACCGGATGTTCTGGTAGAAGCCCATTCTAGGAGGTAGAGAAAAGGGTAGTCTTGTTTGCTGACTAGTTAGGAAATGAGTTTTTAATATTTGGTATATGCAGCAGGCCAATAAGAGTACTCTAATACACAGATTCCAAGCTTTCAACAATTTTTTATTGTCATCTTCAGGGAAGAGTGTTGTGAGGTTATGTGGCGTATATGTTAAAATTATTCATAATATATGGACAGAACTGGGAATAAAACTTCATTGGTAACACATAGAGTTAATTTGGGAGCGAACACATTACTGATGATACATTTTAAAATGGATTTAAAACATTTTTTTTGTTTGTTACTACTAAAAGCACATGCTGTACCTTGAAAATATTCTCTTGCGCGGTTGTTTGCCTCCTCAACGTACAGCATGTGCTTTTAGTACTAACAAACAAAAAAGAATAAAAAATTTTGCGATTTTGTATTTTTCTATTTTGTAATTATTATTTAATTCTTTGAATCCTTGTATTATTCCAAGCATACATATTTTATTGCTATTAACTTGGACGGTGACCTTGTCCATCCAATTTTAAAAACATTTTTGTATATTAGGATGCCTATTTGAAAATAAAGATTATTATTATAATTTGAAACGAGTCTTTGGACTAGTGCCTTAGGACCATAATTTGTCTTGAAATAGATTGCCTGTTTTAGAAAGTCTTTGAGGGACCCTGAAGTGTATAGTGTTCAGTAATTTGTGTACTGGATGGTGCTATTTGAAGTTTTATATAAAAATATAAGTAATGCGTTTTGCCTTTGAATTTCTAAGAGTTGCTGACCACGTAGTAGTAATCTGGTACTACTAGAAATGTTTCCATATAAAAAATCTGTTTTTGAACAACATGTATCTGGTGATCCTCTGGATTTTATTTGTGACAATCATAGATGAAAGACCAAACTATGTTACAGTAGTCCAGCACACTCCTTACAAGGCTATTGAAAAGGGGTTGAATAGCACTAGTATCATTTATACAGGGTGTTCCTTAAAGACATGCTAATATTTGAGGGGGTGATTCTTTGACTTATTTTAAGGAAAAAACTTTCTATAAACGTATGTCCTAAAAGTCCTAACTTTTGAGATACAGGGTGATAAAGTTTTGAAAAAAAATCAGTTTTTTAATAATAACTGAGATAATATTGTAGACGTTTTTATAAAATTTGGTACATGTCTTCTATGCATCAAGGTGCATTTTTTAATGCACAAACATTTTCATTTTCTCAACCAGTGGCGTCCGTACGGGTTTTGCATTGAATATTTTTGGAGAAAAAAATACTACGCCACTGCTTCCTCCTGAAAAAAAAATACTTTTGAGATCCTCATTTATTTTTGAGCAAATTTGATCTCCTGAGTTTTCTTTGTCCGCCGCATGGTTTTCGCTTAAAAAAATAAAAATCGTTTCATTTCAGGATCAATTCTTCAAAAATCTGATGCGGTGTGGAAATGTTTGTGCATCGACTGAAAGCGGAGGACCTCAGCAATGGAGCAATGGCCAGCAAGATCCCCTGATCTCAACAGTTTAGATTTCTTTTTATGGGGGCACCTTAAAACTCTAGTGTATAAAACTCCCGTTAATACTTTAGAATATTTAAGAGAGCGAATAGTTGCCTCGTGTGAAACTATTCGAAATACGCCGGGAATATTTCAACGTGTGCGTAATTCCATGCGTAGACGGGCGGAAGCATGCCTATTAAGTGAAGATGGCCATTTCCAACAATTTTTATAATCAGTGTTAGTATTGTCAATAATTAATGAATTTGATCCGTTCATTTAAACTTACTTTTATAAAATAAAATAAAATTCGTTTTTGTACAAGCTGAAATCCATATTTTTTTGATTCTCATTCATTTTGGAACAAATCTGATCCCTTTATTTGCTTTAAGTCGATGCACAATCATTTCCACACCACATCAGATTTTTGAGGAATTGATCCTGAAGTAAAACGATTTTTATTTTTTTAAGCGAAAACCATGAGGCGGACAAAGAAAACTCAAGAGCTTAAATTTGCTCAAAAATAAATGAGGATCTCAAAAGTATTTTTTTTTTTGGAGAAAGCAGTGGCGTAGTATTTTTTTCTCCAAAAATATTCAATGCAAAACCCGTACGGACGCCACTGGTTGAGAAAATGAAAATGTTTGTGCATTAAAAAATGCACCTTGATGCATAGAAGACATGTACCAAATTTTATAAAAACGTCTACAATATTATCTGTTATTATTAAAAAACTGATTTTTTTTCAAAACTTTATCACCCTGTATCTCAAAAGTTAGGACTTTTAGGACATACGTTTATAGAAAGTTTTTTCCTTAAAATAAGTCAAAGAATCACCCCCTCAAATATTAGCATGTCTTTAAGGAACACCCTGTATATTTGGTGTTTCGCTTGATAAAACTCAATCGTGCATGTCATCACGTTAAAATGTAAGGCCTGCGTCTTCCCTAACTTGCACAAGTCTCTCGACGACTTCTGAGGGTGGCTTGTAAGGGGGCAGCTGGTTGACAGAAATAACAAAAAAAAAATTGTAACTTTTTGGCATAATGTGTTGTGTGTTGATTAAAGGTTAAGTCTTTGTCGACGAGTACACCCCTTAAGGTGAGTATTCACTAGAGCATTCGTTCCGCATGAGCACCGAATGAGAACATGAGATGCTCGGTTCAAGCTCAGGCTGTCTCCTGGCACATGAGCACCGATCCGCAGTCAGTCGCATATAAATATTCTTACTCATCAATATTCAAATTAAATTCAAAATCTCTGTAACAACCACAAACAGAACGTCAGGCACACTTTCACCGTCCACAATGAGCACGAAAAAATCGACAAAATACGGATCGGCCCAAGCACTGCATTCTGTTTGTGATCAAATCAGCATCCACACTGTCCGGTGCTCATGCCGAATGATTGCTATAGTGAATACGCACCTTTATACAGCTTACATACTCTAGTGCTGTATTCATATATATCCGTTTATTTAGTTATAAAAAACTAAGGCATTGTACAATAGGAAAAAAAAAATATGCCAAACGGCACCACTACACACTATCCAATAAAAACAGTCAACTATGCACAGTTGTTAAAAAATATAAAAATAACCACACACTGCAGTGGTAAAATAAAATAATTACCTGAAATAAAAACGTGACAATATAATATATTAGGGACTGCTTCTCTCCAACAACTGTTTTTTCAGAGTATTATTGAAATGTACTACTTACTCATTAGATACAGTGTGTCCTTGCATCTATACATACATAGATGGAAAGGGTTCAATAACGTTCTCAGTATAGAAACGTTTTAGTCCTGTTTAAATGAAAACAATTTGTTTTTTCAATATAAAATTATGAAGGGGTTTTGAAAATCTTGCAGTCTTACTCAGTTTTGCATCCCTGTTAGGGTAAGTTGTGTCGGAACTCAACAGTGGCTCGGATATTGGGTGGCCTCTATTTACTAGTCAGTTATCTAATACTTGGTTAGCAAATATTGAAATTGCTTAGATTTACTAAGGTGTTTGGTATCAGATAACTGTTTGATTATTTCAACAAACTGTAGAGTGTGCTGTTGAGCAATGGTCCTCCATTGTTATTCATAATTTTATTGTGTTTACTTAGATCCAGTCCGTCATAAATTACTGACTTATTTTGACTCATGACTCAGACGGACTGAACTCGGTTGTCGTGATTAGTTAGGGCTTGCTTGGGCTATGGGATGACTTGATAATTATATGTTCAGTGTGGCGTTGGCCTGGACTAGCTATATATGACTTAGGGATACTACGCCTTGCTGAACTCGGCATAAGTCGGCTCGACCCCGCTTGCTATGACCGTTACTACCTGTATCAGTAGATATAGTATTGTATCCGGATATCTATTAATTTAGAATTGTATCCGGATACAATACTATATAAAAGATAAAATTCTTTCTAAAAAATTCTACACAAAAGCTATTCACAATGTTTTTCTGGTCACAAAAACAGATAATCAGAATCATAGAGCTTTGACATATTTGACATATGAACAAGATATAAGAATCGCATATAAAATAAATAATACCTTGTGAATCAGGGGTATATAAATTAAATTGTGGTATTTTTATTGGTAAGTATTAGTCAAAATGGTAGAACATTTAGAAATCGCACTCATGAACATCATTTGAGTTATAGGAATGAGAAAACAAATTTAACATATTCAAATAATCTTTTAGAAGCAAATCATACTTTTGATGAAAAATTAGAGATTTTACACATAGAAAATAGAGGATTGAAGTTGAATCATTTGGAATCATTAGAAATAAATGAACTTAAAAATTCAAACCTACTACTTGACGACCAACTTGATTTGAATAATTGCTCATTGTTGGACTCATTTTCTTAAATGACAAATAATTTCCATGTATTCTTAATCAATCTGTCATGTTAATGTTATTAGTATTTTTTTGAAGTAGAACTTTATAATTACCATTTAATCTTAATCTTTCATATTATTGTTATCTTAGGAGAAGAATTGTTTACCATTTTTATCTTGAATAAATTATAATTATTTACTGTCTGGTGGTGAAGGGTGGTTTAAATTGTAATTAATGTAAAGGATTATATAAATGGACGTATGTAGCTTATTGTATAGTTACTTGTGGAAGCTACTGTGTTAGCAAAACATGTTGTGATCTTAAATAAAAGTTTGTAAATATGGAATAGTCTTCCCCTATTCAAATCTACGTCAGTTTAAAAAAAGGTTTCTAAGCTACAGGATTATGTTAACAATATCATCCTATTTATCAATTCGTCAATACATTTCGAATTCGTTGAATAAATTGATCCATGCTTATTAATGTTGTGCTGAAAATGTATAGTTCTACGCCAAAAATTGCGGTAGTGTTTCCATGAAAAATGAGACAAATTTGGATGAGTAGTAAAATTACTGTTCTGATTATGAAACCGAAGACATTACCGACCGTTTTGCCTGCTGTGATTGTTTGAAAATTTCGGTGATTCTATCATTGCTGGCGTGCTGTGTATATCAATTGAAGTGATTCCTTCGAGACCATTTAATAAATTTTTAGTTTATCTATAGATTCTCGAACGTTTCAATTGTGCTTTGGTTGGTGTAGATCTGGTTTTGATTCGCACTTGCCGCATCTTTTAGGGAGCATGGCCTTCAGGAAGTTGTTTAATCATTCTTGATTGTTGGATCACAGACACAGGTTTGATGATCTGGTGCCCATTTCTCCATACAATTTGCTGTACTATTGAACTCAAATTACTCAAACTCTTTTGCTTATGGTAGTAGTGGTTACATATTTTTTGTACTTACCTAAATTAAGATTTATATGTTTTTTGGAAGACCTTTTAATTTAAATTTCTTTACAAACGTTGCTAGTTATCAAAATATGAGTATATAGTGGCTAATCAAGTTCACATTTAGACTCATCTTGGTTTAACAAATATATTTTGTGCTGGAAGGGTTGTTTTCAATATCAGTAAATACACTTACAGGTAAATTTTCAACTTCGTTCTTTGGGTTGCCTGAAAGCTCTGTAGTGTTTGAAAGCTCTGTAGTGTCATACCTAGTTTTTTATAGTCATATGAATTGAGATGGCAGTATTGTGAGACAGAACAATAGTGTTGCCGGAGTTCATACATCAGAAAGAGGCAATGATTTAACAATAATAATAATAATAATAATAATAATAAAAAATGACTAATCTATCTTGAAATGGTTGGATTTGTAGGTATTCTACTCTACTCAATTCTTACTCAAACCATATGATAGCTGGCTATTCTAGTATTCTTCAACTGAAGTACAGATATTAAGTTCATCATTTCAAGTTTCTTACCTAGATTTTTCTTCATCAATTTGGTTAAGGTATAGTTTAGATTTGCTCCTGGAAGAAGTGCTATCTCCTAATGATGTATTGTCTGATGCAGTGCTACTTGAACTAGATGGAATACCATTGGAAAGAGAACTATCATCATCATCATCAAATGAGATAAATTGACGGGCGACTTTACGTTTCTTTTTTTCCTTCGATTTTTCTTTAGCTTCTGGAAATGTGAGAAATAAACAGTGAAGAACAAAGTAATAATTCATTTATGATAATCTCCCATGAAGTTTATTGAAAATTTAGAATCAAAATTCAATAGAATTCAGTGTGGAATACAAGTTCTAGATTAAAAACAGTTCATTACATAAACCGAGCTTACTACATGATTGCTTGTGTTCATATGCAATTTGGAACGCAGCATACTGGCTCATTTCACAGTTCAAAAAGGAGGTATATGAAACACTCACATATAGAAAAGGTGAACATCCTCCATGTAAAATTGAAAAATGAAAATGTGACCCACCTGTAATATCTAACAGAAAACAACTATTCCCCGGCACAAGCCACGCTCGACAATGAACTACATCTGATAGATATTGTGAAAAGACTCTAGATGAAAAGGAAAGAAACAATATGAAAGTGAAAATTCGCATTTTCATTCAGATAGCTGATTTTTTTAATTCTCTCTAGTTTTCATTGAAAAAATTATTGAATAAATTAGATAAGGAGAATGTTAATAAAAAAATATCACTCACACTCGCATTTAATCCCCAATACATTTTGGTCGACGAAAATCTATCCTCCTGAAGAGCTTGGCAAAGCAAAATAGATTTTCGTCGACCAAAATGTATTGGGGATTAAATGCGAGAGAAGAGACCTTCAATGAAATGAACGATTTCTGTGAGTGATATTTTTTTAATAACATTCTCCTTATCTAATTTATCTAATGATTTTTTCAATGAAAACTAGAGAGAATTAAAAAATCAGCTATCTGAATGAAAATGCGAATTTTCACTTTTAGATTGTTTCTTTCCTTTTCATCTAGAGTCTTTTCACAGTATCTATCAGATGTAGTTCATTGTCCAGCGTGGCTTGTGCCGGGGAATAGTTGTTTTCTGTTAGATATTACAGGTGGGTCACATTTTTCATTTTTCAATTTTTATGGAGAATGTTCCCCTTTTCAACATGAATACCTTCCAAGAGGTTATCTTGAACGATGGAAAATAGCGACTAAAGTTTGTCTTTCAGTCGCATATGATTCCACAACAGATTTTATGAATGTCCTATTCATATTTTCGAACTAAAACTCACATATACTTTTTATTTACGGAATAGGATAAGCATATCACAAGGATACTGTAATATTGACAATTGTGAGGGAAGAAGTTGCCAATAGATTATTCTATTTTATGGAAGTAGGGGAAGGTAATTATTGATTATTTTTGAGTAAAGCTACAAAATTTCACAAAAACTCACGTAAGATAATAAGTAATATAATATAATACATAGTTTGAAGTACACTTTATTGCTGGGATAACATTGAATAAAATAATATTCACAGTCACAAGCATTGCAGTCAGTGGGAATGACACAAACACCTCTCTCTATTTTCCTATACTTATATATATTATATAGATTTGTAGATCTCCGAGATATTGATTAGACTGGAAAAATGCATATCAACCACCGGAGTGAAACTGGCAAGACGAAATTTCTAGCAAAACTAATGGCGCTATGCTTCGGTAAAGTGGAGCTTCATGTCGCAGCAGCATATGGATTTTCATTTTATCACGTTTATTTTCTGTATCATTTTTTGGGAATTATTTTCATGAAAAATATTGTCGATTTTGTCGCATTCATTTCCTCCACTCTAGAAATAACAATAATGCAAATAATGTTTCAGACTTCTTTTGTCATCTTGCTGTTTTTTTCTTTACAGAAAAAGAAGAAAAATTAAGTGTTGGATACTAAGTTGAATGTGAATGTTGATTTTGTCACATTCATTTGACCCCCTACCCCCAATCTAGAAATAATATAAAATATTTTTCTGACTTTCTCTATAATTTTTTTACACGAAAAATATTGAGAAATGAAGAGCTGAATACGTTGAATGTGAATGTTGAATTTGTCGCATTCATTTGACCCCTTTCCAACACTCTAAAAATATTAATGAAAAATATGTGTCTGACTTCAATTGCCATCTTGCCGTTTTTTTTTACAGAAATTGGAGAAAAATGATGTGCTGAATACGTTGAATGTGAATGTTGATTTTGTCGAATTCATTTGACCCCTTTCCTCCACTCTAGAAATGATGAAAAATATGTTTCTGTCTTCAATTGGCATCATGATGGTTATTTTTTCAAAGAAAATGAAGAAAATTTATGTGTTGAATACACTGAATGTGAATGTTGATTTTGACGCGTTCATTTGACTCCTTTCCTCCATTCTTCCACTCTAAATATAATCAAAAATGTTTCTGACTTTGATTGTTATCTTGCTGGGGTTTCTTTTACAGAAAATGAAGAAAAATAATGTATTGTACACGTTAAATATGAGAGTTGATTTTGTCGCATTCATTTGACTCCCCATCCCTCTGGAAATAATGAAAAAAATATTCCTGACCCTCTAGATCATTTTTTTCACGAAAAATATTAAGAAATGAAGTGTTGAAAACGTTGAATGGGAATGTTGGTTTTGTCGCATTCATTCAGGTTGAGTTGAATAACAGCTTTCTGCTGATGCCCATTCATATTTGCAGACTATGTAACAAGCTAATTTTATATTATTTTATATATATATATATATATATATATATATATATATATAAATTTATATTATGTTAAATATTTATATTTACATTTGTTTCTGCATATGATGAATAAAGACGAGTTGTTATTATTATTATTTGACCTTCTTCTCCTACTCTGGAAATAAGGAAAAAAATGTATCTGACTCTCTATATAATTTTTCAACGTACTCAACACATAATTTTTCTTCATTTTGTGTAAAAAATATCAGAATAGTTATTTATGAAACAAGTGTTAAAAGTGGCATTTGATTTTGTGAGTGGAAAATATTGCGAAACGAGCATTAGCGAGTGGAGCAACCCCACGAGCAAATTAAAATCACTTTTAACAAATGTATCATACATTTTTTTGAACAGTTACTGCTAGTAAAAAACAAAAAAATATATAAGATGCATAAGGATTCGAACACATGATCTTTGGATTACAAGGCAGACAGACACATGCTCCAACTATAATAAACCTCAACACACTTTATTTATGAATGTCATTATTTGTCAGTGATGAAGGACCTTCTACAGTGGGAATGAATACTATTTCGTTTGTAACATGTGTGAACTTTTATAAATGATGTGATCATAATATCTGATTGAAGTGTTTCTATTAGAGAGATTGATATTACTGAGTACCCATCATCTCATCTGTCATTTTACTTTTAACACTAGTGTTAAAAGTTGTACAAAATAGTTATTTATGATACAAGTGTTAAAAGTGGCATTTTATTTTGTGAGTGGGGAATATTGCGAAACGAGCGTTAGCGAGTGGAGCAACCCCACGAGCAAAATAAAATCACTTTTAACAAATGTATCATACAAAATTTTTTGTTCAACAGTTACTGCTAGTAAGAAAAAAACAAAAAAAAAATAAGATCCATAAGGATTCGAACACACGATCTTTGGATTACAAGGCTGACTGACAGATACTTCAAATATAATAAACCCCAACGCACTTTATTTATGAATGTCATTATTTGTCAGTGATGAAGGACATTCTACAGTTGGACTAAATACTACTTCGTTTGTAACTTCAAAAGGAATTAGTATTATCAATTGCGCAAACGACCAAATACATGTGTGAACTTTTATAAACGATTCCTCTTGAGTAGGTGTTCTGATTATAATATCTGATTGAAGTGTTTCTATTAGAGAGATCTATATTACTGAGTATCCATCATCTCATCTGTCATTTTACTTTTAACACTAGTGTTAAAAGTACTTTTAACACTAGTGTTAAAAGTGATTTTGTGAAAACGTCAGTTTTTAGTTCATGTGTCAATGAATTAAAAACGTCATTTTTAATGTCAGTTGTACAAAAACATATTTTTCATCATTTCTAGAGTGGTGGAAAGGGGTCAAATGAATGCACATAATATAAATTTATATATATATAAAATAATATGAAATTAGCTTGTTACATAGTCTGCAAATATGAATGGGCATCAGCAGAAAGCTGTTATTCAACTCAACCTGAATGAATGCGACAAAATCAACATTCACATTCAACGTATTCAACACTTCATTTCTCAATATTTTGAAAAAATCCCAAAAAAGTTATACAGAGAGCCCGAAACATTTTTTTATTTTTTCTAGAGGGGTGGGGGAGTCAAATGAATGCGACAAAATCAACATTCCCATTCAAAGTACTCTATCTACACATAATTTTTCATTTTCTGTAAAAAAAAACATCAAGATGGCAATCGAAGTCAGAAACATATTTTTCATTAATATTATTATTTCTAGAGTGGAGCAAAGGGGTCAAATGAATGTGACAAAATCAACATTCACATTCAATGTATTGAACAGTTAATTTCTCAATATTTTTTGTAAAAATAATCCCTAAAAAATATAGTCAGAATTTTTTTTTAAATAATTTTTCACCATTCACTTTAATTAGTTCAAGAAATACATGGTTTCTTAGCTATTGATTAATAGTGCTTTGAAGATGAGATAGGTTTTCATTTCCTCGGCAAAGTCATATAAAAATACTTCTCCAACAGAGACCAAAATAAACGTGATAAAATGAAAATCCATATGCTGCTGTGATACGAAGCAGGACTTTATCGAAGCATAGCTCCATTCATCTTGCCATAAATTTCGTCTTGCCAGTTTCACTTCGGTATATTAACAACTTGTAGGTATCTTTGTTTAATGAAATGTTCAGTAATCACTCAATCTCTGAATGAATAATAAAAGCACCATTGAATAATTTTACCTGGTATTGGGGCGTCTATTATGGGTTCGACTTTACTCTTATGAACCTCAGGTCTAGGGGTAACCCCACTGTTTAACTCTGGCTTATCGATACTAACTGCAAACAATATCGAATTCAAGCCTAAAAATCAAAATATGAGAACAAGGCACAGCATATAAAATTATTTTTATTACCAGCTGCCATATTGGGCAGCATACTATTTTTTTCATCGTCACGAAGGATAGACCAAGGCTCATAATGCTCTTTCAGAATATCTGCATTGCTTAGAAGAATGTGACAATACCTTGAAAACAGAATAGTAAAAAAATCTATAACAGTCCTGTGTAATGGAAATGTTTACCTTTCTAGTGAACGTTCATTAAGAGCAGATCTAAGCCAAGCCCTGCCACGACCTGTATCTGTCCAAATTTGCTTTAGACCTGTGTACCTCTCCTGTTCGTGCTTTGTTAAATGTTTTTTAATAAATGGCCAATATGCTAAAAATTCAATAATTTATGATAGATTATAAAGGTTGTCTTCACTCACATGAACCTTCATTTCCAATACTTAGGGTATGCACAAGTATATCGGACACCTGCTTCAAAGATGATGAGTTCTGATCTATTGTGCTTTGGGGTTTACTTCTCAAACCATAAAGAAAAACAGCTTCGAAGCAAACACAAATTGCTGCCACACAACTGTCAAATTCAGTAGCAAGCTCAGTTTTTCCCCCAAATCTTCTTTGGCATTCTTGGACACACTCTAGTAATTGTTTAAGGAGTTTGTCAGCCTCATTTACCTTCTGACCATTTCGTGATGTATCAATAGCAGACATCAGCCTTAAGGACTTGAAAGTAGAAAAACAAAATGAATCAAGCAAGTTCGGAAGTCATTACCCCATACCATAATAAATTATGTACTGCCCAATAACCTTGATATTTGTTCATCAGTATCCATGTCATACCTAAATAACGATAGGAAACTCCAAAACGCCAAACAAAAAGAAATTTGTGTAATTTGTTATCAAATAATATTTAATAACAATGATAAATTTCACGTTCTATGTAATAAGAGTGACGTTTGTTCCATGCAATCAGCTGTAAAATGTCAAATGTCACATTATTATCTCGGTCTCGGGCTCAGAGTAATAAAAAATCATAAAGATGCTAAGAACCCTGAAAGATGCCCAAAGATGCCTTCTCCATCCTTGTCTTGAAGTCAACATAACTTTGTTTGTTCTCAGAGCAATAATAAACATAGAGATGCCCTCTCTACTCAAACATAACAGATTTGTAGACAACCACGATGTCCATCTCTCTCAACAATGAAATATGGTCAAGGGGACTGAGGGGATGTAAACATTCAGTTCAGAGAACAATGCAACTAGATGCGTTAGTTGGTGGACAGATGTAAATATAAACAAGATGATGTTGGCTTAAAAAACAAGGATAGAAAGGCATCTCTATGTTTATATTTGCTCTGAGTTGCTCTGAGTGATTGTTTACAAGCGAGGGCCTTAAACATGTTGAGTCCGTATTCATTCGGGTAGTTTCGTCATTTCATTCGGATCAAGTTGACATTCTTCCTTTGTATCATGTTCCTTCTTACTCTAAATGTAAATAAACTGTCCATAACATTTCACCACCTGTCACCCCCCTTGCTCACAAATTGTAGTTAATGTTCACTTCAAAACAGGTATTACGCTGAGGTCTCGGGGTGGGTCTTATAGAAGGCTCTTTTATTGGTGGGCCATAAATTAGCAGAATTATTTTCGTAATAACCTCAGAGTAATAACAGACAATAAAGTGGCCATCTCCCTCCTTGTCTTGAAGTCAACATAACTTTGTTTGTTTACAAGCGAGTGCCTTATACATGTTAAGTCCGTATTCATTCTGGTATACTTTCGTGTATGCCCGCTCATTTCATTCGGATCAAGTTGTCATTCTTCGTTTGTATCATGTTCCTTCTTACTCTAAACTGTCACCTCCCTCGCCCACAAATTGTAGTTATTCATGTTCACTTCAAAACAGGTATTTGTGTAGGTATATGCAGGGGCCCTATACTCAAATGTCGACTACCCTATGTCGCATGCGACAAAATATTTCTATCACTTTTCTCGACCAAGCATTAAAAAGAGATGGAGATATTTTGTCGCATGCGACATAGGATAGTCGACATTTGAGAATATGGCCCCAGGGCATCTCTATGTCTTTTATTACTCTGAGGTAAAATCAATAAAGTAAAATAATTAACTGTCGAATAACATTTTTTAAGACTCGAAAGCAGCGTATTTGAAAGGTATAGAATTGCTTTATAATCCGAAAAGAATTTCATCTAATCAGTATTTATGAGAACCAAGAAAGTATATCATACGCGAAAACCATAGAAATGTTTTTCATAGATCTGAATTAATTAAGGATATGTTCCAAAAGTAACCAGTTGCTAACCGCTACTAACCAGAAATTTGACAGCGGTTATCTGAAAAATTTATAATTACTGGTTACTTGCGGAACACTTTGGTGATTGTGTTGTGATTACTGATTGGTGTGTCTGGTGACAAAAAATTACATTTAACAGCACAACGCATAAATACATGAGGCAGCCATTAGACTGTCCAGCGTTCCCAATTCTTCCTGGCAATAACCACAAAAGCACATATCTTCAGTCAGAAAAATCGCAATTAATGATAAGTATATACAGTTAATAGAAAAAGTACCATAGTGAAATACTGCAATAGCAATCCATAAATTTGTGGAAAGATAGGAGATGGGACAATTACAATTCACAATCAGTCTCATCTCATCTCAAAATCTCAAATAAAACAACAAAATGAACAGTTTTAAGTTTAACGGTTGTCAGTTGTCACTTTTGTCAATCTCACCGCAAAGGAAGTGTTGGTTAGTAAATTGACGTTTGGTTCACCAGCTTTCAGGCAACCGTGTTTCAATTATCACCACTTTTTCAGGATCACCGAAGTAGCGGTGATTTTCGGAACACCAAACCGCATTTTTGGTGACTTTTGGAACATATCCTAAGAAAGTGACCGAAATGAGAGAACTGAATAATCGAATATACCAGTAATCTAAACTGTCCGTCTCATAAAATCCACAAACACGAAATATAACGTAATGAATTAAATTTCATCGAAATATTATTCAATCATATCTAAAAAGGTGAAACCGATAAATTATCCGAAAAATATTAAGACCGATTCAGATACATAGGTGGCCACCAGGGTTTATGAAACCCATGCAATTTAAAATCATAACCATTTTTCATTTTTCACTACAAGACCATTCACATACGTGCCTTTCACTTACGTTTTTACCACAAGGTCATATTTTCTCTGGTTCTGTAATAATTTTCTCAATACTAGAGGTACGGCATTTGAGTTTTTCAAATTATTCCGTCACTGAATCTTTCGTTATGTGAACTAAAACATGTTCCGTGCTCACCCCGCGTTTCTCACGCACGCCGACAGGCACAAAGTGTGAACGTTGATGGGTATGCATTTCTCGTGCAGGGTCAAAAATGCAGGGTGGGCACCCATCTATCTGAATCGGCCTTTACGTAGAATCATGAAATTCTAGGTACCGAAATGTGTGAACAATGGTGTGACCTAAATGATGACAAACGAAATCTATCTGAGGTAAGCCAATAAGGAATCAGCCTAGCAGAAAGGATGGTGTTAGTGTTAGTGACCAAGGAATCAGCCTTGTAGAGAAAATGGTAACATCGTTGTTTGATAATATTCTGTATTATCAAACAACGGTAACATCATTGTTTAAATATTTAAACAATGGTAACAATGACCAAGAGCTAAACTCGTTACAAAACTTGCTCTATTATTTCCTAGGTGTCGCTGACATTGTACCGTCAATAGGGTCACTGGATCCAGAAGGCTTTGCTTCTACAAGCCTTCTGGATCCAGTGACCCTAACCGTCAAAGCATATATGTACCGTCAAAGTCTAGGTCTCACTTATTTAGGGTCACTGGATCCAGAAGGCTTTGCTTCTACTGGTACGGCCAATGGGAGGAGTCTAATAGTTCAAACCTCTTATAGTAGTTCGAATGTTAAAAATAACCCACAAAAGCACCAATAAAAAAGCAACGAAAAAGTTGGGTTATAATATTATTATTATTATATTATAAGATTTGACACTCGTTTTTGACAGTTTTATTCTTTTTCGTTTTGGTTCAGTATAATAATATTTCATATTTTACTCTTGAATGGATATACACCAGCTACTAATTCTAATTCTGTTATTGATCGGAATTGAGAGGTATACAATAATCTCGAATTACAAAGAAGCTTTGGTCGATTTCCGGGCCTTGCCTCTTGCCCTATCTTGTGACCCGGTTAGCAGCTATTATGGAACATATAGATAGAGCCGTCGACAAGGAACTTGAGTGCCTATGTTATGATTTTTTGAAGTTCAATAAACACAAAAAGTTGGACTACCTCAAACCTCAATCAACGGAATGAACAGTTTTAAAATTGGCTGATGGACATTGTGCAGATGTCATCATAGCCAAATACTCTGCAAGATGTTGATTAGACTAGGAGAAAGCATACATGATATTGCTGTGAGTTGATGGAGGAAGTGTGTCTGACGAGGTCCCTGATTAATAAAATGTGAAGTGAGAAACAAATTTAAAAAATTAAAAATGATTAGACTGCGGAGACTATGTATTTAAAATAGTTTTTAGGAAGCCTTTCGATCTAGCAGGGTACACCTTACATTATATTTTGACCAGTTGAGTTTATCATCTAGTGTGATACCTAAGTTTCACCTTATCACAACTTCTGAGGTATTTAAGTAAAATAATCAAAACATGTGTTTTTTTAATTTTGAACAATGTGCCATTGTTACTTCTGAACCAAAATTCTCTACTTCACTTTGCAAAATATATTCAGTGTCACAACACAAGAGCTCATCAATCTATTGAGCCGCATATGGCAACCGAATTGGTAACTTTTTTTACTATATCAGTTAATAAAAAATAAAATTGGTTTGATCTTGTCAAATGTGAGAATGTTAATGACTGTCTCGATCTGCTCTATAAAACAATTCACATTGTTGGAGCAAGTCATACCGAAGTATCCAGAAAGAGCAAATGCAGATAAACCCAAATATCTATGCTCAACTTGGTGCATGAGATAAGAAAAATCATTTACACAAATTAATTTTAAAAAATAGTACGGGCTCTACGTAAAAACCTAGTGCACTAAAGCAAATTACAAAGCATCAAATCAATAATAAAAGAAATATTGCACAAGATCACAACCCTTTTTGACTATTTGTAAGATCCATATCCAGAAGTGGATTGCCTAGAGAAATGCAGCTTGATAACTCAGACAACAGTAGTGATATTCGCAAATTTCTCCGTACAGTTCTTCCACTCTGTTTATCAGGTCTCAGAAAATCATGGCAATTTCAAGGCTGCCTCGGATGCATCATCTTTAACCTACCTTTGGTAACCGAATCTGATGTTCTCAGAACTATAATAAATCTAAAACCAAAAAGGTCAACAGGCAGAGACAATATATTTATTTATATGGTTATACCATTTTTACAACAACTACAATTATTATAATACAAAGCTACGTGAAAGTTTCACTAGATGAATTTATACAGAATACCTCAATTAGTTTGCAGTATATATCTTATATTGCTAGTACAGATCTCAATCTATTCTTTAATTGTTTTAATGCATTATTAACTAGGTCAATAGAACCAAGGTTAAAATTCCGAGGAATTCTTGCCAAGGGACCTTATTGTCGGTATTTTTGTAGGTTGTTACTAAGAAAAGGATATATAATTTTTTTCAGTAGAAAGTAAACAATACTACACAACACTGATCCTATCAGATCTGGGGGGTAATATGCTGCTGCTGTAACAACTGAACCAATAAACCAAGAATTTTCCGCTACCGTATTACCGATTAGATAAATCTTGAAAATATTTTATTAACATAATAAACTTTTATCTATGAACATGTCATTCCGGAATTCCGGATTCCACTATTTTTGAACATTTCGTACATAAAATTGACATGTGTCGGTAGTTCAAACGTTGGCTCTAACCTAACCTAACTTTTTCTGAGGGTTATTCTTGACATTCGAACTAATAGACTCCTCCATTGGCCGTACCCGTAGAAGCAAAGCCTTCTGGATCCAGTGACCCTACACTTATTGAAATAAGAGCGACATCTATACGTCAAGACTCTTATGACAACTACTATAATTCTGCAAAGAAATCTACCGAATTTTTTAAACAAAGTAAACTTTTCAAAACTAGGGGGACTTCGAAGTCAATGCTTTCAGCTGACTATGAGCACGAATAAAAACATGATGTATTCGTTTCAGTAAGTTATAGTTCTTTTTCATTCCTAGCCTTAACATGCAGAAGACCGAAAATGCAGATTTAAAAAAAAAATATAAGTACGATTTGTAACTAGGTACGAAGGCGTAGAAACACCAATCCAATTTTGTTTTTCAAATTCCGACTCGCAATTCCCACTCAAAACCCTTGTATTTTATAATTCCAACTTCCGACTTAGTATCTCGGAATTCCGACTTCGTATCTCAGAATTTTATAATTCCGACTTCGTATCTTTGAATTCCGACTTTGTATCCCGGAGTGTGTTATAAAGTGTTTAGGCGCATCCTATAAACGAGCAGTCTTCGAAGTTGACCCGGTGTATGAATGAGTATATGAGTAAAGAGGGTCAAAGATAGGGGTCGCTAGCTACGAGGAGAGCCTGCTCATCATAAGATGTATCACGCAAGACCTTTCGGATGGCTTGGATCGATTACCGCAAGGCTTTTGATCCAACATTGCAATCGATAAATGTGCCACGGTTCATCCCAGAAGAGGGTGATGCGAGTAATACGGAGGGGAAGTTCAGCTGGAAGATGAAATCATTCTACATCATCTCGATGCCTGAGATATGTACCTATACTTACCTAGGGGTGGAACAACTCCGCTCTCAAGAGGTAACCATTGTATCAGTAATTATTAGCATACGCTCAGACATATCAATCAGCAGTGGGACTTCGAGATATATAAATGTTTCATAGGATCGAAATGTGAATTCAGATTCAAAATCTTGGTACACTGATTTATACTTCTAATGTAATTTCCCTTCCCCGACGTCGCCGATGGAAATTCCTGGTTGACGAATTGTATCATAAACATTTCGATTCTATGTAACATCTCCATTCCTCGGAGTCCCAGTGCTGGTCATCAGAACTGTCAGGCAAGAAAAATTTGCCGCAACTAATATACTTGCCGTTCCAATCCTACTCTACTTCTTTGGAGTGGTGAAGTGGACTCAAGAAGAGTTCCGACAACCCCTCGTAAAAACTCACAAAATTTGCAATTACATACCACCGGTGACCGCGCTGGGATTTGAACCCACGCCCCTTGATTGGTTGGTTGAGAAGCAAACCCACTACAATCTCGACCACCTCGCCACAGCTCGTCCGTTCCACGGTTATAATTCTACGGACGAAAGAGATGCCATAGATCAATAGTAGTAGTTGTGGGACCTTCTGCAGCCAGACAAGTAGGCCCCCATGGGCACGTTCTGTCATTCCCTGATCTCCTTATCCATGTCATGCTCCTTAAACTACAAGTTCCGCCCTCTCCGCCCTCCTAGTCTGCACCGGGTCTCAGCCAACCCTAGAGCTCTCTTTACAAATCATGCCATTGCTCATGACAGTTCACGCCATTGCCCAGAATTCACCACGTGGTGGTGAGGGTATAGTTTTGGGATGCCCGGACTCCAGATGCCCCCATGAAGCCTGCTGTATGAAGTAAGTCATGAGGAGTTTAGATCACCTGTTCTGCATGACCTGCGACCATGAAATAGCAGGGATCGGAGTATTTCTTGGTCTCGTGTTCCCTGAACAGGTTGACCCACCGTTTTCAAACCCGTTCAGCAAAAAGATCTCATCAAAGCTGCGGAGACTGAGGTATTCCTGGAGCTGCACAAGGATAAGCCAGTGCATGCGGTCTTCTTCAAGAACACTGAAGACCTTGGTTATCCAAAAATTATACAGGTCGAGTGGGCTGCAGTCGGAGATCGAAGGATTCATTATGATCTGTCAGGAAGCTATCTTCAACACCCTGGTATACTGCAGTCGCGTGATTGATCGGTTTCGTACATAATTTTCGAAAAAATTACGGATAATTTTTCAATATGAAGAACCCAAAACGACTCTTTGGTCTCTTTGATTCATGCATCATTATCATGAGGATATACGTACAATATTATCCCCTACAAGGCATACTGAGTAAAATCGTATCTCCAAATTTGTCACTATCCGCTGGTATATCATTTCGGGGTCATCGCGTCTTTGTGTTTAGCACACATATGCGTAGTTTTTAATACAGAAGTGGGTCACTGAAGGAATGTAATCATGATCCTTCAATAAATCATTACTGTTTATTTACCTGTTTTCAGAAAACAAATTTTCAAATTAAATTTTGAATGTTAAAATAAAGAACTATTTGCTCAAGTTATACGTACATATAGGATTCGTAGAACGTTTCACCGTGTGGTTTACCAAGACTAAAAGTATACAATACCTTGCATATCTACTATGTAATGCCTGGCATATTTCTCATGCAATATGGAATATATAGGGATTATAATTTGATAATATAAGCCATGATTATTCTTATATAAGTTACCCCCAAGTTACCTAATTCGACATATTCTAAATTTCAATATACTTCTCTTGGTTTAAATGAATGCGGGAAGCTGAATACACTTGTTAGTAATGAATGAAGCGAAGAATTTGTATATAAGTGTATAAATTTTATTATTTATTGCAAAGCGCTTTCGACTTGCGTCATCTTCAGTGCTTACCTGAAAGTAAATACTCTAATTGAAGAAATTTTAATTTGAAATTGAAATTGAAATTGAATTTTGAGGTTATGAAATTCAGAAAGTTTAGTGAGCGCTTTGCAATAAATAATAAATTTTTACACTTATATACAAATTCTTCGCTTCATTCATTACTTATCTTGGTTTATCTCCTGTGCTTAAATTTCGTGAAAAGCTTCAGTGTTATTTCGAAATTCGATGAATGAATCAACAATTCATTCAAACATCCATAGTATACATGTAAAAGTACATATTTATGTGACGGCGCTCGAATCAGTGACGAAAAATTATCCAATATTGAGTTGAGAAAAAATCACTTTGACGGTGCGATTTTGGATGAATTATTCAATTTTTTTTTGACAAGAAACAAGAATGTATAAGTGAGGCATCTCTCAGGGTACTTTTTAGAAAAAAATAAATAAAAAATAGTGAATCTGGTCGAATTTCTGCGCTTTTTTTCAAGGTCACTTTTAAAAAAATTGAAAAAGTACTCTGAGAGATGCCTCAATCCAACCAATTCCAACCAATTCCAACCAATCCAATTCAGATGGTGAAAACAATCTCGAATTTATTGAGCGAGCTCCGAGTATTTTGATTTCTCCCGCTCCTTGTTTTACCAATAGCCACGAATAGAGTTAACCCCCTCTTACATCTCCATTGCAACTATTTGTGAAATGCATGTTGTACAAGATATGAAAGATGTTTGAAACATCAAGAAAATAATAGTTATTTAATCAATAATGATTAGCGAGTGCGTTAATGTCCGAAATCATGAATCGTATTTCAAAATACGATAAATACCGAATATATTTTGAAAATGTCTCTCGTTCATTCGGTTCTCATTTTATGTGGACAAAGATACAACTATTCAATTGTTTTCCATGGAAACGGCAACTATGTAAGCTATGCAAGATACGGCAAAATTTAAATCAATGATGAAATAAAAGTAAGCTGTGATAAAAGATGGTATAAATGTTATGCATTATTGAATTCTTCACAAAATAATGTATTTATTAGTGTTATGAAAGTGATATAATAACATTTAAGTTTTTTGAATCAGACGAAAAAAAAATTGAATTATACAACTGTACAGCCTTCCTTCAGTTTAACAAATTAAGATCTTTTAATATTTTTCTGTAAGTACAGAGGCTATGAAGAGAAATTTTATAATGGCCCTGTCATTTTAGATTGAAATTTAAAATTTGATTTAAAAATAAAATTTATGTCAGAATTCATTTAAAAATTATGAATTCGGATGTAAAATAATTTAAAGAATCCGAAAAACAAACGATATACAGGGTGTCCCATTTAAATTTCGAAATTTGAGATCATTTCCGGTCAAACCGGAAGTTGTAGAAATTCATTGTTAAGTCAGAAAAATTACATTTAGTTCGAGTATTAAGCATGCCAAGCTTCATTTTAAAGTGATCTCATTGTCACCCGGTATATGATTATAAAATGTTGTTTTATGCATTGGTGGAATCTCACCTCAAGCACTTATGGACTTATAGCATGGGGAGCAGCTGGTAAGACCCTAATGGAAAAACTTCAAAAAATTCAAAAATTCATAATCAAGAAAATGTATAACAAGTCCAGGACATATCCATCAGAACAATTATATAGTGAATCGTAAATATTCAACATGTGTCAGTTATATTCCAAAATAATACTAGTAAAACAATACAAAGATAAAAAAGATCTCAAGTCAATCAGACACCAGTACAATACTAGAACCAGAGCAAACACTATTGCCGTGCCTCGAGCTGAAAAAGCAATAGGTCAAAACGTTTCAGTTATCTAGGTCCAAAACTGTTCAAATGAATTACCACTATGCCTCAAAAATTTAAATTCTTATAATCTGTTAAAATAATTAGAATTGGATACCTGAAATTCCCTTATCTAAACTTCATGAATTCATGTTCAGTAATAATAGTCTAAATAGCTCATAGCTCAAATTTTATATATTTTAAACGAAAATTTTAGATGTTAGTTTATATTTTAATTGTTCTACTGTGAATATGTATTATATAAAAAAATATATAAAACTATAATTTAAACTATCTGAATGTTCTGTCACTTTTATACTGAAAATTATTTTATACGTAAATATTTAGTTGTTACTAAATGAATGAATACTATTCCCATGCTCAGGATATTATCCTTTCGTAGGTGTATAACAAAGTCAAAGTCAAAGTCAAAAATAGCTTTATTGTTTAAAAATATTAATTTTTGTAACAAAGCATGTTAAAAAAACATAAATAAGAACATAATTAAAATTTGTGTGATTGATGACTTGTTTATTTTGTGGAAATTCATGATCACTTTGATGAAACGAAAGAACACTCTTTTGTCTTATTTCCACTAGATTTTTATTGTATAAAAACTAACTTACTTGATAATGGGATAAAACCCGAAACCGTTCGTAACAATAAAAATCTAGTGGAAATAAGACAAAAGAGTGTTCTTTCGTTTCATCAAAGTGACATAATTAAAACATAATACCTCATATTTCTTGTTTAAAATATACATTTATGTAGCAACATGGAACATACCATCTGGTATTCACCTAAAACACATATATATGTATACATAAAATCTATATTTTATAAAGAACAAACAAGAAAAACAAATTTCAGATAGAAGAAGATAAATACTCTTCAACAGAATAAAATGGATGTTCTACAAGTATTTTTTTTGTTGCCCTCCTGAACCTACAACAGGCTTCAGTACTTTTAATTGGTTCTGGCAAGTGGTTAAACATTTTCAAACCATTTATTTACTACCACTAACTCAATTTACAAATATAGTGTACTAAATAAATATCCAACAGATGTGTTGTCTATAAGTAGTTGTCTACTTTAGCGGTTGTCTCTACTGTTTATTTTATGCTCTTACTCTGAAATGTATATTACTACTATATTGATAAATAAACATTATATTATTATTATTATAAAGAACTCAATTCATTGTGATCCACTTCATATCTGATCCACTGGGCTATTGCTGCCAAGTTTGCCAAATTTACAACATATATTCAGTGCGAATTTACAAGGTGAAATAAATTCATCAATTTTTACTTCCATATACGCCTACAACGCAGGCCTATTGTGGCAAATACCTGCCAGAAAACAACTATTTCCTTATTGCCTTATATCTAACAGATATTTGTGCAGTGTGCCTAATTGCAGAGGAAACAATGACATCGAATTTTCATTCTAACCTCGTTACAGAATATGCTATTCTAAAATACGTCAACGAAGGCACAATAATAACTTAAATGCCAAGCTTTCCATTGTCGTCATCAAAGTAGTTGTTTTATTATTCTTGAGAATTTTCCGTATTTTTAGGATGCGTATAGGAGTTGAAAATGAATGTCCGTATCTCCTGAGATGACTTTTGGGACTCAGTGGATTTTTTGTTTTGTTGTTTGTGGTAAATACATGGTTTCATAATTTACTGTCAACAATTATTGAATTATAAATAGATCGTGAATATCTGATAGAAAATAATTAGGTATGTAAATTCCCGTCTTAGACATCTCGGTTAATAACAACTCAGAAAAGTAAAGCCGCAAATTGGAATATAATGACATTCCCTCCGGAAATACGTCAATGATTTTAAATATAGAATTACTTGCATTATCAACGTCCCATGAACTTAAATGAATTTTCCTTTTTAGAACAAAAGCTATACCACTGGATCAATATTATTTTTCATACTAATTTCCGCTGTTTAACCTTGTTCTTACTGTCCTATAGTAGGACACAACTGAAAATGGTCATGTGATCCCTCATGCCCAAAAGATACATGGTTCCCGAATCTGTCAGGTATTATGAACTAAACGGTTCCGAAGTGAACAGGCTTGTATTCTTACTGGAGACATTTCAGGTGTTTTCCTATCCTTTCCCCTCACTCGTAGAAATCAAATTGTACAAACCTCTATAGACCATTTAGAATGTACTCAAACAAGAGGACCTATGCAAGTCACAGCTCTGAGAGACTCAAGCTCTCCAAATAATATTGTAAAGGATAAACTCAGAAAATCTCGAATATCTAAAATTATTGTATTTTTGTATTCGGAATTGATAACTTCAACTTTGATGCATTTTTAATTCGACAAGGACTGTAACTGAACAATGAATAATAACAATTCGTTTCTCTGACATATGATCTTCTATTCGCTGACGATTTGAAAATATATAGTCCAGTTACCTGTATTCAAGACTGTTCCTTACTACAAAATAATTTAACATCATTAGAGCGCTGGTGTTCCAGGAATAATCTCAAACTCAACATCAACAAATGCAAAATCTTAACGTTCTCGAGAAAACAATATCCAATTGCCTACAGCTACAAAATAAATAATATAATAGTTCTTGAAAGATGTTTCAGCTTCAAGGATTTAGGTGTAATATTTGACCGTAGACTTACTTTTAGTGAACATATTAAAATTGTAATGAATTCAATGAAATTACTCGGTTACTGTGTTAGAAATTGGTCTAACTTTGCTAATATTGACAGTTTGAAAATACTGTACCTCACATTTATCAGAAGTAAATTAGAATATGCCACAGTCATGTGGTCACCATTATATAAAAACGCAATAGACAGTATAGAATCGGTTCAAAGGAAATGCCTCAAATATATGTTCTTCAAATGTTATGGTTATTACCCCGAAAGAGGGTATGCCCATCAAGTCCTTCTGAATATTTTTAACTTTCAATCGCTGCAAGAAAGACGAGACTACTTGGCACTTACCACTCTCCATAAATTATTGAACGGCATAATAGACTGTCGCTATTTGTTAAGCAAGATCAATTTTCATGAACCAAGATTAGTTTCCTGCCAAGAAATTACTTTTTACAATTCGGCTCCTCGCACCAATGTACTCCTTAGATCACCAATTTTTTCAATGTGTAAAATCTTCAACGATTACTGTACGTCGTGTGATATCAATTTCGATGATATTAACTTTATTCTATCAATCTATAAGCGTAACCAGAATTAAGATTGTTATTTTTATTTGACTTCATCTTTAATGCAAACCTACCTTGTAGTTATATTCTACTTTGATTTTTTTCTGTTATTGGGTGTATACCTGTTGAAAATAAATGTATTATTAGTATTATTATTATTATTATTATTATTATTATTATTATTATATGAAATAGGTATAGTTCAGCAAACACGGCAAGGAGTATGAAAATATGCATGCCTGTGATGCGAATTCGTCGTACGATGGACTATCTAGTGATAAGGCATAGAACATCACGTGATTGTTCGCGCATGAAGTGGACAATTAACACTTCCAGCTGGTTGTCCAACTGTATGCTGTATATCTTCCTTCTATACATTTCCCAGCCCGTGAAGAGCTGACTCTTCACTATTCATAGGTAGAAGTGGGTAAGTACTATAAACAATTGGGAAATGGGTCGGGTGAAAATAGCTATTTATATAACAAGATGCAAAATAAGCGTGTTTTTGTACCAGACGTGGTATTGGAACATGAGCGTAGCGAGTGGTCCAACACGTTGTGTGAAAAAATTCGCCATTTTGTAACGTGTTACATAAAAGTATTTTTGTAATTTCGTGGGAATCTTCGTTCATAAAATATGATAAACAACACTGAATACGGGCAAAGGTCTATAGCTACATTTACATTGAATTGCATAACACGAGCCTCGAATGTTGATTCCGATTATATTCTCGAGTAGACGGTAGCGGAAGCATTGGCGAAGCCAGGGGGGGCTTTGGGGTCAGAGCCCCCCCTAAGCCCCCCCCCGTAAGCCCCCCCCCCAAGCCACACCAAATGCTCATAACATCCGGCTGACAAAAAAAAGCACGGTAACTGATAAATTTCTGTTCGCCCCCCCCCAAACTGGTATCCTGGCTGCGCCACTGAGCGGAAGCACTCCAAGGATGTAACTTTCATTTGACAAGTTGTCACGATAAATTATCTGTCAGACTGCCTTTTGATCGAATTCATTAGTTTTTAAATATTTATTTCTCCAAAATCCGTAGAAAAAACATGATTCTGATAGGTACCAAAAATGTTCCTAATCATAATAAAGCTGCCACAGAGAAGATAAATTTTTGACAACCGTCCGGGAAGTACATACTTCCTGGACGATTTTTCTTTGAGAAAGTATCACTTCCCGGACTAGTCCGGGAAGTACCTACTTTTCAGACTAATCCAGGAAATACTCGAATTTTAATATAAATAAGAATCAGAATGTTTCTGTTAGTACCTATCTTCTGTTCGAATTTCAAAATTTAATACAAATAAGAATTAAGATGTTCAAAATTTTCTTCTAACAAAGAAATATAATAAATAAATGTGTATCGATTTGTTATTCTACACGATTGCCGAAAAAATTGTGTACGCAACATGTCCGAAAATAGTATTTTTGTACTCGCAGACTTCCACTTGTCCACTCGTCCAAAAAAAACAGTGTTTTCCGGACTTGTTACGTAAATTACTATTTGAATGTATTACCGAATAAATCTGAACTAACGATTTTCATATTCACACTAAATATCGATATGAACTCTCATATTCACACTTGTGCAAATATGACTGTAATTTTGACATTCAAAATGTAAACAAAAAGTCGCAATATTGAACAACAGTTACTGCTAGTAAGAAAAAAATAAAAAAAAAAGATCCATGAGGATTCGAACACACGATCTTTGGATTACAAAGAGGCTCCAACTATAATAAACCCCAACGATCTTTATTTATGAATGTCATTATTTGTCAGTGATGAAGGGCCTTGTACAGTTGGACTGAATACTACTTCGTTTGTCACTTAAATAGTTATTTACCTAACAAGTGCGGAAAGTAGTATTTTACCGCACGCGACGGCAGTTGCACGAACAACGCGGAGCGAGTTCGGACAAGCCGTTAAGGGCGGAAAAGACATTTTCCGTAAGAGTTAGGTACGATATTTTTCCTACGAGTGTTTTTGTCCATCTTATTTATGACAAAAAAAGGTTTTTAATAAACAAGCTTTATAATAATGCTACAAAATGACAGAATAGTTACATAGATCATTTAGTTAGTCCTACACTGAAAAAAATGTGGTTCGTTATATCAATAAATGCCGTTTTTACCTCTCCGTTCATTGGCAAAATACATTTTTCATCGTGGCAATGAATAAATATTCACTGACTTTTGTAGGTATTTATTGATACAACGAATTCAAGTTTATTGAGATCAAAGATGATCGTTTCTTACATTTATGAACAGTTTTCGTTGCTCCTGCGGAAAAGTTTATTGAGGTGAGGAAAGGGGTACACTGAGATCAATGATGATCTAATTTCAGACCTATGAATATATTTTGTTACGGCTTTGAAAAATATTATTGGAATGAAGAAAAAAGTACATTGGAACAATGTATATTATTTCATGAAAAAAATGTGGTACATAATATCAATGAATACCGTTTATTACCTTTCCGTTCATTGGCACAATACATTTTTCATCGTGACAATGATTCAAGTTCATTGAGATCAAAGATGATCTTTTTTTACATTTATGAACAGGTTTCGTTGCTGCTATGGAAAAGTTCATTGAGGTAATGATAATGATAATGAGGTAATGAGGTAATTGAAATTGTTCATCATATCAATGAACGTAATTAATGGTCCCAGAGATGATTTTATTGTTACAATGAATCCAAGTTTATCGAAATCAATGATAATCTATTTTCAGATCTACACACAGGTTTTATTGGGGCTATAGAAAGATCATAGAAGGTGTAACGAAGTTACTAAATCCCAGTTTTGTTAGGCAGATAGAAGCAACATTTTCCTCCCATTCTATAACTCCGTAATTAATATGTTCATGAATATGATAATAAGTCTTATGTCGAACCAAGCCATCTCGTGTTTAAATATACTCATAAATTTCGCCGGCATCTATACAGCCGAATACTCGCATAGAAATCTCCGTTGCTGGCAAGTTAGCTTTAGCTGGTAGTACACAGCGCCTCCACTAGAGGGACCACTCCGCACGACTTCGTTGTTTGCACAGAGCCGGTTAACTTAAGTAGACAGAAGCGATCGTTGAAGCATCTTCTCAGGTAGCACAGACTACAGAGACATCCGAAGAGCTCCAAAAGGAGCCAGCCGAAATAAAAGATTACTTAGAGATACGCCTTCCAATCAGGATTGCGATGTTCTGATGAATGCATGTTAATTATTTTTCATATCTTTCGGAAACTCACTGTATGCTCAATATCAGTGGGAGGCCTTCATTGCATTTACGAATGATATGCAATGATTGAATAAATACCACTTATTCAAATGATAAACAAAATAATTAGTTCAATGTGTGAAAGCATCACGAGAATAAACTGAAACATAGATTTAATGTATATCAATTATTGAATCAAGGAATAACCGATACTTAATGATCACCATTCATTGAATTGATGAAAAATATCCATCGTCGAAATAATCTAAATCATTATATCAATCATACAACATTTATTCGAAGAACGAACAATAATAATTAATCTGATCAGTTTCATCAGTTCAACGAATACAATTCACTGCTTGGGTGATCACTCTTTATTCGTTTGATGAATGGAATTCATTACCAAAACGAACCTATTTAATGTACTTGATCATGATATCAATGAAAGCATTCACTGATATTATTAAGATCCGTATTCATAGTATGGATAACCAGTGGTACATTGACATAACGATTACGTTCATTGGACCAATATTGATAAAAATATTCATTGAGTCACTGAACTTTTTTATTGTATTCAGCTACCAATTTTTTTCTGTGTAAATATCCTTATTTTCAATAATACAAAAATCGTGCGGAAAAGTAAAAATCGTACGGAAAAGTAAAAATCATACGGAAAGTAAAAATCGTACGGAAAAGTACAACTTTCAAAACGAAAAATCCTGCGGAAAAGTTACTTTTCCGCACGCTCGTAGGAAAAAGGAATTAGTAATACCAATTGCTCAAACGGCCAAATACATGTGCGAACTTTTATAAATGATTCCTCTTGAGTAGGTGTTCTGATTATAATATTTGATTGAAGTGTTTCTATTAGACAAATCTATATTACTTAGTATCCATCATCTCATCTGTCATTTTACTTTTAACACTAGTGTTAAAAGTGGTTTTGAGAAAACGTCAGTTTTTAGTTCATATGTCAATGAATTGAAAACGTCATTTTTAATGACAGTTGTACAAAAAAGTTATTATTTATAAGAAATGTCCAAATAGTTATTTATGCAACAAGTGCAAAGAGTAGGTGTTTATTGCACTCGAGGTGAAATTGTCCAACGAGGCCATCAAGCCGAGTTGGTCAACACGTCGAGTGCAATAAACTCTTTTTGCACGAGTTTCATACAATATTTTTTCTACGTTCATGCAAAAACCAGAAAATGTTTCATTTAGGTGGCACTAAACTGTAAGGAAGGCATTGTTTGTTTAAATCTATCTGCTAAAAGTTATTCGAAAACATTTTGTGTAATTCAGATGATATTCCAAGGAAATAATTTTATTTTTAACAAATTTCATTTTCTAGTAATTTCAGAGTCCATTATATAATGAATATGATGAAACATGCAACTATTTAAAACGTAATACAATCTCACAGAAAATGGGCTAAATTTGACGTCGATTTGAAAGTTTATGTCTGTCATGATGACAGAACGCTATAGTAGAATGACAGATGAGTGCAATAAAGTCTTTATTGCACTCAGTGCAATAAAGAGACAGTTTTTTCACCAAATATAGTTCAATAAAGTTTTGTTTTTTGTATGAACGTAGAAAAATAACATTAAGTTATTAACCACTAAGACATAATATACCATTTATGTAATTTACATATTAAAAAATAATAATTATTATTTGAACCCAGTTGCCCCTTTCGTTTTGGGTCAACCGGACCACCCCAGACTACATTCCATTAGAGAACTGCAGCAATTGTAAGTGATTTTGTGAAAACGTCAGTTTTTAGTTCATGTGTCAATGAATTAAAAACGTCATTTTTAATAACAGTTGTACAAAAAAGTTATTATTTATAAGAAATGTCAAAAATAACATTAAGTTAATAACTACTAACACATAATATATCATTTATGTAATTTACATATTAAAAAATAATGGTAATTATTTGAACCCAGTTGCCCCTTTCGTTTTGGGTCAACCGGACCACCCCAGACTACATTCCATTAGAGAACTGCAGCAATTGTAAGTGATTTTGTGAAAACGTCAGTTTTTAGTTCATGTGTCAATGAATTAAAAACGTCGTTTTTAATAACAGTTGTACAAAAAAGTTATTATTTATAAGAAATGTCAAAAATAACATTAAGTTAATAACTACTAACACATAATATATCATTTATGTAATTTACATATTAAAAATAATGGTAATGATTTGAACCCAGTTGCCCCTTTCGTTTTGGGTCAACCGGACCACCCCAGACTACATTCCATTAGAGAACTGCAGCAATTGTAAGTGATTTTGTGAAAACGTCAGTTTTTAGTTCATATGTCAATGAATTAAAAACGTCATTTTTAATAACAGTTGTACAAAAAAGTTATTATTTATAAGAAATGTCAAAAATAACATTAAGTTAATAACTACTAACACATAATATATCATTTATGTAATTTACATATTAAAAAAATAATAATAATTATTTGAACCCAGTTGCCCCTTTCGTTTTGGGTCAACCGGACCACCCCAGACTACATTCCATTAGAGAACTGCAGCAATTGTATGGGGTGTCCGGACCGTTTTATAGGCATTCATTGACTGTGTTAACGTGATGGTTGCCTGAATGATCGATTAAAATATAGAAAACGTGCAGTGTCCTTTATTTTGTGGATATCTTTCAACAAAGAATCTTCCTAATAGCAAATCGATTTCACTTTTCATTACCTCGTACATAATCTCGATAATGACCATATGGCATCGAAAAATATTGCCTGCTTCCTATCCGTATATCTCGGATTGCCCATACTTCATCAAAACTCGATGGAGGACGACCATGGGACGAAAAGGGCACCCTCACATTTATAAAAAAACATATAAAAAACGCGGTAAAAAATGTGAAGGTAAAAAATTGCCGAAGGCCACCTTGTGTCTTGGCGAATCGAGGAAGAGCAGATGAGGAAGGGTTGCACTTACCTATCCCAAAGGGTATACCGTTATTTTAACCCCCGCGGTCGAAAAAAACCTTCCGCATTCCTTTCCCAACCGGCTCGAGAGACGTTCAAAATCGAGGTGGGGTCAAAAAATATTAGGATATCCAGTTCACATTATATACACGTTACATGGTAATAAATAATGGGTAATGGAAGGAACAAATAAGTCAATTTCTATTCATGCTTTATATGGAAAATTGTGAAGACGGTAGAATGTAGAAAATTGTAAGAATAATTGTCTCATAATATACGACTCCAATTTTGAAGGTGATTCGATATCAAATATTTCTTATATCTCGTACATTGGTCACCTGTATTTTTATATTGAACTGTTGGAAAGTTAGAAAGTTGTTCCTCAAGCCTCGAAAGCTCTTTTATCATCAGCTTTATGCCAAAACACCAGTCATTAAACAATATAAAGACAAGAAAAACTGTAAACCCATCGAACATTATCATTTCACCAGGTATAAAATCAAGGCCGCTGTAGTACCGAGAGCCGAAAAAACAATTGGACAAAAATGTTTCACATACTTAGGCCCAAAATTATTCAATGAATTACTAGGAGAACTAAGGAAAATCAATTCGAGGAATCTATTCAAGCTCAAAATTAAAAAATGGTTGATAACAATCCCTCATAGCACTTTGTACGACTTTTTGAATATGAAAACCCAAGCTATAAACCTGGAAAAATAATTTTATTTGTATGTGTGTTTTGCTTGTTATTTTATATGTACTTATGTATTGAAGTTATTCTGCCAACACTCAATATTTTATAATATTTTATAAATGCTAATTTTTATCTAAAATTTCAACAATGTCTATTGTTTGATTGTAAAAATTATCTCACCTTAGTGTTATAACACCGCCCCTAATAGTTTTTAAATTTACTGTAACATACCACGTACAGCCCTAGGCTTGTGGTTTTTCTGTTTTTTTGTCAAATAGTCAACTGTTTTGATGCCAACATATTTATGTACACTTTCAAACAAACATTATTAAATATATATATATATATATATATAAACTATTCAATGATACTCCACTTAATTTTTTCCTTGAAATCCGCCATTGAGGTAATTGATTGCATGAGCCCCACTAACTTAAAAGAAAAAACTTTGAAGATATACTTGAAATTGTTATTTTTTACAGAATTTTCAATACAAATGGGAAATTTTTTTATAAAAAATATTTCCTACGAAATTGCCAGGTTCCAAACTCAAAAAACTTCATAATACTTTGATTGCCTCTTTCTCTATATGATAACATATGAAAACGGAATTGAAGTAGGTACATTGATAAGTCATTTGAAAAATAAGCTCATGATTGAACATAGTTATCTCAAATTACGCCACTGTCGCGTACCTATTCCAGAATTGTGTATACATTTTTTTGTGTCCTCTATTATGATAAACTCATAATAGATTATGATAAACTCATAATCGGAAATTATGGAAAGGAGCGAAAATATAAAGTTTTATCCAACTAGCCAGTAATAAATCGATCAAAGGATGAGGAAAACCTCGCTGTTTCTTGGTTAGTTTCTGTTGTTTTGCTGCGGTCTTCTTTGGTCGAAATCTCCAAACGTTTCAACTGCAACTGCGGCAGTCATCTTCAGTGGCTGGTCGGAGTACTCGTCTTGACGTATCAACTGAAACTCGTTTCTGGTTAATGGGTCGTCTTAAATCAGTTTCATTCTTCTGCAAGATTTCGTTGTGTTTCCAATTGTTTCAGATATTTCTGAAGATTGATTCATCTGCTTACTCCCCCGGGAATGTTCCATATAATGTACATTGGTATGCCTTGTAGAACGATTTTTCGTTTTGGAAGTTGTTGATAAAAATCGTGCGAAAAAGTTACTTTTCTGCACGATTTTTGTATTGTTGAAAAGAGGATATTTAGGACTAACAAAATGATCTACGTAACTATTCTGTCTTATGTGTCATTTTGTAGCATTATTAAAAAACTTTTTTTTCATAAATAAATAAGATGGACAAAAACACTCGTAGTAAAAACATTGTACCTAACTCTTGCGGAAAATGTCTTTTCACCCTTGACGGCTTGCCCGAACTCCCGTCGCGTGCGGAAAAGTACTGCTTTCCGCACGTGTTAGGTAAATATCTATTTAGGATCAGCTGTCGTCACTTCGAAATGACGTCAAAATATGGCCCACAGAGACTGCCCATTGAATGTTGCAGGTATCAAAGCCTTCAATTGTAGAGCGCTTAGATGTACAAAAAGTGAATTTTATAGAATGGAGAGACGTTCTACTGGTATGTCGAATTTCTTTGTTGAATATATTTTTTACTTCTCGTGCACTTTGGACTACCCAACTTTCCTGGACTACTTCGATAACCTCCTGGATATTTTCGTTAACCCACTGGATTCCTCCTTTAAACTTCTCAAATCATTGCCTAACCACTTGGATTTTTTCAGGAGTTCCTTGACTCTCCCTCTGATATCTCTGACTATTTTGGTGAAAACCAGATAATATAACAGAATTTCGCAAGAAGTGTTTTGACGAGAACCCATGAAAATATGAAGATTACTATATCGAAAGAAAAAGATACCATTATCTGATTAACTGAACACAAAAGTGAAGTGACCGTAGGGATATATTAAAATCGGAGATTGCTGTTGGCTGATGCAATTATTTTACAAAGAGAAGTTTATTGGTTCAAAGGTAAATCAAAGAGTTCGCGTACATGAATGCCAGCAGAGGCATGAAGATACAATCAAAACCTCCAACCAATTGAGACGACGAAAGTCCAGAACTAGAGAATAATCAAGTTACCAGATTAGACGAACTCACCATTTCATTTTAGCGCTATTAAATTTGTCACGGCGTTTTTCCAGTAATAAGTAATAAAATACATCTACCTTTTGGATGTATTTATTACTACACCAATAAAAGCATTTATTATTATTATTATTATTATTATCTCATTCTGAAATCTCTGGTGAATTTGACTGATTTGTTGCAGAAGTTTTTCAATATTCTGACTACTGGACCTTGGTATTGTTTTCTTCCCATTTCGAGTTGGCGAACAACAATATTTTGTTCCTGTCTTGTTATGACATACTTATTGATATGGATAGAATGTGCTTGAATTAGGATGGAATACGGTAGGTCCCAACGAAACGAAGAATGCTTCCTTGCTGTGCTTCCGGATATACCTGAATATATTTCTGAAGTAATCTAACAAACTTCAAAAGTAATGTAAGTAATGTAATGTTTATCGAACATGGTATGAACGAGCGATATTGAAGAAAAGGAGGTAGATGTGGGTATTCTTTTTACAGGTTTGGATTTTGCAAGTTCCTGGAAAGAGGCCTTGGCAACTAACTCAATAGCGCTGCCGATTGTTAAAAAACGAAATGGTGAGTACGTCTAAATCTGGTAACTTGATTATTCTCTAGTTCTGGACTTTCGTCGTCTCAATTGGTTGGAAGTTTTGATTGTATCTGCATGCCTTTGCAGGTGAGTACTCTAATATTGTGCGTGTGAGATCACTTAGCGCAGTAATGCGTGTGATTCCGCTCCTCTGTTGGCATCCATGTACGCGAACTCCTTGATTTCCCTTTGTTCGGCCAACAGATATTTCCGATTTCAATGTCTGCCTACGTTCACTTCACTTTTGTGTTTGGTTAATCGGATAATGGTCTCTTTGTCTTTCGATGTAGTAATCTCCATATTTTCATGGGTTCTCGTGAAAACACTTCTTGCGAAATTCTGTTCTATAATCTGGTTTTGTCGTGTTGAGAAACATAGCTCCATTAAGTAGCGTTAGATTGAAAGCAGACCTTGATTTTTGTTCGAAAATAGGAATAGGATATTACAAATAAATCACATTTTTCATTTTTCATTCAACAGGCCTTGATGTTATACTTGTTTTCGACACTCCTGTTCATCTCGGAAGTCTTGGTTTTTTCAGTATAAGTCCTCTGTGATGTAGACTATTCCGGAGTCTAATGATTCCTGGTTAATGCGTATGCACATCTTGTTTCCCTCCAATGTTGTAACGATCTCAATCTTTGTTGAACTGGGATGAATGGAGCTGTTAGTTGAGGATACTACAGCGTTTGAGGTGCGGAATTGTCTATTCTTTCAACTTTCACTTCGAGGAAAAGTTGAACAATGTCGTAGTCGGCTTATACTCGGTGAACTCAACAACAATCCCTCATGCTGTTTATTCTTGAGAAGAAGAACCAAATTTATTCATTTTCTTGGTTCCACAAACTGTTGGAGTCATTCACGTAACTGAGCCACAGGGTTGTTTTATATTAGGTTTGTTTTGGCTACTTTCATAACCGGTTCTGAACTAGTTCTGAGCAGTCGCACATTCCAGTGTAAGCCTATTTGAACAAAATTTGTCAGTCCTCAATTGGGCTACAACTTTGGACGGTTCTGGGACCGTTCTAGTTCAGGACCAAAATATACATTTTTTTTCTCTCAGATAGTCGGTTTCTCGAAATTGTTTATTTTCTTGTAGATATTATGAGTTGTACAAGCAGTAATGGAGCAATTCCAATAACGCTTGGACAGATATGTCAGTATTCATGGTATTTTCTTCTTCGACTTTTTTATTGATTTACGATGCAGAAAAACTCAAAGTCATTGATGTTACGAAGGAATTTCTGCATGGCAATAAAGCTGAAAGTTGAAGAACAAAGTTCAAATAAATAGTGACAACGGAGTCCTAAGGTTTCCTCTAAGGATTAGTTGTACTGGTGCAAGGAATTTCGCTGGGTTTTAGGTTCCAAAACACTCTAGGTTAATGGTACGCTAAGTTTGTTAATTTTTCGGAAACCATCCAGATGAGGTGAGGTGTTTTGATATAACGTGGAGTTGTAGTTTTTTTTTTCTATTATAGTGGATGTTCGATCCTTCTGTAGGAGTTTGTATTTTCTATTGGGATTATGCCTCTATTTAACCACTGTCCTCCTGGGAATACACAGAATGGAAACCTGGATTTCATTGAGAGACTTAGCAGACATATCGGTTCGTCTATGATTCCGAAAATATTCTGGTTTCGTCAAACTTAAATTCGTATTGGTTCAAATGTTCAGTAAGCGATTTGGTTTTTCAATCTGTAACCGGATCGTTAGCCTCCTCCTATTGATCTTGTAATGTATTTCTCACTTCCGCATATTGAGAATTCACAGCCTCTAAAACTCTACTTTTTCATCAAGTCTCACATACTTTATTTAATAAGAGTCCTTTCTTATGTTTTGAATCACTTTCCATCTCTTTGTGGAAAAGGAAAAGAAAACAAATAGACGTTGGAATAGGTACTCCAAAAATAATGATATCGATTTAATCATTTTTCTGCAGCATCGGAAATTAATAAGTTCCGGCTGTGACACCACCGACACCCATAAGGATTAAAAAACTCTTGATTGCCCATTATATTGGCTCCAAAAATGCTTCATACAAAGATTATGATATTATTTCTATAAGCGAACGTATCATTTGAGAGTATCATTTTTGAAGTGCCATGTGATCATCAGACATTAAATTCTTAGCTACATCCTGTATAACATCAATAGACATATTCGACCACACAGCGCCTGAAGCATTCCAACTTCTCCAACAATTTCAACTCAGACACAGATGATATAAATTTATAAATAACCATCCCAATGCAGCGTCAGCATTTCACTTGCACTTTTAATTTGATCTATAACTATTTCAAGTTCTACTCTGTTTTATTTTACCGAAGTACAGAGGGCTAAATCACGCACTCATCTCCAACATTACATCTTATACAGCTTTCAAGTCCTTAAAACATATTCATCGGAGATGCGCAGTCTGAATTGCCTGAATTATTCTTTAATGGGCAGATAGCCATCATGGTTTACGATTTTTTGTTATTGTAGATTCACATTCCTAAGTGATGATCTCTTTAAAATGTAATTATTGCATGAACATCTTCACTATATCCTCAACTTGTTAAGTGTTGGGCGGTCATTCAGTTATGACGTGAGTTTTCTTCATTACCACTGGGTGGATTTCCATTTTATTGTTTGGATTCGTCAATTGTTTTCTTTCGTACTGAGTAATTGGGTAACTAGTAGGTATCAGATCGATCTTTAGGTAGCATTTGGCCCGATTTCTATTTTTGAAAAATGTCTCGAGTGAATCGCTGTATTTTTCAGGTTTTCTAAATCAGTAAATCGTCCTGGAGCGCTACGGAAAGTAATAATAATAATAACCGTTCTCTATCCGCAAATACTATTCCTTTCGTGTATGTGACTGTTCATGAAGATTGTCTTATTTTTGTACTGTGAAAATGTTTATTTTAGATACAAAAGAGTTGCGAAGTAACAATAAAATAATATATTTCAATAAAAAAGTGATAATCATTATAATTCTCTCGTTATCAAACATTCAACAGTGTGTAGCCATGGGGAAAGTGAGATAGTAGTGGTGGTAGGGCTGGTTCTCCACCCCGTGAGTGAGGTAAGGATTTGAAAAAAAATCTTGTCGGTTTCAGTCGTCGAAAATTACGGCAAAAAATATATTGGTCGGGGTGGGTGGGCTTGTATCTCCTCCTTCTCGGAGAAAATGGCAAAAACTAGCCCAAATGAAATAGGAAAAATATGTAAAGTTTATAAAAACATGGTATCATAGAAGCACTAGATGAAAAAATTATTTTGTCAGAACCCTGTCTGTTTCATTGGTTCGTATAACAGTTATATCAGAATTCCAAGACCATTATGATGACATGACTGACATGACATGACTCCAAAAACATGTGTTTCCCAGATTATAATAAAGTTTCGATGATAATCGTGCCAGGTCGTAGGTATCACTTCGCATGCAATCTTGAAAACTCGAAGCGTCTTTAATTTGACGCACTATTTTTACGATTATGTGCGAATTGAAACGCTCTTACACGATTATCATCGAAAATTGATTATAGTCGGAAAAACAAGAAATTTCTTGTTGTGATATTCATAACTGTTACGAACCAATTTAAAATTCAGAGTTCTGGAAATATATATATTTTTAAAATTTAGTGTTCTCTGATGTGGAGAACACCGAACGTCAGCTGACCGGAGCAGAGCCGCAATAATACTGGAACTCCCGGATGGAAGAAACTGTGTAATTTCGAACAGCGGTTTCCAAGATTTTACGAATTTTCCGAAAAAATTTAAAATTTCCACAATTTTTTTTTCGAATTTTTCACACCTGCTATTCGTTATAAAATGGCATTATACACCCGTCTTTCACGGGAGCACAAGAGGTTAGATTACATCCTGAATTTTTGATATTTTTCCATACTAATGTATTTATAAAAATAATTCTCCAACTTTGTTGGAGGATTTCTGGTCACGAATTATTTCATGAAAAAGTACACATGAGTGAGTATTTTCAAGGTGAAATTCAGTAACCCATATTAACGGATTGTTTTTTCATAAAAAAAATATTAAAAATAATCTCAACCCTCCCCCAAACAAATAATTTCAAGAAGATTTGTACGTATGCCTATTAAAATGTGTGATTAGTATGCAAAAGATTATGTTCAGAACTATTTAAATAAAAA
This sequence comes from Chrysolina haemoptera, assembly GCA_958298965.1. Taxonomy (NCBI): domain Eukaryota; kingdom Metazoa; phylum Arthropoda; class Insecta; order Coleoptera; family Chrysomelidae; genus Chrysolina; species Chrysolina haemoptera. Next base: position 21,815,005 of record OY282592.1, on the reverse strand, counting down.
CCCCATTAGGAAATATTGTTTTGATTTGCATGAATGTTCTCACTTCATAATAGTGTTAAAATCGTGTCAATTATATTTTTTGAATATGAAATTTTGAATAATTTTCGATGCCTACAATTTTATTGGCCAGTGAAAAATAAACTCTTGTTTCTGAACTTGGCAACATGAACGTAACTAGTGGATTGAAAGTGAATTATACTACCTTTTTAGAATAACTGAAATGTCATAGTAGGAATTTGAAAGAAGATCAACATTAAAATAAATAAGGAAATATAAACGGCATATTATATTTTACTCAGTTTGAAACACTGTATAAATCATTTTCCAAATGCTCATCCGTTCCTGAAATTCTGATATTTGGGTAGCACCCACTAATCAGAATATGGTAAGAGTCGGTGGCTTAGCAAGCTGGTGATAATACGTATGTCTCTAGCGCTACCGCTTGATTTTTAGGCATTATCTTCGCTGATTCGAAATCCCATGCGTATTTTTTGCGAATTTGTTTTTTCGGAAACTAAACAAATTTTTGTTATTGATGATTATGATGAAAAACAAATGTATGGTTTGACAAATGGAAAAATAGGTAAGTTCCCGAATAATTATGGAAATTATTATCCAGAAGAAGAAAAAATATTTTTATGAAATTATTGGTTTTTACGCCAAACCGATCCTACGATTGGGAGCTATTTATCTTATTGCCGCTTCCAGCTACGTAGTTTAGTTACGGACAAGTGCTTCGTTATCTCCACACAGAAAAAAATTGGGACCTGAATACAATGAAAAAGTTCATAGGCTCAATGAATATATTTATCAATATTGGTCCAATGAACGCAATCGTTATATCAGTGTACCACTGGTTATCCATACTATGAATACGGATCTTGATAATATCAATGAATCCTTTCATTGAAATCATGATCAAGTACATTAAATAGGTTCGTTATGGTAATGAATTCCATTCATCAAACGAATAAAGAGTGATCACCCAAGCAATTAATTGTATTCGTTCACCTGATGAAACTGTATTCATCAGATTAATTATTATTGTTCGTTCTACGAATAAATGTTGTATGATTGATACAATGATTCAGTTTAGTTCGACGATGGATATTTTTCATCAATCCAATGAACGGTGATTATTAAGTATCGGTTATTCCTTGATTCAATAATTGATATACATTAAATCACTGAACTAATTATTTTGTTTATCATTTTAATAAGTGGTATTTATTCAATCATTGCATATCATTCGTAAATGCAATGAAGGCCTCCCACTGATATTGAGCATACAGTGAGTTTCCGAAAGATATGCAAAATAATTTACATGCATTCATCAGAACATCGCAATCCTGATTGGAAGGCGTATCTCCAAGTTATCTTTTATTTCGGCTGGCTCCTTTCGGAACTCTTCGGATCTCTGTAGTCTCTGCTACCTGAGGAAATGCTTCAACGATCGCTTCTGTCTGCGTAAGTTAACCGGCTCTGTGCAAACAACGAAGTCGTGCGGAGTGGTCCCTCTAGTGGAGGCGCTGTATACTGCCAGCTAAAGCTAACTTGCCAGCAACGGAGATTTCTATGCAAGGATTCGGCTGAACAGATGCGGCAAAATTTATGAGTATATTTAAACACGAGATGGCTTGGTTCAACATAAGGCTTATTATTATATTCATGAACATATTAATTAGGGAGTTATAGAATGGGAGGAAAATGTTGCTTCTATCTGCTTAACAAAACTGGGACTTAGTAATTTCGCTACACCTTCTATGATCTTTCCATAGCCCCAATAAAACCTGTGTGTAGATCTGAAAATAGATTATCATTGATTTCGATAAACTTGGATTCATTGTAACAATAAAATCATCTCTGGGACCATTAATTACGTTCATTGATATGATGAACAATTTCAAATGGATTCAGTATACCCCTTTCATTACCTCAATGCACTTTTCCAAAGCAGCAACGAAACCTGTTCATAAATGTAAACAAAGATCATCTTTGATCTCAATGAACTTGAATTCATTGTATCAATAAATACCTTCGTACATCAGTGAATGTTTAATCATTATCACGATGAAAAGTTAATTGTGCCAATGAAAGGTAATAAACGGTATTCATTGATATTATGTACCACATTTTTTTCATGAAATAATATACATTGTTCCAATGTACTTTTTTCTTCATTTTAATAATATTTTTCAAAGCCGTAACGAAATATATTCATAGGTCTGAAATTAGATCATCATTGATCCCAGTGTACCCCTTTCCTCACCTCAATAAACTTTTCCGCAGGAACAACGAAAACTGTTCATAAATATAAGAAACGATCATCTTTGATCTCAATAAACTTGAATACGTTGTATCAATAAATACCTACAAAAGTCAGTGAATATTTATTCATTGCCACGATGAAAAATGTATTTTGCCAATGAACGGAGAGGTAAAAAACGGCATTTATTAATATAACGTACCACATTTTTTTCAGTGCACTATTGCTCTTAAAAATTATATGCCCACATACCCAAGATGTGCGGCGCAATGATGAAATTTGACTTTCGTGATAACAAGGCCTCTTCACTCAACAGACACTTTGAGATAGCTGTTGCAAACCAAACAGGAGATGGCAACTGCCTCAAATGGTCTTGACCGAATATCCTATGAATTTAGAAGATGGAAGTTATGTTGCATCAAGATCTTTCACGAGATGGTCCAGTGCGAAGAAATGTTTACCTGTTGTAACTGTGGCAAAGTGAGTGGAGATCTTTTTTTTCTTACCTCATCCCTTGATATATTGTAGGTCAGGCACTGAAAAAGATAATTAATTTTAAAGTTTTTTTGGCTCAAGTTTCGTTTAGCTAGAATCATCGAAAAAATGTCCCATGCTAATGGTTGCTATGGCAACGAGTAAATTCCAGATTTCCATGGTGCCGAAAGGCGTGGTTGTCAAGTTGTCGCTGTTGCCAAGTTGTCGCTGTTGCCAAGTTATGGACGCTAGAAATTATTAAAAATAGATTTATGGAAATTTCGGTTAAAGAAAATTAAAATAAATCATCTTCATCTTCATCAGTATGTATAATTGTAAATTTTCGAAGTTGTGGTGGGGACATGTTGGTTGATTGGACTCTCGACATCATTATGAATCCAAAGGCGCAGAGTTTAAAAAGTTTGTATCTATTTTCTTTTGTCAATCTGGCTTCGATCACATATGGAAAAAGCGATCGCTTGTCTTACGGGTCACATACTAAGGTAATCAATATTTTTTTAAAAACGTATTATTATGACATTTCAACTCACCTGTACACTCACCTGTACCGCGGAAAATTGACGGCATAGTGCTAACGTTTGTTTCTCGACCAGTAATTCAACATTTTATATGACTCGTGGTGTATAGAATCACCCCCTGAAAATGTTCCTGGGCTTGTGGTCTATAATAATGATTAATAAGTGATAACATTCTAGTACTTATAAATGGTGAATATTCTGTTCTTTCGTTGATATAATGTACTTGAGAGTAGTTCAATTTTTCCACTTTGGCGCTGGCACCTAATGTTGAATCCCCAATTGTCCGCCTGAAGCGATCGCTTCGCTCGCGGTTCTTCATTCACTTCATTCATAGAATAGAATATGGCGACTTCAGGTGGAGTAAGATGTATCGAATAATCCGATTATATTTTGTTATAACTGGACAAGTTGTTTAGAAAGCATTTTTAATATAAAAAATCATTTTCAAGTTGACAAATTGGCAACCAAACATTTTACACAACGGGGGTCGGAGTTTTGTTTGCTCCTCATCATAGCAACGGTTGTCACGACCGACGTTAACTTTTCCTTAACGGAGTTTAGCTAAACTAAAGCGGACAACGTGGCAACCAAGCATTTCCGCCCCACGAGAATCGGGTGTTTGTTTACTCGTTGCCATAGCAACGGATGCCATGTCATCAGTTTTCCATAACTGATTCAGCTAAAGAATAACTGACCAATTTTTGCAACCACGTCGAGGTTAAGAGTACATCTCGACAGGGCAGTCATACCGTATATGACGAGGAATAAAATAGAGCTGAATCCGAAAAACAGAATTCATGAACTTCATGACGAGGAGGAAGAACGTCTCTCTTCCCGGGTGGTTCAGGGTTCTAGGAGGCAACCGGATAGATGAGTCAGACTCAGTGCGGTACCTGTACAGGCGTCTGTTCTTGCACAAGCACGTTAGCTTGGCGGCTCAGCGAGGGGCGGCAGCGGCCAGGCGAGTGTACCCGCTCATCGCGAGGACCTCAAAGCTGAGTGCAGAAAACAAAGTGCTTCTGTATAAGCAGGTTATCAGGCCAGTAATGACCTACGCCTGCCCAGTGTTCTGCGGCGTCTCCAAAACCCAAATGGGGAGGTTGGAGATTATGCAGAACAAAGTACTTCAGATGTTCACGAATAGTGACAGGTACATTCGACTGGCCGATTTGCGTGAACTGGCCAAGATCAACAAGATTGAAGAATTCATGAAATCGCAAGCCGATAAATTTTATCGAAACCACATCCGGGGAAGCCCTTTGACTAAGGACATAACAGTCATCAGAGATCACCCTAAACGAAACTATATTTACCGACCAATTGTTGAAATGAGAACTACTAAAGTTTCACGACATAATCAAAAAACCACGAATAACGTTTAGTCATATATCTATATAAGTTGTGAATGTTGAGTTATTGTTTATTCCAATTTCATCAATTGAAAAAGCTACAAGGACGTATTTATTTATTTATTTAATTATTTTAAATTCACAAAATAATTAAAGGAAGTGATATCAGGACGGGTATTGAACTAAATCTGGCAGATATGTGTGCAACACTATTGCAAGCGATTCTTGTAATCGAACACAAGAGCTTGTGCTTTTTCGACCGAAGTTACACCCTGCAGACTAGTTCGGACAGGTTTATAGTGACCTTAGCCAAATGAGTTGTTGAGCTTGATACTTCGAATCCTCGTATTTATTTGTTACGCTCCGCTAAACTTCTCAGATTTTGTCCGTCAAGTATTAATCAGGTAAGTAGTTGTTTTCTCTTAGATATTTGCCTCATATTTATCACTTCGTAGGAATGTTTGGAGATATAGGTATTTCGACATTATCGAAATTATTCGTTTCATTTCTTCATTACTCAACGACAAGATTTCCCAGAATTTTCTTACTGGATTTTTTGTACCTCTGAAATTTTTTATGTACGTCTTGCCGTGTAAAGACCTGCACACGCATGCGGTGAGAAGCTACGCATATGCGTTCGTACTGAATCCATTCGTGCTCTCTGCAAGCGTTGAATACTTTTATTGTCGCATATGCGTGAGTGCTCAAGTCTTTTCGCATCCATCCGTCCAAAGATGTCTCAAGAGTTGGTAATGGTTTTGCCAATATTTCCCACGCATACTTCTCGGTTTTAGAGTAACAAGAACTTATTTTTTAGATTCTTAAGGGTGTCTTTTATATAAATCGATTAATTATGAACAGTTTCTAGAGGAACGACACATTTACCCATCCAATTGAGCGCGAACGAACACGTATGTTTCTTTGATGTGTGCCAAAAAACCGACACCGCTGTGGCTCACGGTATGCGTCGCTCACGTCCTTGGCGAGGGGTGACGCATGCGGCGAGATCAAAATTGTGTACAAGGGAGACCAAAACAGGAATTTTCAGAAGTGAACTACCCTTAGGTACTCGCTACACTATTAGAAAAGTTCACTTGAAAAAGTTGTTTAGAATAAAAAACAATACAGATTTGAAATCACAACCATCTACATAACAAAAGTTTTCCTATTTTTTTATTTTATTCAGTTGATTGTAAATAGGCAGATTTGTATTATTGGTTGTTCAGCATTACTTAATTCATTCAAGCATATTCTTCCATTAAATCATACTGATAGTTTTTATAGTGAAATTTCAAATTTGTACCAAAAAACTAGTAGGTATAAATTTAAACAATTTTCAACAGACGTCGATATTCTAGTGCAAATAATTAACTGGACCAAATTTTTGCAACAAAATATAATTATAATAATGGCTACAGAATCATAAAAAATGGTGATTTCAAATATTGTTTTTTTGATAATGTCGAAAATAGGGGTTGTTTTCTTTTGATCAAAATTCTAATTTTTTGTGCTCCACTGTATATCATTGAGGAATTTAGAAATCTGATGTCTTCAATGACAGATTTTCGCAATGCATCAACTTATTTTAATGATAAAATTTGCTGACAAATGGATAATAAAAAAAGTTTCCCATGTGGTGCAAACTTTTTGAAACAAACTGTATAGTGTATTTCATACTCAAAAATAATAACTTTTCATTTTTATGTTATCAATTTTCATTATTCCCGCAGGAAAAAAAATATTATTTTCTCTCAATTTGTGTTTTAAAAAATTGTTGTTTTTATCAAGCCATATCTCCTTAGTATATATGTTAAATGGTCGAGGAACTCATCTAACTTCATGAAATTATCAGCATCATTTGAATGTTATAAATAATTAAAAAAAATGCTTTTGTGTTTGGGAATATTTTTCTACCTCACCTCCATTTCGTCCAAGTTAGGACCCTAAAGAGTACACGTAAAGGCACGGTGAGCTGGTCCGAGTAAGGTCGATGGCCTGTTAAAACACGCCTTTGCTTTTTATATTTTTTACCTTATCAAAAGAACGCGGGGTATTCTTCGTTCTATAGCTAGATTGCTTTGCTTCAAGTTGAAGACTTCCTTCAGTTAATTCTAGAGACTGAGAACTGATCATTACCAATCAAAGTTTGTTGAGGGGTCTTCGATACCACCGCTTCGAATTTCATTTCAGTTTATTCAATGACTAGATGATTAACAATAATTTGCTCTAGATGAAATTTTATGAAGTGTGCATTGGGCGAAAGCTAAGGGGTCGTTTTTTCGTTTGAGCAGGTATTGCGCTAACTCGATTTTATTCAGTTGTTTACCGACCTTCAGTATTGGTATTACTGTTTTTTTCAAGAAGTTCAAAACTGTTGGCGCTATAATAGATCCTCGCGGAACACCGGTGTCAACAATAAATGACCTCCTAAGAGGAATTTTCATGAAAGCAAAGTGCAGAAGGCAGACCATATGATGGATTATTTTCATCTTTTGCTTCTGATGAAAATAAAATACTGTAATATACAGGGAACTCCGTCAACATCGAAGAAAAGGAGATAGAGATAGCAGTTATTTCTGATTTTTTGGAGATAATACTTTGCAAGATATAAGTTTCTAGCCAATAAGTTCCAAAGCGCCTCCGTTCATTGAAAGAGTCCTAAGTCCTTAGAAAATACCTTGGAAGACTGAACTCGTCATTTTATTTTCGATGAAACTGCTAACGGTGTACGCCAGTAGAGATAGACATGAAAAATCGAAAATTTAACAATATTAGAGAAAATTCCAAAAGTTCTGCAAACTTGACAGATACATCGGTACGGTGTTCCGCAAGACACAGTTCTAGGACCGGTTCTATTTAACATATATGTTAACGACTTATTCTTCATTCAAAGTTCGAGCGATATTTTCGCATTTGCAGATGACACTGTATTGATATATTCAAGTAACTCTTGGGATGACTTAAAATCAAAAGTTAAGGATGATTTCGTTCATATAAAGAACTGGTTTGATCACAAGCTACTTACCCTAAACCTTGACAATACCTCATATCTTCCATTCAGTATTAATAAAACAACAATACCAACATTCCAGAGCCTATATGAAGTTTAGAAACTTTTTCAATCACAGCTGAACACGAAGTAAAATACCTAGGCGAAAGTAGTATTCTCACACTTCATTATGAAAAAGCTAAACTGTATGTTATTCAGATTCAGAGTACTGAAGAAGATCTTACCCCCTAGACAACTAAAAATATTATATCATTCGCTAGTAGAAAGCCATATCCGATATGGAATTTCTGCCCGGGGGTGTTCGTCAAAGACACATATGAACTCTCTTGAAGTACTACAAAAAAGATTTCTGAAAATAATTTTTTCAAAAAACCGGATAGTCTTTACGAAAAATCAGGTGTTTTAGATGTAAGACAACTGCACAAAATGTTATTTGTCATTACCATCAAAATAAAACAAGTGTTTCTCATAAGTTCGTAACAAGACAAAAACACAACTATGTAGTCCTTCATGAAAAAAGCACTAGGGCAGAAGTCTTATGAATTTGTTGCTCCAAAATTGTATAACTTTATACCGAAGGAAATGAAAGATACCACCAGAAAAAAGTTGAAAATGTATATCAATGCAAACCCGCGCAAACTTTTAACTAATTTTCTTGAAATTGAATAAGTCCCCCACTACGTAAGTGGTGTTATATCCATTTTTCCAGTTGAATTTATACTATTACCCATTGTACTATTATTAATGTTTTTTTACATTTACGAACAACTGTCATTGTCTTTCTGTACTCGAAACAAGTGTTTTCATATAGTGTTATTATATTACTCTGTTATTGTATATTGTGTTATTGTATAAGTATTTTATATTGTAATATTGTTTTATTATTAGTGTTTTTATTTCAACAAACGACTAATTATCAATGTATTTATCTCTGTACTTGAAACAAGTTTTCAATCATTTACCAAGGTTCCTTTTATTCCCATGATATTTTATCCTCTTATTCATTATCATTGTATTATTATATATTGTTTTATATTATTCCATTCCACTGTATATGCATATTTTTGTGAATAAAAAAACAACAACAACATCGGAAAAATATTCCGAAGAGTTGTGTAGATTTGCAACCTTTTACGATGACCGAAACAAATATTTTCTTAATTCGTGGTCCTTTTTTTGATCAATGTGGTCTCGAAATAATTGCAAAAGTTATGCAACTTTGTTGCAAATTTTGAAAACACTTATTCTGATGCATTCACAAATTTGCAACTTTGTACACGATCCAGAACTTCATGCCATTTTGAAAAATCTAATTAATTTACAAATCAGTTTTTTGCAAATTGCATAATATACAACGACCAGTAAGATCAGAAACGATCACTCAGAAATTATGAATTGATGAAGGAAACCTTTCTCTGCTCTGAAGATTCAATTACTTTTTCCTACGAAAAATCGTGCGGAAAAGCTACTTTTCCGCACGATTTTTCGTTTTGAAAGTTGTACTTTTCCGAACGATTTTTAATTTTCCGTACGATTTTTACTTTTCCGCACGATTTTTGTATTGTTGAAAATGAGGATATTTAGGACTAACCAAATGATCTATGTAACTATTCTGTCTTATTAGTCATTTTGTAGCATTATTATAAAAACTTGTTTATTAAAAACCTTGTTTTTTTATAAATAAGATGGACAAAAACACTCGTAGGAAAAATATTGTACCTAACTCTTACGGCTTGCCCGAACTCCGCTCCGCGTCGTTCGTGCAACTGCCGTAGCGTGCGGAAAAGTACAACTTTCCGCACTTGTTAGGTAAATAACTATTCTCTGGTGGTGTAACTATACTGTTGCTCTACCCAAGGAACGTCAACCCGAGAAGACACTAAATAGATCGAATCATCTCTCTGTTTTCTCCTTAATCATAGTAATACGGCGTGAGGAAAAATCAGAGAATATCACATAAATTAATTGAGATTGGATGGTTGAATATGGAAAATAGAAGAGTTTATCATGCGGTCACTTTATATTACAAAATTATTTTATCTAAAATTCCTTCATATTTGTACAAGAAAATATCTTTCAGGACAGATAAACATAACTTAAATCTACGATATAAAGTATTATTATCCCCACCTAAATTCAAAACTGAAATGTTCAGGCGATCTTTTACCTACCAAATTTATAAATTATATAACTCCGTTCCTGAAAGTTTGAAGAACCTCAGTATTACTTGCTTCAGATCTGAATATAAAAATAATTTATTCAAAACACAAGTCTAGATACTCCGCTACCCCGCTGCCAAACTAACAAACATAACGATTTTCATCACTTATCACTCATTTCTCTCATTATCTATTATCTATTTGTCGATTACAAATACACACTAATATGATTCCTTCGACACACTGTATTAGGGTTAAGTGGAAGAACATTTTCGTAGTAAAACTATCGTTTTTCTGCAGAAAATGAACTTCGCCCTTTATTTTCAGAAATGTTTCGATTATTACATACAATGTACATTATTTGAAAATAATAAAGACCTTTATTATTATTAATACATGATTAATTAACAAATTATTGGGTTATATATCGATAACTTTTTGCATATTCACAAACAGTGTCAGTTTGACAGTTGAAATAATCCGACCACGAAGCGGGAGGACAATTCTGTGGAACTGAAAGGATTTGTAATCCAGTACGATTGGGTTTTGAGACAAGAATCGATTGTAGCACCACCAAATTTGGTATGCTAGTAGTTGGAAACACGATAACCAAAAAAATGTTTAATAAATAAATAGATTTTTGCTGTAATCTTGACAAGTATATGATTCATCGGACAAACAACTCAATAGGGTGGAAAACAATTCAGTTTTCCACAAAAAATTATTCTTAGTAATTTCTTATGAAATGCCGACATCAAATTTCAAGTTCACCCTAACCCGCCGCTGAAAGTTCTCGCGGAGCCGAATATTTGATTGGCCATAACTCTGCTAAAAATGATCGAAGAAAGAAAAAGAAGAGTATCGTTTCTGAAGACTCCTACTTTCTCATGCAAATATAATATGCGAGTATTTGAGTACCTAAAATGTGTTTTGTCGCACTTCACAGAGATGTTTGCGGATGATCCGAAAATCCTGAATATAGTAAATATGGAATTATTATACTGACGCAGCAACCCATACCCTCTTTGGACTATATGCAACAATTTCAAAGTAGTATGACAGGTCCCACTTATACATGCCAAAAAAGAAACTTTGTTTTACTCCTGCCTCATTTTCAACTTACCCATAAAATCGGCATTCTCTTTACTAAATGTTGAAAATAATCGCTTATTCATATCCTGCATATATATATTTAATAACACTTTTGTGAAATGCAAACCACTTTGAACTGACAATTGTCACTTTGAACTGGCAATTGTCACTTTGAACTGGTAATTGCCACTTTGAACTGGCCATTGTCACTTTGAACTGGCAATTGCCACTTCGAACTGACAATTGTCACTTTGAACTGGCAATTGCCACTTTGAACTGGCAATTGTCACTTCGAACTGACAATTGTCACTTTGAACTGGCAATTGTCACTTTGAACTGTAAATTGTAACTCAAAAAAGATATTTATTGCCAACTGCATGCATAAATATGGTTGTTTTTGCCCTTTAACAATTGCCAGTTCAAAGTGACAATTGCCAGTTCAAAGTGACAATTGTCGGTTCAAAGTGACAATTGTCAGTTCGAAGTGACAATTACCAGTTCAAAGTAGCAATTGCCAGTTCAAAGTGACAATTATCATTTCGAAGTGGCAATGGCCAGTTCAAAGTGGCAATTGCCAGTTAAAAGTGACAATTGTCAGTTCGAAGTGGCAATTGCCAATTGAAAGTGGCAATTGTCAGTTCAAAGTGACAATTGTCAGTTCAAAGTGGCAATTCCAAATGTTTCGAAAAATATTTTGTTGTTGGCCCTTCTACGCCTTCGTAGTTATTTCCTTCATCTGTCAAAATGTATTCTCTGATAAAACGTTATCGTTCTTTGGTGAATAAAATGCATGGGTCTTTTTAATATTTTTGAAATTATGAACTGAATGTTCCTATAATCAGATGTGGAATCAGCTGCAGGTGACAGACAAACTTCAGTCGCTATTTTCCATAATTCAAGATACCCCTCTTTGACAGATGCCTAAATGTATGTCAGACATTTCACAAATCGTGTGACATATTGCTGTAATCAAATTTTCAATACAAATTTGATATTTTGACGTAAATAATTATTTTCGTTAATTCAATAAAAAATATTTTATTATGCTGTTAAAATATGTTTCAGGTCGACTGACATATTTGGAATATAATCTGTTCAAATATATCTCGATCGTCTTTTATCAAATTAAATAAATTTTGTAATTTTTACTCAAATATTTTTATTTTAGAAAATTCATCTTCACTCGATTTCGTAAAATGAAGGTAGTGACTCATTCCTAATTCATATAAAGGTACGTATCCACTAGAGCATTCGTTCCGCATGAGCACTGAACGAGCAAATGCTCGGAGAGTAAGAACGCTGATTTGAGCACGAACATAATGTGTGTTTCCATTACGCAGCATGATGCAGCCTGAGCTAGAACCGAGCAGCTCATGTGCAAATCAAATCCAGTTTTCTGCGAGTTTGGATAACGGAGGCAGACAAAGTCTCCGAAACGTCAACAATAGAAGTTACTTTTGGTTAATATACATTTTTTTTTTCGGATGGGCAAATTAAGAGTACCTACGGGGCAATTGATTCATTTGATTTGAATGATATTAAAATCACATAAAAACCCGTTTCACGGAACGAGTTTCATGAATAAAATAAAACAATCAATAAAAAAAATTGATTTACTTTATTCTTAATGAAATGCTAACCGTAGAATGTGCCCTAATCATACGCTACTGAGTAGGTCATTCTTGGTTCATCACTGAATTCTTCAAGTTCAAGGTGTTCACATAATTTTGTAGGTTACCAACCGTATCATTAACTATGCGGTTACTCTTGATAAATACACAACAACCTGTGCACTATGAGAGTAAAAATGAAAGTTATGACGATACGAATGATTAAAGGTAAAAGTTTTAGTTAAGGACGAATTTGGTTACGCAATACGAAATCGCTTTGACTTAGGTTAGGGATAAATTCAGAACGGATTCATTAATTTCATTCGTGGTGATGCATGAAGATATAGATTCGAGCTTTCAATCGTTTATTCATTTTTCAAAAATTCTAACGCTCGTTATTTAGGGTGGATTTATGCAGCACAAATTTACACTAAACTGCAACTTGAACTAAACTTCAACTGAGGAAAAATTAAACTTTGGTTTGTATGGCATTTATGCGAAAAAACAGAGAGATTACGCATGCGTGATATGTTTTTGGTATAGATCTTTCAACCTATCATTTCAGCCGTTCAGCCCGCAGAATTAACACTAGAGAGATGAAAGTTGGCCAACTATTAATTCATATTTAGTTTTAATTTCCCTGCATGAAATGAGCTACGTCAAATGAAAAGTTCATCTTCTTAGTTGAAGATGAAGTGTAAATGTTAATAATTGTAATTTAGTGTAAATTTGTGCTGCATAAATCCACCCTGAGTGTGGATTCATGCAGCGACAATTAACAATTATCAATTAACATTTAAAAATTAGCAATTATTAAGTGATAGAAATATTACGATTTGTGCACACTCAATTAACAATTTATAAAAAAATTGTGCGCTGGCACAAAATCCTGAGATTCCCGGACTATCAGAACCATAACCTCATATTATTGTTTATTATATTTTACCAACGTACCGAATTTCCTTAAAAAAATTTGCCCAACTACCCGCAAAAATAACAAGACAAAACAAAACACCGTTTTTGATATCTTAGGTTGAATTTTTATTTTCTGTCACAGAACAGAGACATTTTTTTGCATTTGTCAGACGAGGTTGCGTACAGTAGTACAGTACAGTACCACAGTAGTACACACGCATAGCTGCAAAATATTCACGCTCACGATACGCAGTAGTCGTATGACGTAGTAACTAGTGATACGGAAAACGGATATGCAGTAAACAACTTGGTATAGTCTGTGAAAAACTAATACACAATAAAAATGGAGTTTCGATCCACTTTTAGCTATTGTTATTTATTCATTTTATGAATCATCAAAATTATTTTTGTCTGTAAATTCTTCCACATACATAATGGTTCCTATATTTGTGCATCCGATTGTACATGTTTTGCTCATATATCCGAGCGTACAGTCTTTTCCCCCTGATTGCCTTCTGACGTTAATTCTTTAAAATTTTCAGCTATATTGAAGTAGTTTTACGTCTGTAGTTGAATTACATTCGAAATGAGTTTTTAGCATGGTTTTTGACGGAAGGATGAAAATCAGAGCTGAATCAAAAAGAGGTGGATCAACCGGGATTAGAACCCGTATCTTATGGCGATTCACATTTCAAATTCAGTTCTGTGTTAAAAGGTTTAAATGAAAGGATGTACACATTCTCGCATATGTGCCCAGTGAAATTATATTGGTGTATTGGCTGGTGTCAGTCACATATAGGATTATCGACCGACTTCACATCCGAAATTTCAAGTGTGTATGTCTTCATCTTTCCGTCTGCTATGCCAAAATCATTTCGAATTTAATTCAACTACAGACGTTAAACTGTAAACTGCAAGACAGTTCACATACGTTCCTTTTACTTCCGTTTCTATCAAAAAGCCATATTTGGTTCAGAAGTAATAACTTTGTTAATACTGGAGGAATTTATCATGTGGAGTCAAAAACCCTGGGTGGGCACCCAGAATATGGCGAGTTTTTTAAAAGTTGTTTTATAAATAGTAGTTAATGAACGGTTCAGAAATGAATAAATCATGTATAAATAATTTTTTTCCAAAAAAATACTATTTCCTTGGTTTTGTCCCTACAGATATTAGATCACAAAGAAACACTTCAATGTCATTTTAAGCATTACTAACAGGCAACATTAGAATTAAATTAAAAAAAATCACACAACATAGAAAAATTTAATTAACAAATACTTTGGGAAGTGAAACTATAGTTATTTATTATGCACGGGAAAAAAGTATTGGATTTTAGCTCGAGAGCCCGAGAGCTAAAATCTAATCTTTTTCCCGTGTATAATACACAATTTTTTTTTGTGATGGGAAAAACGACGATTTAATTAAATGAAAATTGTCAAGCTGTGTAATGTAATTGGATGAAGAAAAGGTTTGTATTTCGTGCAGAAATTTATTTATAAAATCATAGCATTGCTATGATCATAGCATGATCATAGCATGAAATACAAACCTTTTTTTCATCCAATTTAATTAAATATCTACCTTAACCTATGTGATATATATCCTGGAAAAAGTATATCACTTTTTTTCCGGTTCTCGGGGAAAAATTAATTTCATGAAAAGTTATATTTTATTACCTATCAACAGGGATAAAATGTCAAGCTTTTTTCCCGTCACAGAAAAAAATATATTCACCGATTTCTCAAAAAAGTGTGCTTTAGCCGTAATATACACAATTTCTTTCCTTTTTGTCTTGAATGAAATAGAAAAAAGACCGCCTAAAATAAATCGGAATAAAAATTGGTGGTCGGAGCGCTCACTAGGGTAAAAGAGTGTAATTCAATAGAAGCGATATGATTACAGATATTGACAAAAATAATATTGGTGAATAAATGGTAAGAAGATATGAAGTTGAAAGAACAAATATAATTCATAGGACAACTGGATACATGCAATCCAATGAGTCGTCAGAATTTTTTAGTATTCAAATATATCATCGTACTTGTGATCAAGACAAGACAATAATTTTTGGAATATAGAAGTTTTTTGTGGATCTACAGGGTGAGCTACAAAAAAGCTCTGAATGTGTGACATCTATCATGGAAGTCTGTCTATACGAATAATTTTCTTTTTATTTCAGGATCTGATATTCTTCAGGAAAAGTAAATAACCTGTTCAGAACAATGTTTTTACGGGGTGAACCAAAAAACCTCCCCCATTTATAAAAACCGTTTTTCAGGTACTACTCCATGCATTTTGATCCAGATCGAAATAAGTATCTGGTATTTCATAAAATCAGGCTCAATCAATCCAGAATCTGTCAAATATCTCTTATAGCAATAAATTACATAAAAATCAATTCTCTTGACGCTTTCTATATCTCGTTACAATGACTTCCACAAGAATAGCAGATGGGTCTCTTTCCAATTCAATAACTTTACATACAGTTCACGCAAATTCTTGTATTTTCCCTATGTGAGCTAGATGAAATCCAAATCTTACTCTGATGAACAGAGATATTGCCAATTTTTTTAATCACTTGAGGACATTATTTTACTTGCTGTCTTTGTATGTCTGTCTATCTACAGAGTGGCCCATTTGAAAGCGGGCCACCTCTTTAAAACTGTTATTCATTATCCGATTCAGAAGTTTTTTCAATAGATAAAAATAACATAGGAATGCGTCCATCAATAAAAAAGTTATATGGGAATAATATTTGAAAATACGGTCAATAAATCAACCCACCACTTAAATTTCAGAACTTTTATCAAAATTCTGACTACACCACTGAACTCAAAAGATTTCGAAATATATTTTGTCAGAATTTCATCGAAATCCGTTGATGAAATAATAAAATGTTGAAAGAATGTTTTTTTATGAAATTCTGACCAAATATACTTCGAAATATTCTGAATCCAGTGAAGTATTCAGAATTTTGATAAAAGTTCTGAAATTGAAGTGGTGTGTTGATTTATTGACATAATTTTCAAGTTTTGTTCCCATGGCGCCGTCAAATTCTATTTAAAAGAACCGCTAGAATGTTTTTTTGGATTCGAAGTCATTGAAATTTTCATTTTTATTTTGAATTTATGGCACTCAACTAGAACTATTTATGCTCTCTCTATCTATTGAAAAAAAAACTTCTGAATCGGATAATAAATAACAGTTTTAGAGAGGTGGCCCGCTTTCAGATGGGTCACTTTGTATCTGCTTGTTTGTCTGTCCGTCTTCAGTTCCGGTTCAAAACTTGCAATCCATTTTGCAAGCATCTGCTACCATCCGATTGAGCCCAAATTTTGCACACGTTCCAAGAACCGATAAAACAATAATAATTTCAGAATTTTAACCCCTGCCTTCCCGAAGGCAACGAAAGAACTAATCCGATGGTTTCGGACGTCTACAAAATCGACAAAAAAATCGGTCGGAGGACCGAGCCTTCTTCTTGAAGAAACTGCTAGTCCTCGCGAAAATAGAATCAGAAAAATTTGTGAAAATAGTGAAAAAAATGGGATCATCGAATAGTTTAATTAGAGATAGAGACTGCGTAGATCTTCGGAAAAACTTCTCTTGGTTTCGGACGTGAAAAATTATGGCAAAAAGTTGTAAAAACTCGCGGCAAGAAAATCCGAAAAATCCGCATAGTACCTCCGTACCGGTTTCATGGTAGTTGTTGTTCGCCCATTCCAATGGAAAAATGATTTCAGCTATGTATGCAAAGTGGTTCTTGAAAAATACTTTGGCAAGTATCAAACATATATAATTTAATGGTCATGGGAGGCAGTGGTTGTTTTCTGTTGGATACTTCCGACGAATTACAGGTTGTATAGGATCCAACAAGGATCAAACAAGGATCAAACAAGGATCCAAATTCACTTGGATAGGAGGGTCGTACCGTATTTAGCGGAGAATAAGATCGAGGTAAATCCGGGTGAGTCGGAAACGATCACGAAAAAGTATACTTTTTCAAAACTTTGTTGAGAATCAACAACGAAGCTGTTGAGAACGTGAACCACGCGAGATACCTGGGGGTACAGCTGGAGAAGCATCTAAACTGTGGGCGCTACATAACCTGGGCTATTCAGAGAGCTGGAGCTGCGTTGAAACGCACCTACCTCATGATAGCCGGAGGCTCTAAAACATTTCTACCCTCTACCCGCACAGGCCATGCCTTTGGGTACTCTCTACGAGTGTTTATGAGGAAATATTATTATTATAACAAATTGCTCATATACAAGCAGATAATAAGACCTGCAATGACGTACGCTTGTTCAGTGTATTGCAGCCTAAAACCGACTTCCTTTGCGAGGATCTATTTTCGCTTTGGCAAGGCGCTCCTCTGCTCCCCTGAATGGGAGCAGAACAGTTGCTACTATTTCGCACGTCATTCCGTTAGTCCCCTGACCTCCCGGGCTATGAAGAATGGAAGATGTTAGTGACTTGGTTAGTTATTTCTTTGAATTTTTTATTGTTTTTCATTTAATTTTATTAAAATTTTTTATCGTAATCGGTTGAAATGAAAATTCGCGATGCTCGTGGTTACTCGCGCTCGCCTTTTGGCTCGCGCTCCGGGAATTTTCACTCGCATCGAATCTTCATTCTAACTTTCTTAAAAAATATACTATTCATGATTATGAAAAATAGAGTTATTTATTGGAAACAAATTATCGCATTGAAAAAAAAAAAACAAAATTGCAAAGAAGTTTGGCAGGGTTTACAATGTGTTTATATTTTTCACAAAGGTACAGCTAATAAGTACGAAGTATTCCGATTCCATTCCTTAGAAAATCTCCTGAAACAACAAAACACATAAGAGTTGAAGTTGATTTTGTGAACAATCACTTACTTTTACGATTCAGTCGACTCCAGAAGGAATAATGAAAATTATTAAAGGAATGGGACGCCACTGCATTAGCTTTATCTTCTGGAAAAGCTTCGGTGTGGTTTGAATAACCCATCACTTCTTCATTTTCTTGTGATAAAAATTCTTACTGCTGCAATATGTATATTGCTCTATTCCTTTTTTGATTCTGTAACTATACGCCGACGTAGTTAATTTTTGGTGGTCTTTATTCCACCTACACGCTTTTACAAATAACAAGTTTGGATATGAAGTATTTCAAAATACTCCTTCGGACATATTGTTGGTTGATTGTCTTTTGTAGAAACTAAGCCTTATTTGATAATCACAAGTGTTGGTCGTCATACAGAGCGATAGGTTATGAAATTCAAATTACTAACTACAAAAAGTTTTGAAATATATTGCTAATGAAATAAATTTAATATATATTCAACAAATATATTAAAATTATCAATATTGACTGTTGGAAAAGGTACAAAGAGAATTATTCGTGAAATGCGTTTCCACTATCTCAGAATTCAGGCGCAGAACAGTAGGTATAATGGTGATCTTGGCATAACTATTTGTTTTCGATTGGAAAATAATGTGAAGGAACTTTTATCTGCAGTACGATTGATGCACTAGAAAATAAGCTGAAAAATTGAATTTTTTACGTCTGCCGCCATTTCAAGTGAATAGTCAGTGTGATGTATCGAACTGGGCCGTGAATTGTTATGATGATTCAGTATAAGTCATGTAATATATAACCAAATGACGAGGCGAGAGGAACGACAACATTGGGTGTTATGATTAAAAACTAGTAAAAGCTTTTACTATAGGTTTGTCTCTCTCATTACTTAATAAAAAAGATAGGTCTGTTTCAAGAAATCTAAGTAAAAGCATTTGCTTAAGGTTTATTCATTAGACCCATTGTGTGGTCATTCAGATACGGAGAGTGAACGAGAACGTTCATGTAGACTGTGGATAATAGAAGTGTTAGAAAAGATAAAAGTGTTTTATTTAAATAAAACAGTGAACACCATAGTAATGAATCAGGAGGTCGTCTGAGAAAGGCCTTGGTTGAAAATTTGCCGTTATATCTTAGAACGAAAATATGTACCATCTACAGTATCGGAAAGTTTTCATCTTCGGTATGGTGGTTTCATGAGAGCGTAAAGAATAGCTTGCTATATGTTGAGAGAGCATTACAATTTCTCCTCTACTCGCTCGAGGAAGGGATATCGACGTGAGCTGTTAATTCGTCGGTTGGGGTAACAGGATAGGCGCACAGTAGTGCATCTCTCTTATTTATGTGGTATTATCATATCATTACGTTCCTTGTTGCTCGCGTAGATTTCTGTCTATACCCCAGTTGAAAAGTTTCCGATACTGTATATGCAGACTCACATGTCAGATCCGAATGCAGTAGCCATTGTAACGTTACTTTTATACTAAGCGTACTTGCTGCCACGGTCATAATAAAACAGGTGGTAAACGGCAAAAATAGCCCCAAAAAAAAAACAAGAAAGAAAAAAAAGGAAACCCCCCGAAAAAAAAACCATACACACAATAATAAAATTTCCACGCACTCAAATGTCTACGTAAAGTTAGTTCGTTCTGGTTAGATCAGACTGAATAATTACTCCTCGCAAAATGTATGTATTGAATTTCCACGCACTTAAATATCTACGTAAGGTTAGTTCGTTCTGGTTAGATTAGGCTAAATAATTACTCCTCGCAAAATGTATGTCTTACATTTTCACGCATTCAAATGTCTACGTAAGGTTAGTTCGTTCTGGTTAGATCAGACTAAATAATTATCCCTCGCAAAATGTACATATTGAATTTCCACGCACTCAAATGTCTACGTGAGGTTAGTTTCTTCCGGTTACATCAGACTAAATAATTACTCATCGCAAAATGTATGTATTATATTTCCAAGCACTCAAATATCTACGTAAGGTCAGTTCGTTCTGGTTGGATTAGACTAAATAATTAGTCCTTCTTTTTTCCAGATTTTTTTTGGGTGTTTTTTTTTCGGTTACTTTTCCCGTTTTTCGTTTTCCCGTTTTTTTCCGTAGATTCAAAACAGGCGATTCACAGCTTGACCCAGTGAAGATGGGATGGGTTTGAAATAGTAAATGAATATTATTAGGGCTCCAGGTAAATATAAAAGCAGACCCAGATCGCAGGAAGTGATTTCTCCCGCCCCCCAATTTACCAATTGAGAGAAAATAAAAGTGATAAGTCCAAATACTCAGTAGTGGTCCAGGTGTAAAGAGCTTTTGTTCTCACCCAGGCGGCCCGGGTTCGATCCATACCGTTTGACAGTAGAACACAGAGGGTCAACGTCCAAAAAACTAATTATACAGTGACCGCCAAAAAGTATGTACCATAGAAGAAAAAAGTTTATTATTAGAGTATTGGAAAAAAATACTTGGGAGAAGTTTGTGCATGTCTGATAACCTAAAAATCATTTTTGACACATGTCACGTGATCGCTGGTATGGCGGTAAATTGAAAAAAAATTACAATGAAAAGGCAAAAAGTGGGGTAAAATGGCAAGATATTTAAAAAAAGTTATTTGAAAATGTTGCTTAGAATTTAATTTTATACACATATACATTCGGAAAGATAATGAAGGAAAATTGAAAATAGCTTTTTTAAAAAATATTTTCCTAGCTGTATAAAAATATCAAATTATTTTCTTATGAATAGTTTGACTATACTGAAGCATTTGTATTTCAATGATATTAGTGATAATGATACAAATTTCTAAATTAAAAAACTTGGATTTTGTCAGAACCCTGGCTGTTACATTGGTAACAGTTATATCAGAATTCCATGATTATTGCGATGATAGGGAAACATGGACTGAAAAGTAAAAAATAATTAAATAATTTGATTACTCAAATGTCTATATTGGGAAATATAAGGAAAATGCATAAAACCTCATTATGTGCTAATCATGTCCATACCAATGTATTTTTGGTTGAGTGGAAGAGTAGCAAATGCTAAACTCCGCCAAAATAAATAAAGATTATTTAATATTATCATTATTATTATTATTATTATTATAGATTCTCACATTTTTTACTTTAATTTAATAATACTGAGCGTTCAAGAGCTCAAGAGAACTTTGTTAAGAACCCCACGCTTTTTTAAACTTTGAGTAATTAGATTGTCAATTATTTTTTACTTTTTAGTTGGAAGTAAAGCGTGTTCTTCAGTTTTTTTAAAACTATTATTTTCTTTTATGAAAAAATCGAAATCTCCGACCCCGAACACCATACCAATTTTGAATCGAATCCGACCATAATCACAAATCTCGTCCACCATCTTGGAGCCGCCATTTTGTATTCTGATAAAAAATGTATATGACCGTAGGTAAAGTATAGTTCGTAATGCGTGTTTGTAAAGCAATTACGCACTCATGGTGCTCTATCCGTGCGTAATATGCCTTTTACAACACTTGTTACGTAAACTATTATCAGTCACAAAACATTGACGCTCCCTCCCTTATACATACCTATTTGAATTACGCATATATTTGGGAATAAATTAACATTTATTGAGAACTCTGATGTTCATTAAGTGAACACTCGTAATCGAGAACAATAATTTTATGCACCATATAGCAAAAATATTATTGAATTCAATTCTCCAGAAAAAAATGGTTTGCGGGCTTTCAACAACCTACCACGGAAACTCAAGGAATGACTATTCCAATTCAATTTTATTGTTATACGGGGTTAAAATTATTATTATTAATATAGTTTATGCAAATGGAAAAGTAATAAGGTTTATGCTTATGCCTGACAGTAAAAATATGTAGTAAGCATAATGATTCCCTCACAAAACTCAGTTGGTGAATGCTTCTCTGAAATGGAATTTTGCTGATCAGTTACTAATACTGACCCGTATCATAGGTTACCATGTTCTCCTGACATTTTAGATTCTTAAAATAATGTTTATGCTGATCCACTAACAAAAAAGTAACTGCCACCAGAGAGTGAGGGAAGATTTCAAATCGATAAGTAACACTGAAAATAAAGTAGTATAGGTTGCATACGTAAATTATCTGGTTCGTCTTCTGAAACATACCCACTCATTTTGTTGAGATATAAAACACAGGAGCATGGTTAAAACAATGAGTAACATCTGGCTGGTTTTCTTTAAAAGTAGTACACAAGGAGAAAACCATTGATTCGTCCCACAAGTTACTGCGGAAAATTTTATTTTTGAAATCATCATTATATTTAATGCGAATGGGAAAGCAATAAGGTTCATGCTTCGGACCGACAGTGACAATATGTATTTAGTATCAGCATGATGGTTCCACTCACAATACTCAGATGGTCAATACTTCTGATTATCAGTTGCTAATACTGGCCCATATCATAAGTTACCACGTTCTCCTAACAATATTGTTTATGCTAATCCACTAACAAATGAAGTTACTGCCAACAGAAAGTGGGGGATGATGTCCAGTCGATAAGTACCACTGAAAAAAAAGAAGTTATAAAGGCGAAACGCCAGTCGAGTGAAAGTGACGTAGTTTTGGTGTTTTGGTAGCTTCTATTTCTTGAATTATAAGGGCGAGCCACTCCTCAGGGACACCCAGTATAGGCTGCCTATGAAAATTATCTGGTTCCGTTCTGAAACGTACCTACTCATTTTGTTGAGATATAAAAACGCATGAGCACGGTAAAAACAATAAATAATATCTGGCTGGGTTTCTTTACAAGTGTAGAAGGACAAAACCATTGTTTCGTCCCACAAGTTACTGCGGTTGACACACACACACACAGTAGGTATTCCTGAAAGAAAACTAATAAATTGGTAAGTTAATCTTTGTATTAAACAAATCTTTGTTACTATTAATAGTTACATGTTGAACTTTTCGGTACACAACAATAGTTTTCTCATCTTGATTGATTTGACCGATACTTGATGGATATTCGTAATTACTAGGATTTAAAATATCCACAATATATTACTACTGGTAATATGTGACGCGTTTCGCTATTACTATAGCTTTCTCAAACAAACAATGGTATTCCGTAAGTACAGACATATTTATAGTAGTTTGAAATTAGGTAAATAGAAGGAAGGTATTAATAATTATAAACAGGTTGCAAATGAACAGGTAGTTTGCTTAATATAGGAAATACATTTAAGGTAATGTATTATTAGGGGTAATATAATAAGAGTGGTATGATTATTACCGATAATTTTTTGGAATATTAATGAATTGCAATCCCAAAGCTGAATCCCATAGACCACCACGTGAAGTTATCGGTATGAGAAAAAGCTAGATATCAAGGAACACAACTGGGGAGGTAAGCCATAAGAAGGAAGTTTGGCTAGGAGTCCCTAGTGCCAAACACGATCAAACGCCTTGGAGATATCTATAATATGGAATTATTATACTGATGCAGCAACCCATACCCTGTTGGACTATGTGCAACAATTTTAAGGTAGTGTGACAGGTCCCACTTATAAATGCCAAAAAAAACTTTGTTTTACTCCTGCCTCATTTTCAACTTACCCATAAAATCGGCATTCTCTTCATTAAATGTTGAAAATAATCGCTTATTCATATATATATACATATTTACTTACCACCAATATGTAATATCAAACATTACGATACTGATATGAGTTTCGTAATGAGATACTTTACCGCACTAGTGCAACAATGGTCGCAACGCTTGCTTGTTGCATGATTCTAATATCATTAATTTAAGGAAAATTGACTGATTTTGAGTAAATAATTAACATTATTGGTAGTAGGTAAAATATTGTACAATATTTGTGTCTATTCATATTACGATATGAAATGGAACATCTTTACGACACTTATATCGTAAATATCTATTAATAACAATATTGTGAAGTGCAAACCTCAAGCTTGAAATCACATACTTCACTTTTCATGTAGGATGTGTATGAGCGATTATTTACAACATTTACTGAAGAAATTGCCGGGATTATGAGTGAGTTGAAAACTGAGGCATGAGTTTTTTATTTGGCATGTATAAGTGAGACTTGTCTCACTAGCCTTAAATCGTTGCGTATGGTACAAAGAGGGTACTGATTCCTACTCAAGTATAATTATTTTATATCAACTAAAATATCCATGACTTTTGGAACCTCCGTAAATATCGTAGAAGGGCTATGTGTAGTGGGACAAAACATATTTGCACGAGGAAGTAGAAGTCTTCAGAAACGATATGCACTTTTTCTTTTCCTTCTACTATAATTTTTAGTTGTGAACTTGCAGTGGTGGATTATCGCGAAGATGAAATGTGACGTCGGTGTTAAACCACGTTTTCTGAGAAAACGAGCGTATTTCATGAGGTATTACTAAAAATCATTCTTGTTGAGAATTGAATTATCTCTCAACATATCGAAATCGTTTTTTAATAAATTTTATATTTTCTGAATAAAATTACATTTTTCTAAATGAAAATTTTTTTTTAGGTTCCACCTCTGATTTTTCGGGAAACAATTTTTTTTCGAATAATACATGATGTCGAGATGTCATGTGCCGAGTTTTAGAGTTCTACAATTCATTCTTCACTTTTTACTCGAGTTTGTCTGTCGTTACTGGATTACTACTTAGTGCACGGCCAGAGTTTCACTATATTTTTCGATAGATATATGTTCAAGAATGCGGGTTTTGAAATTTCTAAACGTCTACCAACAATTTCGATATTTTAATTTGTAAATCTCAGTTTTTTGTGATTTTTCGGATTTAGTTTTATTGTTTTAGGCAAATTTAGTAAAAAAATTAAATTTTTCTGAACACAATACAACTTCTTACAAAACAAACAATAATCTGGGGTTTACAAATTAAAATATGGAGATTTCCTTAAAATATATGACGGTAGATTGTTAAGAAATTTCAAAACCTGCATTCTTCAACGTAAAAGAAGCTTTGATAGCCACAAGAGTGATTCAAATCACTCTCAAATCACCTTATAGATGAAAACCATACTTTTGATTCAAATTTTCCATTCAGGAAGAAAAGGCTTAAAACTTTATTTTTAGAAGCCCTTGAGATCAATAAAAGAAAAAAAATCCAATAATTTAGTCAATGACCAATTGATATTAACATTTCACCACTCCCCAATCTCTTAAATAACTAAGTGCATATGAGTGATAATAACTAAGGGCATTTTTGTGATATTCCATTACCCTGAAAGGATTTCCTATATTAAGCAAACTACCTGTTTATCATTTGCAACCTGTCTATAATTAATACCTTTACTTACTCAGGAGGAAGTAAAAAATGTCTTATTCTCATCCAACAAAGGGAAAACACCTGGGCCCGATGGGCTTCCATGTGAATTCTACAAGCAATTCTGGGATTTATTGGCTTCGGAAATGACTACCATCATAAATGAAATCAACAATAAACGAATAATCCCCGAAAATTACAAAGACGGTGTGATTGTACTCATTCCGAAACGAAAACATCCGAACAGGCCAGAACACTTTAGACCAATATCTTTGTTGAACTATGACTACAAATTATTTATGAAATGTGTGAAAGAACGACTAACTATACGTTGCGAAAAAATTATTGGGCACGCCCAATCAGCTAGTCCACATTGCAACATATTCGAAGCTCTCGTAACGCTGAGGGAGACAGTGGGTAGATCCACACACGACAATGAAAGCCATACTATTATATCACTCGGTTTGTATCATGCATTTGATAGAGTATGTCAGAATAGCCTTTGGTATACCCTAGAAAAGTTTGGTTTCCCAACCAACTTTATCCAGATTCTGCAAAACGTATATGAGGGAGCCAACTCGAGAATCCAAATTAACGGGAAACTGTTACCAAAAATAAGAATATCACAGTCAGTAAGACAGGGATGTCCGTTATCGATGTTGCTATTCCTGATCTATGTTGAACCTCTAATCCAGTCACTGCAAAGCGAAACACATGTTAATGTTGTTGCCTTTGCAGACGACATTTCGATAATAACCAACTCCAGAACTAACTTAGAATCTATCCAAACTAAAATAGAGAGCTTCTGTAGATTAGCAGGTTCAAAGATCAATGAATCCAAAACGAATGCTATGGTAGTAGGCCAACAGGACACCCAAGCTCTCGAGGCACCATGGTTCAGCATAAGGGGCAGTCTCAAAATATTGGGTATTGAATTCTGCAATACACTGGAAACAATGATGGAAAAAAACTGGTCAGCAACGCTGAACAATGTTATTGGGGTACTCAATACTCACAAAACTAGAAGCATGAATATTTACCAGAAAGTTTATTTTATTAAAACATACGTTCTTTCAAAAATATGGTACTTGGCACAAGTTCTACCTATGCCATCCTTAATAGCAAAGACCATCAACTCGAACGTAGGTTGGTTTTTATGGTCGGGGAGTAGCAAACGAATTTCTAGGGACACATTAATTCAAAAGAAGTCTGCTGGCGGTATAGACCTCTTTGACCCACTCAGCAAGGCAAATGCACTGCTCATTAAGCGCACTGTAATAACAATGGGCAGCATACCTACTTGTTATGAATACATGAATATAAGTTTTCAAAATCCCCCAAATAATCTCAAACACACCAGCAAATTCCCGCACATCAAACGCTTATTAGAGACAATCCCATATATTGACCAAAATCGACTTGAACAGCCTACATACAATACAATCTTAAACTCACATCAAAAATCCGCATGGTATAAAATTGTCAATAATTGCGTGATAACCAATCAGTACCTTTTTACGATTAAACGGAGTCCAACGCCTAACTGTGCGGTGTTGGAGCCATAGACACAGTGGAACATAAAATTAAATGTAATGATAAGCTTAACAGAACCTTCGAATATCTAAAAACTCTCATTGTGGATATATGCGGAAAACATTTCACTATAAATGACGTACTATTTCCCGTTTTCCGAATGGGAAAACAAATGGAGACAACAATTGCGTTTGTTACCGGGAACTTCATAGAGTTTGCGTTCATCCACAACGAGGAAGACTTAGAAAGCTTCAAAATACTATATGAAGCTCCCGGAAGCCAAACAGAAAAAAATATTAGGTTAAATCTTCTTTACTCAGGTACTTTTTACGTAGGTTTGTAGGGATGTCTAAGGGACTATATACAATGTATAATTTGATCTGTTGTTCAATTGTTTTTTTTTTTTTGTTTGGGGTATATACATTTATATTATATTATGAAGAGTTCCTTGGTGGAAATATAGTACGGTTGAGTTATATTATTTTAGCCTTAACTATGTGATATAGCTGTTTGTATATATTTATGTTTTGTTAATAAAGATTTTATAAAAAAAAAAATACCATTGTTTGTTTGAGAAAGCTATACTAATAGCAAAACGCGTCACATATTACAAGTAGTAGATATTTAAAAAACAAGTGTTTTTCATTTAATTCCTAGTAATAGTTTTCCCATTCCAAACTTGTATAGATATTTACGATATAAGTGTCGTAAAGATTCATATTACGATATGAGATGGAACATTTGTCAAACAACGAGGCCTTTAGGCCGAGTTTGATAACCCATCGATTATCGTAATATGAATTTACGACACAAATATTGTACAATATTTTACCTACTACCAATAATATTGATTATTTGCTCAAAATCAGTCAATATTCCTTAAATTAATGATATTAGAATCACGCAACAAGCAAGTGTTGCGCCCATTGTTGCATTAGTACGGTAAATTATCTCATTACGAAACTCATATCAGTATCGTAATGTTTGATATTACATATTGGTGGTAGGTAAAATGTTATTATTTATATATATTTTTTTCCTATTGAAGAAGGTCTAAAACATTGCTAGTTTTCTTAGTAAGGCATTTGATACACCGTCTCATATTTTCAATACTACAACATGTGGGTTTTTCTCATAATGCCCAGATGCTCGTCACTGACTACTTCAGTCACAGGCTACAGGCAGTGTCAAAAGTAAATTTTTATCAAACATTCTAATAACATCCTTTACAAGAATTGTAAGTTTTAAAATGGGAATTATTAATGGAAAAATAGATGATAGTGATCTGTTTCAATGCAAATCGATAATAATAATAAATTATTTAAGTTAGGCTTTTCATTCTCCTACACCTAGTGCCGCACCTTAATGAATCATTTTCTGCTTTTTGCATGAATAACTATAAGTTAAGCCTTACTGTTGTCAAATCTAAATTATTGTGATAGTCTACACGATCGTTGTGTCGAAAATCGGGGGAAATTAAATTAAAAAAATCCAAAATTCATACATCAAAATGATTTTTGGTTTACAGAAGTATGGTTATATCAACCACCTATTCAAAAGTTTAAATTGGCTTCAAATTAAAATTAATATTTTACCGTACTTTTATGAGAAATTGAGATATCCTATAGATGTCCTGATGTCCATGATCTCAATATCGGGTTCACTGGTGCACAAAACAACCCATTTTCTGCGCTCATTCACTAAACATATACATTTAAATGGTTACTAAACCGTCAGTAGTCAGTAGTACCTCGACTCCTCATTTTAATTTTTTTTTCGTTTTTTTTCTTTTTCTCTTTCTTATTTAATTCCTATTTTCTATCTACAATGTGTTGGGATACGATGAAGAACATACATGCTGGACCCCACCAGAATGAATTGAACCTCCTGTATCAAATACTTTTATGTCTAATTATGATAATTTTTATTATTATATGGACATTTCTCTATGAATCATGACTTTTACATAGTATTTACAATTACCAACTTTCATTGGTACGACTCGATGAAACTAACATTTTTTATCATAATAACATAACTTTTCTAATGAAATTACTGTCGGGTAGACATAATAGATCCAATAAAAACTAGTTTTCGATCAGAGGCGATACTTTTTCCGATTAGCCTGTACATATTCCATCACTAGGAATTCAATAACGATATAAGAAATAAAGGCATGGAGGAGGGCCGAGTCAGGACGTTGCCCCATTAAATATAAGCTAGACTTGCACCAGTCACTCCTCGACTTGGTGCTGAATGAATTTACATCTTGGATAGAGCTTCGAATTCATCATCACTTGATTTAGCAGTCAGCACTATGAATCCATGTAGGAAGTTGATGGAATATATTATGACGAAAGATAACCGGACATCATCGATATGTGATAAATGACGACTTCTGAAATTTGTTGGCAATTTATTATAAAATGAACTGTTGATAGAACAGATCCTAGCAAGAGTTAAAAACGAAATGGTTATTTATTTAATCAGTTCGGAAAGTGAAATTTTGTATGGCACGTAGGAGGTAAAAATGAAAAATATTTCTCCTTTATCCGCCATTGACCTCGAAATGAGATGGTAAAAACTCTTTTCCTACGAGCGTGCGGAAAAGTAACTTTTCCGCACGATTTTTTGTTTTGAAAGTTGTACTTTTCCGTACGATTTAAAATCGTGCGGAAAAGTTACTTTCCCGCACGATTTTTACTTTTCCGCACGATTTTTACTTTTCCGCACGATTTTTGTATTTTTGAAAATGAGGATATTTACAACTAAATAAATGATCTATGTAACTATTCTGTCGTATTAGTCATTTTGTAGCATTATTATGAAAACTTGTTTATTAAAAACCTTGTTTTTTCATAAATAAGATTGACAAAAACACTCGTAGGAAAAATATTGTACCGAACTCTTACGGAAAATGTCTTTTCCGCCCTTAACGGCTTGCCCGAACTCCGCTTCGCGTCGTTCGTGCAACTGCCGTCGCGTGCGGAAAAGTACTACTTTCCGCACTTGTTAGGTAAATAACTATTTTTATTCCTTTATTTTTTCTTCCCGCAACGAGGAAAAATATTTGAATTGAAACGTGATACTGATTCACTAGACAAAGTAAAGATGATGAAGAAAAACAGTAACTGTGGGAATATTTAAAAAATAATGAATTTTTATGATTAATTGCATATAGAGGCACAGGATTTTGAAAACAAGTTCAAACAAATCGGGAAATAAAAGAGGGCTAGAAAACAAGTTCAATGAATAAAGGTTACCGAAAAATCAAAACAAGTGTCGCGAGAGAGTGATGGTGAGACAGGACACAAGAAAAGTTGAAAGAAAATGAAATAAATACAATCAATCAAATGTCGAACTAACAAACAGAAAAATGTAAGTATTAGAATATGAAGTCAAAACAAACATGATGAAGTCAAAGAGTAAAAATATGAGGCATTTCTATTCAAAACGAACGAAATTTAACGAAAAACTGATGAATCGAGTCAAAAAACTATATGGAATTTAGATAATATAGATCAGAAAACAAGAAAGCAGTTTTTGCAATTACTTTTTGAGACTACTTAACATTACCATAAAGAGCCTACAATGTCACTTCGGTGATTCAATGTCAAGAGCTCTCGAATGGTTCAAAACACGTAATTTTTCTTCAACCTGGAAACATCTGATATAGTCACAACATTGTCATCAACATTTCAACAAAACTCCTGAAGTTTGTTTGCACTTCCATAGATGAACATCTGGCATATTTGATTAATTTTTCAATAACTTCCGGTAAATTTTCCTCTATTTTGTAATTAAAAACTATCATTCCTGTTTAGAAGAAGAATGACTCTGAGAACATAGCTAACTATAAGCCGATTTCAATTCTGAGTGTATTTTCAAAACATATAGAAGGTGTAGTCTATAATGGGATATTTAATTTTCTAATTAGATTTGGCATAACTGCCAGCACCGCTTTCGAACTGGTAAATCGACTCTACCGGCAGCATATGCCTAATTGAGAATAATAACATCATCATGAATAGTTGAATAGAGGTAAACACGTTGCAAGACTCATTTTTGATTTGTCCCGCGCTTTCGATCTCATTAATTTGGACTTCATTAGAAGTAAATTGTGTAACTTGGGTTTGAGAGGAATATTTTCAGATTGGGTGTGGAGTCCATACTTTCTTCCAAAGGCCAAAGGCTACTAAAGCATTGACAAATTTATGCCAGACTATTTGTAAATATCATGTCTTCATACCCTTAGTGAAATTGTAGTGAAGTGTTATTTATATTATGTATCTCATATATATAACTTGACTAGTCCAATACATTTTTGTCAATGTTTGAATGAATCAATGAATTATAAGATATTATCATCATATTTTTTTTTTCGCTAGGAAGCTATAGGAATATTCCAGTCAGGCCCTGTCTTTCGGAGGGCACGCTGATGTCATTTACCCTGATAGTCACTGCCCACGTCATATGGTGAGCATTCGTCTGGCTAAGATTTCTGCCGCATCACGGCAAGCAGGTATGATTTTTAAATTAGAGAGCAGCGTGTCCATCATTCCACCAAGGACCCCTATGATCAGAACCACCATTTTAATAGAATGGTTTTGGTGGAGCCTGCGGAGTTCAAAGAGTTAATCTCGATATTTAGTTCATTTTTCCTCCTCTTTTTGGACGATGTTTGTTTCACTAGGAGCCAAAAACTACGAAAACTACATCAGGCTTATATTCTTGTATTTGCCTGAGGGTGGTGAATGAGTAGTTCCACTAGATTCGGCACTTCTTAAATAAATTATCTTAAATAAATTATTATTATTATTATCAAGAATGTTTAAAGAAATATTGAGGAAAAACAATCACACCGATGAAAAAAGGAAGATATGGAAAAATGTTCGGAACTTGGAATAAAAGTATAAGAAAAAAATTAGTAACAGAAAAAATACTGCAGTTAAACATGGAAACTTATAAGAGAAATAAAGGCGTATGGAAATTATAAGAAATAAGAATTGAAGTAGTAAGAAACCCTAGCAGTTACAGTATTACTACTAGTGAGGGGATAAAATGTAGTATGTTGAAAATTATTTGTTGCGATCAAAACAATATAAGGAAAAAGAAAGAATACACACCAATCGTGGACTAAGGACCATATTAGGACACGAAATGGGCATATTTTTCAAGGAATTGCAAGACTTTTTAGACGCAAACAAAGATTATGTTATAAACGGAAGGTAAAAACGAAAAAGTAAAATAATACACATTTTGATAATTTGTAAGAAGTTTCAAACAAAAAGGAGAAACAAAATGTAGAACCAAAACGGAGAAACAAAAGAGTATGGAATACTCAATAACCAGAAATTAAAACATGGGCGAGCTATTCCACGTCCTCCCAGTTTGGATCATAAGGTAAGGTAAGGTAAGGCTTCAACATAGTTAGTGCCCAGCTGGATATCCCAGGAAGACTGCGGTTCGGTCTGAATAGAAGGGTTCGTTTTATGGATGTTCAGGCCAGGCATGCCTGAGTACGTGGTAAATATTTTAGACTCTCAGTCAGAGTAAACGAAACTAGTTCCGTAATGAGGAGAGCTGAAATAGGTGTGCCGCAGGGGTCGAGTATGTCTCAACTTTCATATTGGTTATTGTGAATATATCTTTCCAATTATTTCGATCAAAATAAAGCGACGTTAACTATATTCTCCAGTTTATTGACAGTTCTTGCGCTTGTCTTGATGTTCTTCTTTCAAACCATTCGAGTTTAATATAATTTCATCTTCCGGGCTCTTCGAGTTTTGTTAAGTAACTCCGTAAAAATATTTTGAAATTCGTCCTCTTAATAATAATCTACCTTTCTAGGCTTCTTCAATCAATTCATTTAAACGTTCTATAATTGGCTATAGAGACTTTTCAAAACCTTCCCAGTAAAAAAAATATTTAGAAATTTTCATTATTGCCTTGCAGTACAAATAACCATTTAACTATTATACAATTCCATAATATTTGATGATGGACGTGATTTCAAAAGTGTACGGTTTGTGATAATAAAATATTTTTTTTGTAACGAGTGACCGCAAATTCATAATTATTGAAAACTACATTCAATTATGAATCTCTTTCTCAAGTAAAAAGTAACACCTTTGTTCATAATATCTAAATGGCTGAAACCTGTACCTAACATTTTCGAAAATATCATACCGGGTGACAATGAAACCATTTGCCAGAGCGTCATTCAATTGTTTTTTAAGTTAGACTCTTGACATTTGGATTGAAGAAAAAGATCCTTGAACCGCATTTTTTCCATGACAAACAATTGAATATAACTTCCGGTTTCACCGGAAATGGACCTAGGTCGAGAACTTTACAAGGGACCTTTTAGATATTCTTAAGACTTTCGAGAAAGCCAATCATTCCCTATTCAACGACATATCATAACTAAACATTTGTTTTTAAAATTAATATGGCGGCACTGTGACGTCATCGATGAAACGTTCGTCAAGAAACCTGATAAATTAGCAAATAAATGAAATACTTCGATTGGTTTCTGATGAAACATTCAAAAATTTGGATATATCGCCAATCGGGATTCCTATCAGTAATTCTTTTTTACTCTATCGAATGGCGTAAAAATATCTACAGGATTCTTCTCAATATTATCGACCTAGGTCTAAGTATTTCTGGTAAAATCAGACGTGATATTCAATTGTATTTCTATGGAAAATGTCGGTTAGAAGGAACTACATATTCGATCCAATTGTCAAAAGTATAACTTGATATACAACTGAAAAACTCTGACCAATAATTTCTTTGCCACGCGGTATATTTTTTATCGATATGTATTGGAAAATCTGGCGGTCAATGTATATGAGAATTCGTGCAATAACTATGTCAGGTTTTTATTTTCCTAATATGCTCCATATACAGCACAATACTGATATTTTCATTTTAATTGCATCTTCTCCGAAAGAAACAATGCTTAGATCTGTTCAAAAGAAGACAGAAGCTTTCGTGTTCTGTTTTTAAATAGGTAGGTCGACTTCTAAAACCAAATTTGGATACATCAGATGGTGGATATCTTTTTTCAAAAGCGATTGTGCTTGATATTTTAATGGCCTTTGTCCAAAATAATGACCCCGTTTTATTGCCGCGACATGAGCACTATAAATATAGTTGGTGTTTTGGGCACTATAAAAATACCGCCAGTGTATAGCAATAAATAATAAGATTGGTTTTTTCGTTTTATTGTATTAGCTACTCCATTCGTCATGTTTGTTACTGAGTTCCCAATATGGAATTGTTTCTTATGTTTTCTTCCGTGAATAACCTATACTATGGAAAATAATGTGTAAGAACGGTGTTTCGTCATAATATCGAATCTTTGCAGAAGATTTGAGCTCAATATCATTATTAAACAATGCCATATGGAAAAAGTGTGATACTTGCTTAAATTGAACATATATAATGAATTTCATCGAAATGATGAAGTCCACAAAAAATGTTGGAGTAAGAATAATTTTGATGAATTCTAAATTTATTATTCGACAAGGTATGATGATGAAGTGAATATTTGACAGTAAACTGCTACCTACTTGTCTGGCTAATATCGTGAAACAATAACTTATATGTGACAAATAGCTGGATGTATATTGTAAGTGCTTTTTGTAATAGTGTAATGAAAATGCACTTTATTCTATTTATGTAATTTAGTTTCAACGGTATAATAACTATTTAATTAATCTCCACAAGTCTGGCGCAATTCCGATTTTGTGTCTTGACATGATTTTTTGGATTTGTAACCTTCCACAATCTGAAAATGAAAAAATGTTAATCCAAGGAAATCTGTACAAGTGTAGAATGGCATATTAATTAATTTGCCCGATAAGTTACTACGTTCACAAGACTGCTGTCTTGAAATATATTAATTTTTGTCAGTAACGTATCTTACACTGAATTTGCCTATCTGAAAAAAATGAGATCAAATTAACCAAAAAATACTTCTCTTTTTCGCAAAAAGGTTGACGTTTCGGAGACTGTATCTGCCTTCGTTATCAAAACTTCCTGAAAAGACGATAAAAAACTGTATTTGAATTGGTTTGGAAATAATAAGATCTTTCTTTGACAAATACAGTTTTTAGCGTTTTTTCAGCAAGTTTTTCGAAAAAGAGAATTATTTTTTGGTTAATTTGATCTAATTTTTTCAGATAGGCAAATTCAGTGTAGGATACGTTACTGACAAAAATTATAATTTCAGTCAAGACAGTATAGTTTCGTGAATGTAGTATTTGCCCTTCTATACACTTGTACAGATTTCCTTGGATGTACATTTTTTCATTTTCAGGTTGTGGAAGGTTACAAAAATCATGTCAAAAATCGAATTTCCACCAAAAAAACAAACTTTCAATTCCAATTCCACTATTTCACTATTTCTGCGTCCGTCTGGCGCTGCGGTATCCATATTTGTCCGTCTGTAATTATAACAAGAATGATAAAGAAATTCTCCAGAAAGCACCGTTTTCGACTAAAACTTGCCCATAATTCGAAAAAATGCGATTTTCTCAATTTTCTGTGCTCTCTCATTCAGACACATAATGATATTTTCAGGATCACCTTGTCCCAAATTGTTCATATATATCTCGACTATGAATAACGAAAGAGACATTTTTGAAAATACTTTTACATTGCATGGTACCGGCATTTTTTTATTCACGAAGCTTACTTCGTGGACGAATTTCTTATAGTGTCAATCAAAACGGGTTCAGCATATATTTTGCCATGATCACAAAGCATTTCAATAGCGGAAAAACGGAAAATTTTGTTTAAAAGTAAAACAATTTTACGAGGGAACTTGCAAAATCATTTTTTTCGAAAATCAATTGGCGCTATAATATATCCCATAAAATTCTCTACGAAAAAGGTTTGTACAAGTTTTTTTTTTTAATGCACCGTTTTCGAGTAAAACATGCTCGAGAGTCGAAAAAATGCGATTTTCTCAATTTTTAGTGCCCTCATTCACATAATGATATTTTCAGGGACACCTTGTGCCAAATTTTTCATATTTGTCTCATATGAATAACAAAAGAGACATTCCAGAAAAAATCAATAGTGTTGATTTCCCGGCACTGAATTTCCCGATACTTTTACCTTGCATGGAAGCGACATTTTTTCATTTGCGAAGCTCACGTCGTGTACGAATTTCTTATAGTGTCAATTAAACGGATTCAGCACATATTTCATATTTCAGTAGCGAAAAAATGGAAAATTTTGCTTTAAACTTTTTGTAAAAACAAAATGAGCAGAATGAAAAACGCATGCATTCCGGGTACAACTTTTGCAAGTACAATTCGGTACCAATTCTGTACTTGGGGGGATCATAATTTGAACCTTTTGCGGTTTAAGCATAGAGTCTCCTTCAATAAACCCAAAGTCCAATGAGTTCAAAAGAAAAATATCCTATTAGCGAAATTAAACTAAGGAAAGTACATGACAGCGCAGCGGGAGATGTTTTAAACAAGTGAAAATACGTCTAAACAAAAGAGTTTGCGTTAAAAGAGGGAACTTTTTAAATTTTCAATTTTTTTCTATTTTCAAAGTATCGGAAAATTCAGAGCCGGGAAATCCACACGAATGATTCATCTGTTTTGTACAGAATTTTATCCATAAACATTTTCTGGATGCTTCCACGGCTTATCACCCTCGAAATTCAGATTCAGCGGGTCAAAATACATAAGAATAACTTGAGTGATCCCGTCGCACTTCATCGGCTACGAAAACCCTCGCTGCCACCTATATATACATCTACAAATGTACCTATTCTTTATGCAAAAAGTAATTATTATTATTTTTCTCTCAATTCTGATTACCACGATTATCCAGCTCGTACCTCGAAACTTATTAGGTCTCCCAAACATGGGACTACACTGTATGAAAAAAGCCCAATATATAAAGGAATCCAATTTCTGAATCATTTGCCTGCCTGTCTGTGATTGGAAAATAACTATTACTTGCTGTAACTATACAATGTAGCTATGCACTTGCTACCTATGACTTATCCTATATCATGGAAACTATGATCATGAAGGACTAATAAAGTATTATTATTATTTTTTAGATTAGAGAGCAGCGTGTCCATCATTCCACCCATAGGACCCCTATGATCAGAACCACCAATTCAACAGAATGGTTTGGGTGGAGCCTGCGGAGTTCAAAGAATAAATCTCAATATTTAGTCCGTTTTTTCTCCTCTTTTCGGACGATGTTCGTTTCGCCAGGAGCAGAAAACTCTATTACGGAAATCTTCCTACTTTGATGGTCTAGGAGGACTACATTAGGCTTATTTGCTTGTATTTGCCTGACGGTGGAGAATTAGTGGTTCCAATAAATTCAGCATTTCCATTCTCCACAACGGACTCAACATCTCCCGGAGCATATGGAAACACCGGTGTCTCTCTATACCGTACGAGTGTCGTAGATGGTAGTACAACACTCGTAGCGCCGGGTTATGTCTGTAGTTATAGGCTGAGACCGCATAAGTTTGATAAGCAGGTAGCGAATGCATTTCTCAGGCGCCCCACGACACGCTTTGCATCTAGTGTCGGGGACCTCTTTATCCATCACGCGACTACGGTAGACCAGGGTGTTGAATACACCATCCTGGCAGGCCATTATGAATCCCTCGGTCTCCGAGTTCAAGATTTCTGCCACATCACGGCAAGCTGGTATCATTTTTAAATTAGAGAGCAACGTGTCCATCATTTGAGCAAGGACCCCTATAATCAGAACCATCAATTTAACAGAATGGTTTGGGTACAGCCTGCGGATTTTAAAGAGTAACTCTCGATATTTGGTCTGTTTTTCTTCCTCTTTTCGGACGATGTTAGTTTGGCCAGTAGCCGAAAACTCTATGACGAATATCGTCCTACTTTGATGGTCGAGGAGGCTTATTTGCTTGTATTTGCCTGAAGGTGGGGAATGAGTAGTTCCAATAGATTCGGCATCTCTCGTTCTCCACAACGGACTCGACATCCGCCATAGCATAAGTCAAACCGGTGTCTCGACTATACCGTATCAGTGTCCTGGATGATAGTACAATACTCGTAGAGCCGAGTTATGCCTGTGAATATAAAGGCTGAGACCGCATAAGCTTGACACGCGGACAGCAAATGTATTATGCTCTCAGAAGCTCTTCGACACGCTCTGCATCTAGTGTCCGAAACCTCTATACCCATCACGCGACTACGGGAGATCAGGGTGTTAAAGACACCGTCCTGGAAGGCCATTATGAATCCCTCGGTCTCCGACTTCAGCTCACTTGACCTGAGGAAAGCGAAGGTCAGATTTTTGGATAAGCCAAGGTCTTCGATGTTCTTGAAGAAGACCACATGCATTGGCTTATCCTTATGCACCTGCAGGAGCACTCCCGTCTCCGAGCTTTAATGTGAGCCTTTTGCTGAACGGGCTCCAACTCGGTGACAGACTTTGGATTAACCCGTTAATAATAATAAATAATAAATAACCCAATGAGCACACTTACGTTTTTCAAACGTGTTATAAACGGAAACGAGCTTAAATAAACGTTTCTGGTTGATAATTTTAACGACAAAAATTTAGTGTAATTTTCAACGTTGAAGGAATACGTTATAAAGATATGTTTTCAACGTTACTTCCTCAACAATTCTTTAAATATACGTTTATCAAACGTTATGTTGATTCATAAAGAATTGTTTATCAAACTTGCTTTATGCGATCCATTTATCAAGTTTCATGATACGTTCCTTAAACTTTTATTTTGTCAAAACAATGTTGTTTTATTGAGTATCTTCGACGTCCAATAAACCTGATTGAAAACAGCAATAAAGTGATAATGAGTCAGTAGTTGGTTTAATATAACACTGTAACACGCGACATTTCTCCGTTGAAAAAACGTCCGTTTTTCAGCCATTTCGCAGCGTTATTTCAACGTCCTTGTCCTCATTGGGAATGCAATAAGAAAATTAACAAAAACAAGCACTCAGCCGTATTATTTATTAATATTTGTTCTGTCATCTGTCAATTGTCTTGTAAACTTAAAATAAAATAAAAGATAACCATGATTTATTTTACTTCTCTTATTTTATTTCCTGTGTGTACTTGTTATGGGTGTTGTGCAGTTTAATCTTTTTTATATTATTTTTTTTTTATTTTATTTTACTTGCTATATAAACTCACCATTAGCTTAAATCCTTTATTTGCTATGTGTAAAATTTCAAATTCTTCATCAAAAGTGGGATTTTCTTCTGAAAGATTATTTGAGTATCTTTAATTTGATTTCTTATTCAGATAACTATTCTTCGTTTAAAAGGTTTAATCATGGGAAATTCTTTGAGTCCATTACTCGCTGAAATTTTCATGGATAACCTTGAGAAGTTCATTCCCAAACATCCTTTAACTAAGCAATTTCTTGTATTGGTATAGATATGTAGATGACGTTTTGGTGTGTTTCACAGGTACTAACAGGCAATTAAACATGTTTCATAGAAACGTAAAATTCACGATTGAAGTTGTAAATTTAAACTCAATTTCTTAGATCTGACCACAAGTAAAGTAAACAAAAAGCATGATTTTTCAATTTACCACAAACCTTCCCACACGGATATTACTATTCATTGCGAATCCACCCATTCTTTTCAACATGAAGTAGTAGCATATAATAGCATGATTCATTAGTAAATTTGCCCCT
Organism: Chrysolina haemoptera; assembly: GCA_958298965.1. NCBI lineage: Eukaryota > Metazoa > Arthropoda > Insecta > Coleoptera > Chrysomelidae > Chrysolina > Chrysolina haemoptera. The sequence continues at coordinate 21,775,228 of OY282592.1, read as the reverse complement.
CTCAGCAGTGAAAAATGGATACAACACTAAATTAATAGATATAATACTTTCTAAAAAACTCCACGCAAAAGCCATTCACAATGTTTTTCCGGTCACACAAACAGATAACCTGAGTTATAGATCTTTAACATATTTTGGATAACCAACAAGAAAGGTAGCTTCATTTTTAAATAAACAAGATATAAGAGTTGCATATAGAACAAATAATAGTTTGGGAAGGTTTATCAAAAATAATAAAGACAGAACTTTCAAATTCGAGAAATCAGAGGTATATAAATTGAATTGTGGTACTTGTGCTAAGGTATAGATTGGTCAAACTGGTAGAACATTTAGAAATCGCACCCATGAACATCATCCGAGTTATCTGAATAAGAAAACAAATTCAACACATTCAAATTATCTTTTAGAAAAAAATCACACTTTTGATGAAGAATTTGAGATTCCACACATAGAAAATAAAGGATTAAAGCTTAATCATTTGAAATCATTAGAAATAAATAAACTTAAAAATCCAAGCCTGCTACTCAACGACCAACTCGATTTGAATAATTCACCATTGTTGAATTTATTTTCGTAGAAATAACTAATGTCCATGTATTCTTAATCAATCTGCTAAGTTACGTTATTTTTTAAAGTAGAACTTTATAACTACCATTTAATCTTAATCCTTCATATTATTGATATTTTAGGACTAGAATGTTTACCTTTGTTATCTTGGATACAATCTTATTAATGCAGGTTGGTTAGGTATACCCTTGTCAATTGTAATTATTAACCGCCTGGTTAGGGGTGTTTTTAGTTGTAAATAATGTAAAGGGTATATAAATGGATGTATGTAGCTTATTGAATAATCATTTGAGGAAGCTAATGTTATCGCGAATCATGTCGTGGTTAAATGAAACTTTGTGAAGATCAAATCGTCTCTTGTCTAAACAATATGTACAATAACCGCCAGGAAAAAAAATTATTGAATATTCTAATTGCGTAAAAAATAAATGAAATAAATATCGCCACTTCCAACTTTAACACCCCATATCTCGAAAACTAGTCATAGGATCGTGTTGGGCCAATGGACATTTTTTAATAGATGATGTAATACTACAACATCCTGAAATTTCAAGAAATTTTACCGAAGGCCATTTACCATAAGAGTAGTGCGGAGAGTCCTTTAAAAAGGTAAGAAAAAATCAGACGAGTTAGGAAGATATGAATCATTGCAACAGCAAGAGTCATAGTAAAAACTAGTTTATGAAATTTGGCACTACCATTTTGGAAGACACCTAAAAAGTTCAATTTTATTAATTACATAAGTTTATAATGATCTCTAAAAATTAGGTGAGACCAAGAAAATCAGCGTTTTTTCAATCAATAATACATATTTAGAAAAAAAATTCAATTTTTCCAAATAGATATTTCAAATTCTGCATGTGGGCATGCAAATCACGAGTCTCGACATGATCCCAGTGTGGCCATACTTTCCGTGCGCTTACAATTTTAACAACGTACATATTGTGGTTTGTTAAACAAACTAAGTACGATTGTAACAATTTTCTTGAGGACGGTTGTAACATTTGTTTTATAATATTTTTGTATTACAGATGCCTAGAACACAGTGGAGTGGATTCAATGTGGAGGGGGGTGAAAACAATGGTCGTACGTAGCCTGTACAGATAATAATAATAATAACTTGTCTTTATTATTTTCAGCCATACTAAACATATATAAAAAAAACAGCTAATGGTATTTTGCTAAAAATAAAAGGCGAAGTTCAACTCATGTAGCACTAGTGCCACTGTGTTGCTCTTGTGTTGGGGTTATTCCTACAATAAAGTATTATTTACATGTGATATGTAGCAGGCAAAAAAAATCAACTGGTAGCCATAATCACATTATCATATGAAGCGGATCATTGATTTATTGCTTTTTCAACAAGATTAGTTAGAACTTATTTCGAAAAAGTGATGGGGTTTCGGTTTTCAGATTTTTTGGTAAAAGATTGATAACATGACAAATATTATAACTAAATGATCGTCTGAATTGTTCCGTTTTGAAAGCCGGAGGAGTTGAGGTTCCCCTGGAACCTAATATTTAAATTGTGTACATCAGTACGGTGGGTCAATTTCCTATGTAAATACGTTGGGATTCTGTTCTGTATGATTTTTCTTTCTATAAAAGTTTGCAGCATTGAGTGTTCGTCTGTTTTCCATGTTCAACCACCCAGTTTCACGAAGTTTGAATGATATTCTCCTATAATTTTTTCTAATTCCATGTATGAATCTTAAACAGGAATTCTGCACTTCTTGGATTTTTTTCACAAACTGTCTGGTTAAACATGGGCCATACGAGTCTGCGTAATTAAATAGTGATAAAACAGACGCATCACAAAGAGTTGTTTTTACTTTTGCTGCCAAAACGTGTCTGTTGCTATATAAGAGTTTTAGTGAAGAGTATGCAAGCTGAATTTGATATGTTTCTCGAATCTCAGGTCGGAATCAAAAATCACTCCAAGACTTTTAGATTCGCTGATAACCTCAAGTGAGTTACCATCCACCCTAATATAATTCACATAGTCCAACATTTTTTGACGACTGAACTTGTTTTCAAATATAATAACATTCGATTTTGAAGCATTAATAAGTAAACAATGATTTATAGCTGAGTAGATAAAAGATTGCAAATCGTTACTGATTTTAATTATTGCATTTTCAACGGCATGAGGAGCAAAACTGTGGTAGAGTTGAGTGTCATCGGCGTATAGATGTGCATTACAAGATCTTAGGCAATATAAAATATTTGATGAGTAGATTAATAAGAGTAAGGGGCCCAATATTGATGCTTGATAGGAGTAGATGTCACGAATGCCATAACTGCAGTGAATCGGGTTAGGTACAGGATAATATATTTATGTTGATTTCAGGTTTTAATCTCAGGTTTATTTTATTAGTTTTGTTTATTTATTACCTATTAATTGGTTGTTTAAACAATATTTTTGAAGATTTACTTTATATTAGCTCTGAAAACTGATTGAAGATATTGTTTTTCATAAAACTAATTCAAATACTTGAATTGAGTATAATTTTCTATTTTTATAATGACCTCCCATTACTGTTCCAACTGTACCCCGCCAGTGTTACAACCGCCCTGGTATGGGGTTGATTGTACCAATTGCATACACTCATTTAAAACGACTCATTTCTGACTAACTGTTCAACCTGGATATCTGAATTTGATATCATTTTAAAGACAAATGACTATGCTTTCACCTCAAATACTTTAGTCGTTGTTTATAGACATAGTGGCTTTGAGCATTCAAAAGAAAATTATTACAATCGTACACAGTCTAACCCTACATACTTTTTGACGGTCACGTAATATTACTCGGGCAACTATTTAACCATGTTTCTCGAGAAGCCAGACACATTTAATGGTTCTATCCAATACCCTGCCAGTCGGCTGTACAGTGCGGAAAACATAGCTGAAACCATGAAAATATTCACGCCCATGATGCGCATCAGTCGCACAACCGACTATAGTCCGTAATATATCTTGCGATGAGGCACTTAAAATCAAACATCTGCGCAAAAAGTGGGAATTTCACAGTTTCAGTTATGTTTGCCGTACTCTAAGTAGCTGCGATTGCAGAGGTAATATACAGTATCGGAAACTTTTCAACTGGGGTATATACAGAAATCTACGCGAGCAACAAGGAACGCAATGATATGATAATACCACATAAATAAGAGAGACGTACTACTGTGCGCCTATCCTGTCACCCCCCCCCCCCGACGAATTAACAGCTCACGTCGATATCCCTTCCTCGAGTGAGTAGAGGAGAAATTGTAATGCTCTCTCAACATTTAGCAAGCTATTCTTTACGCTCTCATGAAATTACCATACCCAAGATGAAAACTTTCCGATACTGGTATATCTATCTGGACTTTTGACTTCCTGTACCATTTCTATGATTTTTATCTGGGAGCACTCTTAACTTTGATTCGTTGCAGAAGTTCAACATTATGTAATTGCTGGAGGAATCGATTATCTTGCTATACTTGTTCTTGTTCCCCTTTGATCTCTTTTCCTCTTGTTCTTGTTTTCTCTTGATCTCTTCTAACTATTGTTGTTGTTGTTTCCTTTTGGTCGCTTGTTTCTCTTTCTCTTGTTCTTGTTTTCTTTGCATTACAGATTGTTGGAGAACTTCTTATTTTTGTTCCCCCCGAAACACTTTTTCCTGTTTTCTTCTAAAGACTTGTAAGTAATTGCTAGCTCTAGTATTCACCATCAAATATCGGAACCTACTTCACTAGTAGGTACCACTTATTCCGCCTCTGCCACCATAATATCACGTTTTTATGTTCTTTATCGTATCATTGGATATTAAGCTTCCTTTAAGTTAAATCTTTATTACAAATTATTAACATCATAATATCATAACAACACATAATACATTAGTTACTTTATAATAGATACAAAATGGCATACTCAAATGACAATAACATGACATAACTAAAGTTGTTGATTTCATTTTCACATCATCGTTGTCAATGTCAATGATATGATAAAGCTTTGAATGTAACTAGATTATAATGCAATTTAAATAAATCTCGGAGGTTGCACAGGCGATTATTATAAATCGCATAATAATCTCGTTACATTAATAGCTATAGTGAGTGAGTAGTATTTTATACTATGTTTTCTCTTCACCACGCATTTTTCATAAAGAGTCCTAGATTAGTCTAGTAGGTATGTATAAATGATTTGATACCCAAATAATCGGAAAAAATTAATTTTTTCCTAAAAAGAATTGTCTAATTATTTGGTTATTCCAATTACTTACAAATCATTCGATTTGAACAAAGGGTGACTGACGGATTCTATTATATAAAATTCGGATTTTGTTTGGAAAAACCATCTGCATTTTTGGGAGTTCATAAGTGCTTCCAGGACTTCCAGGAAGAGAATTCGAACCGTATGTTGAAGTCTCGTTCTTATAGTATATTCATAAAATTTTATTCATATGTAAATCGTTAAAATTTATTTTTATACAGTGTGTCCCACAATAACCTGGACAAACTCCAAAGGTGGAAACCGCACTTCATTTTAAGGCTGAAAGTTCTTATAAACATATATCCTCTTAGACAGGGTGTTGAAATTGACTAAAAATATATAATTTCCAGAACACTTTCATATGTCTATCATTATCATTCAGTTCAAAATTTCAATGTAAATAAAGTGTTTGTAAGTTCAAACATGGATGTACGGCAAATGGGCACTCTTTATCGCCCCTTTCCAACTTTCACGCGACTGGATCAAAAGGGATTTTGTTTTCTTTTATTCAATTCTCAGTAATTTTTGTTCAGATGAGAGATATATTCCATTATTGGAAATGTCAACAATTTTCAAGATATTTGAAGCTGAATAAGTGCATGCGTATGTGATATGTGCATTCATAGTTCAGATTATTTTGTTAGAATTTTCTGTCTATAATAATATGGTAGGTATTGAAAATCGGGCGTTTTGGTGAATTTTCAAATGAATTGTTCCACAATCGTATTTTTTTTGAATTCCAGGAAATATTGAGGCGTTACCTAGGAATAGCTATTTACCATCCTTTGTGTTTTTCCCAAACATAATATCCATTTAATTATAGAAGAATGAAACAATTAATATAGGTAATCAAGTAAAACCCTACATCTGCCGTACGCCCCTGTTTGAAGTTACAAACACGTAACGCATTGAAATTTCGAACTGAATGCCTTTGAATAATCAGTTACATTTCAGAGTATATATTAATTGGCACTTTTAGCCTTAAAATCAAATGAGGATTCCACCAACGGAGTTGTCCTTCACTTTGGGACACTCTGTATAGAATACATCTACAGCCTCTCGATTTATTTTGGCCATAATATGTCTAATACTCCTTTTTCTATATCATTCTCCACTCAATCATCAGTACTTCTAGAACATAAGATTTCCTTGAGTTCAAATAAGCATGAGGATTCGAGTCCAGAAAATTTCTACCAGGGCATCTGGCATGTCTATTTTCGCCTATATCAGCACAATTGCCACAATTTCATTGTCAATCTTGAAGAATCCGTAATTTTAAATATTATTGTCAACTAATATTCAAATTGGTTAAAATAAGAAAATACTTTGAAAACTAATACTCACTAATGAAAACAATAAAGTTGCGTTTAATTTTAATTGTTTTTAAGCGCATCTGTAATCTATAATCGGTATAAGGATATCAAATAATTCCATGAATTTGTGTTATTTTTGAAAAATGCTTATTTCTACATCAGCATTATGTATTTTTTTGGTTCACTATTTAAGAAAATTAAAATCGTTAATATACGTTCGTATTTCAAAGTTGAGTACATGAACTGATCCGTAATATGCAATTTTTATATTTAGAAACGTAATGGCAATAACGTAAATGTTATCGATTTGTTATCGAACAAGTTAAAGATTTGAAAAATAATAAAAAAATAAAGATTTTTGTTTCTGATATAAAATCATAAAAGAAAAACATTTTTCAAGTGTCAGTTTTAGAAATTTACGCTAATCACGCAAATCAAAACACTGACTTTAGCGTTGCTAACAAATTGAATAGTTGATGAGTACTTTAAAACGTTCTTATACAAGTTTCCCAAGGAGAAATACGTCGAATAACATTCACATAGAACAATTCTTCTTCCTTTCCGTTTATCCTTCCCTTTCCTCAAAGAAATTGTGATATAATTTAGTTCTACTCGTTGTCTTGCTTGCTAAGCTATCTTCAGGTGGAATTTACATTTTTTCTGATAACAAAATCAAGTAACAAGTAGTACAATAACCTACGTTAGCATTAGTCTTCTTATCTTCGTTGGGAAACAAAAGTTCTTTCACCCAGGAATAAATTCACTGAATCATTTATCACGGAAACATTTACGCGGTGATCATTGACAAGGGTTGGTTGAACTCTTCTTTTAATAAAAGAGATTTGAAATTCTGAAATTCAGAAATCTGATATATTATAAGATAGGGTAAATTCAGTACAAGTTCAAATCAAATATTTTTTTGTCGTTTCAAATTATTTTCCTAAAAATATGGAGAACACTTTGAGAATGATTTGATGCAATGGAAATGAAAAATTCCAGGGCTATTGTATGAATTGCAAAAAAAGCATTTCAGCCTCTTGACGAAAGTTCATTTTACAAGACTGCAAATAAAGACAGTGAAACATAACAATAATTTTATAAAAAAATTCAAAATACTGGATCCCATAAAAATAAACTTTATTTCAATAACAGTTTGAAAACGTTTTTGTTCTGTTATACAGTGTCCCCATGAAGTAACCCCCCCTGTTAACTTTAGAACGGATTGGAATTTTTCTTTGAAATTTATTTTGGTGCAATGGTTGTTCATAAGCTACTCTTCGATACCAAAATGGCGGCCAGAAGCTATTTTGAAAGATTTTTTCAAATGGCATGATGGGTCGAGTGATATCTCATTCGAAACGTCTTTCTATTCTCTATATGACTGCAGAACTTCAAACAAAAATATTCAGCCGAAACAAAATGGCGGTACATCATATTAGAACCATTATTGAGTAACCCCACCCCTGTTAACTTTTGTACGCATTAGAATTTGGCTCTAGAATTCTATCTGGTTGATTGATAGTTCATTAACTACTTTTTTCACCAAATAGGTTTAAATTTTCCAAAATGGCGTAATTTTGAAAGTTTTTTTGATATCGCAATGGGGGTTGAATGATACCTCATTTGAATCGCCTTTCAAATTTCTATACGATAACAAAATTTCAGACAATAATTTCCATCAAAAACAAAATAACGGTACATAACGTAAGAAATCTGCTATGAGGAACCCTTACTATTATTCAGTTTCCTTTGTTATCCGTCTGCTGATAATAATGAGTTGATTTCAGGTAAGTACAGAGAAATTTTATGGAAGGGAACCTTGAGAGATTTGATGATTTTACTGGAATTCGTTAAGACTCGAGAGGATCCTCATTGCAGAGATCTGACATTTTATATGTACTGCCATTTTGTTTTGAATGAAAATTTTAGTCTGTAAATTTGTTATCGTATAGAAAATTGAAAGATTCAAATGAGGTACCAATCGACCCCCAATGCGATTTCAAAAAATCTTTCAGAATGGCGGCCCGACGCCATTTTGAAAAATATAAATTTCTGTTGGTGACACTAACTAGGTTATGAACTATCATTCAACCATATAAAATTTAACTTGAACTTACATCGAAAAAAATTATGTTGGTCAAGGCATCGTACACCCCTCTTCTTCTTGTTCAAAAAAATGGAAAAAGTCGCGAAAATTAATTCGAAAATATCCATGAATATAGTGAAAAACATGGGACCATCGAATAATTTTATTGAAAAAACAATATTCTTTCACCCCACTCCTAACAGGAAAAAAATTGAAAAATCGGCAAAATCCGTAAACATGGTGAAGAATATGGGACCGTCGAATAACTTAATAATAATAATTTAATTCGTAGTAATTATATCCCCTATCACCACCACCTCCTTGACAAAAAAATTGATAAACTCATGAAAATAAAATCGGAAATACACGTAAAAATTGCAGAAAACATATGGGATCACTGAAAAAAGTACTCTAAAATCATTTTACGGCCCTTTCCTCCCGAAATCCAGAAGTAGAACGCATAGAAATTCTAAAATCTAAGAAAATAAAAACCAACAAAAAAAGTCATTGGCGTACTTTATTTCAAAATATTGTTGAATATCAATGTCACATTGAATTATGTGGAGCAAAATACATAATCGAAAATTGTGAATTTCTTGTCATTTCCATTTATGGATTTGAATATTTTTGAAGAGCGACTAACGTCAGCCTTGAGTTACTCGTGCTCCAAATTCAAATATGTCATTCTGACAGGAGATTTAAATATACATTACGATAAAAGTAATAATGCAGATACAAAAATTGTGTATCCAATATGGCGAACAAATTTTATGTCATGGTCCAATTCGATTCAAAATTGGTATCTGGGAGTTTTCGGGTTCGGAAATTATGATTCTTTTGTTGAAATTGAGATAGACTGCATTGAAGTGTTAGTACATAGCGAAGTGGTCGAGGTGTTAGAGCGTTTGCTCCCACCAAGGCGGCCCGGGTTCGATCCCCACCGCCATCACGGAGCTAAAGTGGTTCGGATTCCACTTTTTAAGCTGTAGGTCCCGGGTCTCCCTTGCTCGGACAAGCTCTGCTTCTCAGAGGTTTTCTCCGAAAACCTGGTAGATTCGTAATAACAAATTTTTTATTTTTTTTAATGTTACAATGTTTCAACATAGTTTGATAATGGCATTTGAAAATGGCATTTGCAATCGTTACAAAATATGAACACGACAAGACTAAAAAGTAGATAATAAAAAATAATAATATTTTTTTAAACCACGCTTATATTTGAATGAACTAAAAAGAGGAAAATAATTTTTTTCATGTTTATCCAAAAATTAAGAGTTATGAGTAAAAGCGTGGAGCGATTGATCATCATTGTGAAATGTATTTTCCTAGCGCTCCTCATACTCATGAAAAAAAAAAACCCCTTTTTATTGCATTTAAATAAAAGCTTGGTTTGAAAAAAAAAAGTTTTATTATTATTTTTTATTCAGATGAAGTCGTACCTACTTGGCTGAATCTGGATTCTGGAGTATTCATCGACATGAGTCCTGTAGGTACGTGTAAATCATTGACTATCTAGTACAATTCTTGTATATATCATTAGATATCGCTAGTCCCCTATTTCACAGTACATGCATGACTTCCGAAAACTATTGAACATAAATCCGAGCACAACAAACACAAAGAAATCGAAGAATACGAAAAATGTGCTCGGATTTACAATCATCCCTTTTATAGCTGTTGACATCTCTTGTTCGATAACCCTTTTATTGCTCTCATTTTCTACCAAACGCGGAATGTGTATCAAATTTGGTTCGAATCCAAATTAGTAAATGCAGTTTTCAGACGGGTATCAAATGTCAAATAAGGTTCGGCATGCACTGGTCGCTGGAACACGTGCGTCGGGTACAAAGTGGGGGAACGGGGAACGCGACCCTTACCTTATACTTGAAGCGGAATTGCCAATAAGAGTAGACTGAGCAGAATTCTAATCTGTCAGAGAATCATTCAGATAATATTCAAAAAATCTATCTTGTATTATCTATACGCTATTTTTAATTGCTATTTATGTATCAAGTGAGTAAAGTGATACTTTTTTTAGCGAGTAGGGAATGTTGACGCACGACGCCGTAGGCATAAAAAAAAACTTCACTCATGAGTTTCATACAGTATTTTTTTTCTAATACTGAAAAACTTTTAATTTTTTTTTTCAAAATAAACAATACGGGAGAGTGTTGTGACAAAATGGCTAAATCCGCTATCAATTATCGTAGAGTCAAAATTGTCGATTATAGTTTCAAGCGGGTGAGATGATTTTACTTCTCAGTTGCTTCGACGATTAGATACAGTACACGTGCTATAGGCAATATTTTGTGTTTTCAGTGAAGACGATTTAATTTTTTCTGCTTACTACTGTGTGTGTGTGTGTTTAGGATTGGAATACCGCTTTTGAGAAAATTGAATTATGTAAGTGTATATTTTTTGTGGTAATTTACATAACCTAAGTTTTCTAACCTAAAAAAAATGTGAACCAAAATCAGACAAGATGCATGACATGTACCTTGATACAATAATTTGCATGTACGACATTATATAGTCGAAATAAAGAAGATTTTGGCTGAAAACTGTTTTGAGATTATTTATCTAAAGAAAATAATGGATAGTAACAAATTTGGGAGGAATGGTGAATTAAATGAAATCAGCGAATGGGAAATTTTGAGAAAATTACCCAAACCATCAGTGGTTGGAGAATCGGAACGACGAATTGAACAGTTATCATTTCCAGTAGACTTTATGTCTTATAACATGTATTAATAAATATGTTTTCCATAATTTAGGAGTATTTTATTTATTTATTTGTTTTCCTAACGAAAGATCAGTTATGTCCTAAAGTACAATTAAAACTGTCCAAGTTGTACCTTGGGACGATTTGCAAGTAAATATATTCTTTCAGTTATCCATATGATAATATTATACCACCTTTTTGCGAATTTTTCTACGAATGGACAATATAAAAGTAAGTATGCTGGTCATGATTACATTAATCCATTTTCAAAAAGTTCGAAAAAATTAAATAAAAATAGAAAATGCCCTAAGGTACAACACTGTACGTATAATATATTATTGCTGTGAATAATATTATGCATTTTTGATAACACTTACTTAATTGTCAAAACGCTATGAATATTATCGGTGAAACATTTGTATATTAAATATTTATAGTCTATTAGTCATAGAAAATAGATAATAGCTATTTGACTAGATTTAGATCTGTCATCTTGTCGCATACAATTTTTTGTCGCCTAGTAAGAACCGTAAAAAACTTGCTATGTTGGTGTGTGTATGTGTTAGATAAAGGGTCAAATCTTGCAAGCTGAATTAGTAGAACCACTTCCTCATATTCCACGAAGTTAAAATTATACTTGTTGATTCAGTTCCGATGACAATATAATAATGTAAAAAATATGTCCCTTCCCTGCCCCCCGAAAGGTAGATAGAGAACGCGCCGGGTTTCGATTTTTTTTAATGTGGATGTCAAATATTTTGTCGGTTGCGAGCCTCCCCACCCTTTCCTCGGAAAACTGAAATTAAAATCGAAAAATCAGTAAAAAATTCTGTAAAAGTAGTAAAAAATATCTGATCTTCAGCCCTCAAAAACAGTTTTGGACATAAAAAATAATGGATTACCCTCCTTTCCTGTCACTAAAAAATTGGGAAAACATCCGTAAAAATAGTGAAAATTATCTGACCATCGAATAATAGGGTTTCGAAAAATTTTACTCCTCTGCCTCCCTCGAAAGCTAGATAGAGAATGCGTTGTAATTCGAAAAAAGCTCCAACGGTTTCATAAATGAAAAATTACGACAAAAAATATGTCTGACGGTAAAATGCAAATAAATCCATGAAGTAGTAAGTTAATTCAATTATCAGTGTGTTTCAGAATATGTTCGAACACATCTCTACCTCTACTTTAAAACAAAGATGTGATTTCGTAAGATTTTCATGTGTATAGTGATTCTGAGTGATTTTTGAGTTGAACTATTGAAAGCTGTTCTATCTCTAAATTTTATGTTTCTCATTGTTGTTACTGAGTTGGAGTAAACCATATTTTCAATGAAACCCCAGACAAAATAATTTGATAGAAGACCATCTAAAGTTCTAGGAGTCCAACAAAAATGATCATTATTACCAATGTGTCTTCGGAAATTTCAGTTTAAGCATCACGTACTGAACAAGAATTATGGGGTGGGGCATCATCCGTTGTCTTCCTGGCCTATCATGTAAAATCATTTAAATTCCTTTTCTCAATAAATATTCATATTTTGTTGCATTCAAATTATCATCATTCCATTTCGAATTTGATCGACTGCATGAGTACAAGATAGTTCAAAATTATCAGCATTTATAAAAGTTCCTACATGTTTGGTCGCGTCAAGAAAATTATATTATATACAGGATGTTCCAATAGAAAAATTGAAGTAACCGCTACTCTATAATAGAAGCGGAAACGCAGCATCGCTAAAATATTTTAGACGTGTAGATAATGAAACGAAAAATTTCGACGCGGTCGAAATTCCTTTCTGCAATGCTCCTACAGGAAAAAACTATTACGAGTGCTAATTTTGTTGGTTTCCAACCTATCATTGCACTGACCGTGTAACATGCCATGTCTGCAGGTGGTCATTCTCAACCATTATGGGATGATATTCAATGCTTGTTTGCAATTAGCACTTGCGATTGTGTCCTCGTGGAGGAACATTGCACAACGATCGGCACCACGAAAGACTTTTTGTAGGCCAAGTTACATTGCGCATGCGTATATCCGCGAAAGGCGCGAAAGGTGATTATGGCCTTTCACAATTTATCGCCGGATTTCCATGTTTTATTGCAAATGTGGCCTCATCAGGTGATTAAGCGACTATGGGGGAAATATCCAAAGTTTTGGCTTCGACAATTTTGTCTATGTCCCCATTCGCTGCGTAAACCAATCTATCGAATCCAAACCTCGATGACTATCGTTAAATGAGAAAGTTTCTTCATATGCACACCTGAAATAAAAACCGGCTTTGAACGGAATATGTTTTTGGTACTTTTCCGTTTGTGAAGTGCACCTGGCGGCATCTTTGAACGGTTCCAAAATCATCGTAAATACTTAAATCAATATAACGTTATTTAGGTCGTTTCACTTAAGTTTATAATATTTTTTTTCATCACAAAAAACTTCTGACTTAAATCTTTTCCAAAAAACTTAACTTTTTACAGGATTTAAATCTTTCCTAAAAAGACTTAAATCTTTTCGAATCCTAAGTACGGATTCAAGCCTTCTGTTAACGACTTCAGTTTTTTTATATTTCCGAATAAATACTTGAATCACAAGTCATTTCGAAAATTACTTATATTTTGAGTCTTAAGTCAAACTTCGAGAAATTACTGAAAATCTAATTACTTAAATCATTTAAATAATTGAAATAAAAAAAAGATTTGTTTTCTTGCAGCTCTGTTTAGGGTAGACACAATATTGTGGTCACAAAGCCAATATAGTAGCCACTTTTATATCAACTTCGATCATTATATAATTACTATAAAACATAAGCTATTTTTAAGTAACTTTGTGATTGCGTGCCATGACGAAAGAAATTAGAACTTCATTTTTCGTTACATTGCGTTATAGCGCAAAGTACATCGGCAGCAGCAGTGGCTACCTCTGCGCCAATCTCGCTTGAAAGCGCGAAATACACTGCGAATGCGAAGTTTGCGTCGTTTGCGAGTGTGGAGGGCATGTTTTTCGTACGAAAATCGCGGTGTGAATTCGCGGCGCGAGTGTAGAGCCGGCATTGTAATGTTTAACAATAATTAAGGCTTTTTAACACTTTTCAAATTGTGACCTAATTTAATTTTTTTATATCAAGCTAAGTATATTACTTACTTTAGAACAATCTTTTTTGGCGTTTATATGTAATATCTAACAGAAAACAACTACTTCCCCGGATAAAGCCACGCTGGACATTAAACTACATGTCATACCTAAATATTGTGAAAAGACTCTAACTGAAAAGAAAAAATCTGAAAGTGAAAATTCGCATTTTCATTCAGATAGTTGATTTTTTTTTTATTGTCTCTAGTTTTCATTTAAAATTCATTAAATACATTAGATAGGGAGAATGTTATTTAAAAAATGCGAGAGAAGCGGACCTTGCTTCAATGGAATGAACGATTTCTGTGAGTTACATTTTTTAATAACATTCTCCCTATCTAATTTTTTCAATGAATTTTCAATGAAAACTAGAGAAAATAAAAAAAACAACTATCTGAATGAAAATGCGAATTTTAACTTTCAGATTTTTTCTTTTCAGTTAGTCTTTTCACTATATCTACCAGATGTGGTTCAATTTCCAACGTGGCTTTAGCCGGAGAAGTATTTGTTTTCTGTTAGATATTACAAATAAATCACATTTTTCATTTTTCAATTTTCATGGAGAATGTTCCCCTTTTCAACATGAAACCTCTCAAGAGGTTATCTTGAACGATGGAAAATAGCGACTAAAGTTTGTCTTTCAGCCGCAGATGATTCCACAACAGATTTTATGAATATCCCATTCATAATTTCGAACAAAAATCATTATGAATTTCTTTGTCCAAATTCATAAATCCGAGATGGCAAACGAGCTTTGTAATTATGGTGCGATTCTTTTCAAAATTAGTTGGTATATGTGAATGTTTTGTTGAAATTCCTTCATTCAATATGGCGGCTACAGAATGGCGAACGAGTATATATTCAGATGGCTTCATCATTGAAGAGCTAGATAGCTCAAAACTCATAGGAAATAGGCCTCATAATAACCATAACCATAACTAGGAAGCACAAAAATAAAAATATATATTTATATATATATATATATATATATATATATATATATATATATATATATATACAAAGCTCGGAAACTATTTGGGATAGCAGCAAAACGCAAGTGTACTCTTATAACATTATATTTCCAATATTTCGACAATGAATATTGTCATCATCAGGGAGCTACAAATTTTTTTTTTAATGATTAATATAAATGAAAAAGTGAAAAGCCAAAAACAGTACTTACAATGTCATTGAGATTGGTCGTTTTTAGATGTTGTGAGAAATGAACAAGACAACATTACAAGCATGTAACACATGGAGCAACAATAAAAGTTAATATTAATATGTTTAAAAGAAAAACTACACCGGTTTACCGAAAAAGCATGGCAACAGGTAGTAGCAACGGCGTTGAAAAGAAAATGGTGGATTAAATTTGAATTAAATTTGAAAGGAATGTCAATTGTTTTATTTAAGCAATTTTTTTATTTAAGCAACATTACATCTGAAGATTTTTTTTTCCTTTTAGCGTATTTGATTAAAAGATTGTCTTAGAGTTCTTTCTCGAGGAATTTTAAAAGCGTTAGTTTATTCAAAAATATCAACTTAACTTGAATGTGTTGTTCGATTTTGTTCATTTAAAGCTATAGAAACCTCATGGATGAAATAGGTATTATTAACTACCAATTAGGTTAATTTATATTTGAGTTTTATTTAGGCAACATTACATCTGAAGAAATTATTTTTTTCCTTTTAGTGTATTTGATTAAAATATTGTCTTTAAGTTCTTTATCGAGGAATTTTAAAAGCGTTAGTTTATTCAAAAATCTCAACTTAACTTGAATGTGTTGTTCGATTTTGTTCATTCAAATCTAGAAAGCTCATGGATGAAATATGTATTATCAACTAGTAATTAGGTTAATTTATATTTGAGTTCACACGCCAAAAAATTTTTTTGAATGGATGTTGTTAATTGGAAGATAACACCCTAGGTAAAATGTTGAAAAGCTCTGTCGTTTGTTTATAATTATTCAAAATATAGCTATCACACTACAACTCATGCCTAATCATTATTTTTCAAAATCCCTAATTTTACAAAAGATATGATGCAATGGAAATATATCAAACTCAATATGGATTGGTTTTTGAAAAAAGATATCCCAGGTACATGTAGGATAATAATAAATTCAGATGAAGCCATAAAAATATTGTATCGTTTCTATAAACGGTAGTTACTTTCCTTGGATAGAGAACCACATGCGAGTTCACTGAATAAAAATATAAAAATTCAACTCGATTGTTGCACTACTACCAATTCTGGGTTCATCAGAACATTTTTATGGAACAATACAATAACACATCTGGTTCACGATTTATGGGTATATCATGATATAAGATGAATCACATAACATTACTTGATGACAATAAGATTACTTCTTTCTAATCATTTCGTATATAAATGAAGAACTGATATAACATAATTTTGCTAACAGAATGGTTTATTATTTGTACCTGAATATTGAGTTTCACATCACAATATTAAGTATTCATTGCTCCTAATTTATGAGTCATATTGAAAGAGTTCTGTATGAACAGGTCGAACAACAAAAACAATAACAGCAATGAAAGAAAATCCAATTTTCTGAAACTATTCGACTTATCGGTGATACTTCGCTCACATGCTCGCTTACTTCTCTAGAACACCGCAGAAAGGTTAGATATATGTCTCTGTTTAATAGATACGATGTTCTCTGAATAATATAGAATTTTTCTTTTCGTGGGGACCAGAACTTTAATAAAAAGCTTTATATATATATATATATATATATATATATATATATATATATATTTGTTTGAACCATATTCGTTAATGTTTATGGCACTATAAAAAATTATAGTTGAGGCATTATTTGAGGTGATTTTGTAATGAAGAAACTACTCACCTTCAATCTTTGGAATAAGTCCATTTTGTGGTGTAGACGAATCGAGAAGAAATATCACGAAATCATCTCCACAACTTTAATTCGACGGACAACTATCAAATTTGGAGCCTTATACAAGTTCTACAACAAATATTAATCCATTGGAGACGATCCATTACATTCAGTGGAGGTGAGATTTAATAGGAAGGTGAAAAAACTTTCAGTCCAACTCCACCAAAAATAAACTTTATTGTAGATATTACGCAGTCAGAGGACTAACTTCACGTAGAAACAAGGTAGTCGGAAGACTGACATTGAGAGAGAGGACACGTTTCGAAGGATTAATCCTTCATCTTCAGCAAAAACTGGGTTAGTTACAAGTCGATCATTTTATGGTGGAAAACTCACAAGAAAAAATACGAGACCTAGTTGTCTGTTGTCTCTCGTAAACACATGGTGCATGGTCTTGTGATATAAAAAAATTTCAATTTATTATGATTTTTGGGTGGACCAACCATAGTCCCTACTGGTGGACACCGCTCTAGCGGACCCCACATGGTCGTAATTAGGACCATGTAACTTCAATTTTTTAATAACGTTTTAAATAATTTTTCTTGTGAGTTTTCCACCATAAAATGATCGACTAACCAAGTTTTTGCTGAAGGTGTAGGATTAATCCTTCGAAACATGTCCTCTCTCTCAATGTCAGTCTTCCGACTACATTGTTTCTACGTTATGTTAGTCCTCTGACTACATAATATCTACAATAAAGTTTATCCACGATTTACTTCGCGCCGCTTCCGTTCGCGACGCTTCGGCTAAGTGCGCGTGAACCTTTATTGTGCAAATACACTTACAAATACAAATACTTAATTTTCCCGACTTCCACACTTTGTTCCTATAGTCTATTTCAAGAATAACGTCTCAGAAAACAAACTAATTTGGTATGCAAATGCCTATGCATTTCTGTGAATTTCTCAGAATTTACTCTACGTTATTCGTGAAATAAACTTTAGTTGTAAATTATCTTAATTGACAAAAGTATACCTCTGAACTTATCGTGCATAAAATAACTTCAAATATTCTATAGTTTTCAGAATTTTGAAAGAATTTCAGCCACACTTGGTACTTAAAGCAAATATAATCGAAGAAGCAACATAGTTTGCATGAATTTCTCCTGAGAGACATTTTATCAACTGAAATATCATTCGAATTTTGGTCATGACTCCTTTGTTGTCGGGCCGATACGCTGTTGTAGATTGATTGGCATTTGAATTTGGCAAATGTAGTAAATGAACACCATTTATAGATTTTAGAATCAAAATAGGAGTTGAAATAAAAAGCAGAATCGTCACAGAGTCGTCGGAATATAATAAGTGTAATATAAGGTATTGAAGTTTGTTTGAAGGTTGTTGACAATTGATCGAGTCTCAATAATGTCCAGGACTTGTGGTTGTTTGCTTGTATTTTAGGATCTATCTACTGACAAATACACTGGATTGATAGAAGTTCTGGGTATAACTGACACTTAAGGTTATATCGAGGTTGATTGATAGTGTTACAAGAACTGAATAATTTTTATATTATTGGAGTTCATAATAGTTATTATTCTTCTCCGTTTTCGTACTTACGAATGTAACCATTTTATCTAGAACTTCTTTCGGAAAATTGACAATTTTATTGAAGATACCCTAACAGCACCTATGACATTTCATTAAATGAATGTATGCTCAGTTTCATTTTACCAGATTTGTTTATCTTGACGGGGATAATTTAGCAGGAGTTTTAGGGAGTAAAAATTAGCAGGGAGGATTTACACTTCCATACCCAGTATATACAGCTCACGAATACTTCACATAGTATTGTGGTGGTCGGTGGTCTGGCGGTCTAAGGCGCAGGTCGTTCAGAACTTCAGTATAGCGGTAGTCGGTTCGAGCCCGATGTCGGTACGAGGGATTTTTTCTCAAGTAAGCAATATCGGAATCGATAGACGACCACAGTCCTTGTTGAAAGCAAGTGTATTGTGTGTTGTCTAGATGCCAATCTCGTCTGGTGCTAGCTTGGAGTGCAAGCCGGCCACACGAGGTGGTGCTGTAGGTTTTCCGGGTTTTCCTGCAGCTGAAAAGTGAATACGCCACAAAAGTCGCCCCGGAGCGCCACGGCAAATAATAATAATAGCCGTCCTCTACCCGCACAGGCTATGTCTTTGGGTACACTCTACGAGTGTTTATGAGTGAGTATTATTATTATACCACATGCAAGGGAAAATCTTGTGGTACTTGGGACAAATAGTGAAAACTGAAAAAAATTAGGTAAAGTCGATGATTCTCTTGAAGTTTCGGATGTTGTACGCCTCGGGAAATATCTCCCTTGGCAATGAGATCCAAAAACGTTGTTCGTTAAAAAATAAATAAATAAATAAATCCCCAAAATGACGGAAACCGGATGTAAACTAAACTCGTTTTGGGTCAACCCCAATGAAACTGCTAATGGTATGGAACACGTGATGATAGAAGAGCAGCGGCCATGAACATATATCTACAGAAAGGAACATATCGCCAAATTTGCGGTGGTATTCCAAAATCCTAGGCTAGCTGTAAGCAAAGCATCAACTCTTTTTTTTAATGGTGAAGAAGTGAAATAGGTTTTGGCAAGAAAGATTAAATCAAAGTTGACATAATAATAATTACTCTGGGCACTGTGATATCGGCTTTTCTGTGATGTATCATAAGAACATCATGAGAGTTATTTATTATTTTTTTGATTTAAATTCAGAACTGGGGTTTTTCTACTTTTCAGTTGGAAACTCCGTAAACAACTTCCAGTGTAGAAGCTATTTTCTTCTGAACTTGGTTCCGTATCACTTGTCTTCGGGTCTCGTAGTTTGTTGTCGAACAGGGTACTTGTGAACCTTTGCTCTTTAGACTTGTAACCTGTGTAGGTATAGGTTAAGGACTCAAAATAATGTGAGATGGTTTATACAAAATGAAGTCCATCAGCCCTGGGGTGCTATTCTTGACCGTTCGGGATCATAAGATTCTCTGTATTGTCAGAATGTAGTGATACAGGCACACGTTTTCATTGCGAATGGTCAAGAATAGCAGTCCTAGCTGAGAAATTCTCTGGGCGATTATCATCAAAATTTATTATGGAAAAAGTGATTTCAGTGTGTCTCATAACTAACGTAAGGCAACTGAGGGGAACTAAGGTAAGGGCAACTGAGGGTCAAGAGACATTCTAGGTCTCTTGAAACAGGTTTGCGCCTCTGCAGGGTAATTTACAGTGGCAAGTATTCAGGGATTTTCATGGGCCACAGCGGCCTCAAGGATTCCCGTGTATGCTTTGCTAGATGGAAGGCAGCTTCAGATATTGCGGATGTGGAAGTTAAGCACAAACTACAGAACGTTTGCTCTAGACCCGCTCCAGTGCAGCTGAGACGTATGTACATGATCAAAGACTTGAACATAGAATTATATAAAAGAACTTTGTTTGTTAAAGTGAGCTTGTTTTTTATGTTAAGAAGCGGTTATAGCATGCTTACCCTGGAGGCAAGTTGTTTCTTAATTAGTTTATACATATGTGAGCCCCAGGTGATCCCTACCGCCAATTGTCAGGTCCTTTCTTACATTATATTTCTTCTAACAGGGTTCCCTGATGCACTCCTCTCTCGTGTCTGAGATATGGAAATGTTCTATCTGCCAAAAATGAACCTAAAGGAAGAGTAAAAAGGCCCTCATACCAGACACAATCGAATGCCTTAGAGACGTCTAACAGAAGTAAGTGGGAGTAACTGCCTCTGTTTAGTTCTGTGACGGCCTCCTCGGCCATTCTCAGGGATTGAAATTCAGTGCAGTGGTGTCCTATGAAACCAAATAGCTCGACAAGTGAAACATTCCTGTCGTCTGTTTCGTTCATTAGGAGACTAATAGGCCATTAGTTCTGCTCGAAGGTTGAAAAAAAAAAATGTGATTACGAGTCTCCCAGGTTTTCGTAGAAAACCCCTCAAAAGCAGAGCTTGTCCGAGCAAGAGCGACCCGGGACCTACAGCTTAAAAAGTGGATTCTGAACCACCTTAGCTCCGTGATTGCGGTGGGGATCGAACCTAGGCCATCTGGGTGAGAACAAAAGCTTTTAACACCTCGACCACTTCGCTTGGGAGTCACGACGAAAATGGTGGTGCGCCACCTTTTCGAGAATTGTTAAAGCCACATACAGGAATCAAACAATGTTCAAAAACGAGAGAGCTTGGTTGCTTAAAATCTTCTTCAATATCTTGTTGGATGTTTCATCAGCCCACGGTGCTTTTCTCACGTTGAGACATTTGATATGCGATACAAGCTTCCCTTCAGAGCAGGTATGAAATCCTCTCAAATCTCCCTCAGCAAAGCAACAGCCAGGTCATCCAACAAGGAATCTCGTATGATCATCCCCAGAGCGTACGTTCTGCTCAAACTAAGGTTTCAACATATCTGCAAAGGCTTCCGCACAAGCGAAGGCCATTCCCAATCCTTTGAAAGATTCGTTGTGATCTGTTACGTTCTCCAATGAGGTTTTTAATTTTGGGGAACTCGTTGTATGACTTCAACTGATCACACTTCCTGGTGACGCCACAAGTGCGTTTTTCAGAGGGTGTTTGAAGTGTTTAACTACCTACTTCATCCAACTCAGGCCAAAGGTCCACCTGCAGCACTCGCAAAAACCTTCCAAAAAGCCAGTTTATCTTTTTTCTGCTAAAGACTGCAGTGGGGGGTGATGGTCTCCCAGCATTAAAACTACAGGGTTGTGATTGGAAGATAATTCTGATAGTATAGAAATATACCGGTTCTAGGAGGTATTCCCGATCCGCGCGACGTCAAGTATGTCGGGCTTGCCTAGGCTATAAAGCGTGGGCTTCACTGGTGCCACCACCTAAAGATTATATTAGTCAAAATGTTGCCACAGTTACTGTGTAATTGTAGGCTGAGGCTACCCTGAAGTCTCCTCTACTTGTCTAAATTTGAACCACCAAAGCCTCTCTGCTGTTGAGCGAGAGTTTCACCAGTACGGCTACTCCACCGCCATGCCATTGGCTTTAAGAATACCCTGTATATCGCACTGTAGACACCCCCACAGTTATGACACTTGAGCCTCAGTCATCGGCTTTTAGCATTACGTCGACAGGTGCTGGCTGGCAGAACTGTGCCGAGGCACTGACAAAACGTGCTTCGAGAATTAAGCACTAAGCACTCTTGAAAAGTGCTCCAGTAAGCAGTAAGCACTTTTATTTATAAAATGCTCGCGATTACTAAGCACTTTCAAAAAGTAATTCCAATTAGGGAACACTAAGCACTTCTCAGACTGTTAGATACTTAAGTAAGTGAAAGAAGTAAGATTTTCACAAATAATTTTACATCGCGACATGTACAGCTTCACTGTATCGTTTTAAAGCTGTTATTTACTGCTTGGAAAAGCTTCAGTGAAGCGGAACATGTCACGATGTGGTATAATTTGTTGAAATTTATCGTGTTTAATCAAGTTTCATCAGTAACTTACGTTTAGAACAGGCTGAAAAGTGCTATGGATTTCCATTAGGTAATAACCGAGTCAATTAAAAACTTAAGTTACTTCTTTTACTCACGTAACTAAAAGGGCATTCAGCTTACCGCGCTATTATCAGATTCACAATGTATCTGAATAAAACAAATTTTTAAAAACATTACCGTAGCAACTCCATTTTTTAAATATATCGCTGGGGTTACTGTTCGGTTTCCGTGGTTAAAAATTTCCTGACAGAGTAGGTCTTGAGCTGTCAATTGAAACTGTTGTGATAACCTATTAGGATAAGAAAGATACTTATCGCAAAGCGTTTATAAACTCCTCGAGATACTTGTTCATTAAACAATCGTTTCGCTACGCTGTACTCGTGATTGAAATACTCGTTACTGAAAGTACGTTTATAACACTTGTTACACAATATACTATTATGAAACAGAATTACTTAAATCAAAAATTTGATTCCAATACAATAGGAATATTGATTAAATGTTTGGTTTTGTGGTTTTCATGGCATCTTTTTTTGGGTGTTCAACCTCCCACATGGTTGCCTCTTCACAGATAAGAAGTGAGAAATAACATAATGGTGGTGGACTATCGCACATTCCCTGTATCAAGATAGCAAATGTCACCCCCACAAAATTTGTGGCAGATTTCTTGTGACTTTCGTCAAAGAAATGTTGCATAAGGACACGAACAAAAGTTTTTTTGGTGGGGGTGCCGCCGGGTATCATATATGGAAAGGCTTAGTGCTTAGTAATCTAAGCACTGAATTAGGAAAGTTCTCGGGAGAACAGTGCTTAGGAGCACAAAAGTGCTTCGTGTGCTTTCACAAGCACTAAGCACTGTGCTTTGGGACAGCTCTGCTTGCTGGCACATTTCACACAGATCGGAATTGCGATACTGTCCCACAGCAGCCCTGGGTCTTTGAGACTTGGTCGTGATCACCAGAATCATGAATCACCTTAATGCCGCCCGTCACGTTTTTCGCTTTGAAAAATCCAATGCTATTTTCTTCCCAGCTTGTTACTTAAGGAGAGCCAGCTGTCCTTTTTACGGACGTTGATGGAAACCTTCATGGTAGCTTTTGCTTTTGAGGCTGGGCTGTTGCATTCATTTGTCCTGGGTCATTCATAACCACTTGTTCTACTGGATGATCCTCAAGTGAAAAAGTCAATTTTGCAACCTGTGTGACTAAGTCCTGTTTACAGTAGTACGTTTGGAATTTGGTGGGTCTCGGGGGTGGACTCGGCAACTGATGGCATGTCATCACCCTCTGTTAGGTGAATGTTTCTTTGGGGACTCGCCGCCTGATTGGGAATTCTCTTTATGGCAAGAGTGGTCCTGCGTTGGTCCTTGGCGGGCGCACCGGAACATGTCCTCGAGTTTCATACCCAGCATCCTGATGAGCCCTATCATGAGTTACCGGGCCTGCTATACGCCTTCCGCCTTTCCTTCATGAGGTAAATATCTTTGAAACATGGGGTCAATAATTTAGAAGCAATATGCTGTACGACTGAAAGGGTAATACTTGAGGTAAACTAAATTCCAGAGGGATGAAGGCCCTCTAATCCTCTTCGCATACGCTACTGGTTCGCAAACATTTGAAACTTTTGTACGATTAATCTCAGATTCTGTGCAGTACAATGCAGCACGTGGATTCGACTGCAGAAAAAGACACTCGATGTTAATTTTTGAATAAATAAATAATTCATAATGGCGGCAGCCGAATCTTGTGTGTTGTATATGGGCCGTTGCTTTGCTCATTTTTTGCAGCCAATCGAGAGTGACTCAAAACCATATAAGGAACAAATACTATACCGTAAATAACTTACGCTTTTTGATGGATGAGGTGTACTGTCAGAAATCAGAACGCAAACTTTTCTCTTAGGTCAGTTTGGCAGTTTCAAGCGACAGTAGATTGCCAGTTTTTAACCATCGAAAAAAGCACAGTACCTAACCATAGTGATGTATTCAAAGAAAAGAGTTGACAAAGTAAAATAATTTTTTCTAAAATGTTAATCAAATACGGATTTTGAATCTGACAATATTCGATCGTTTAGTGTGACCCATATCCGTATGCTAATTGTCCTTTTTTTTTTTGTACAAACGTTAGGAAAACACCACTTTCTTGCACGCATTTTAAAATTGGAATTTTCGCACGGGTGCAGTACTCTTTTTCAGTTATATTTAATTTGCAGGTTTTAAAATTTAAATTTTTCAATCCTAGATATGTATTCTATTTCTTGTCTTATAAAAAGGAAACTTATTGAAGGATGAACAATTCAATACAAATTTAGTCTGCGTATATCTGATAGACAACAATTATTATACCCAATTAGATTTGCAATACGCACTCGTGAAAATGTTTTACAATAATCACACCACGAGTGCTCTCTTCAACGAATTATACCAATTAAGTTTGAGTAGAAACAGGGAAGCACCGGTTTATTGGTTTCAGGGATATTACTCATTATCAGTACAGTTTGGATCATATGTACTCGCACACTTTATGATTTATGCATATGGTGAGTTTCCATGGATAAACATAAGGATAACCGCCATATTATATCCATAGTAATTAGTTTGGATATAAATATAAATAAATATTCAGTAACTTCAAATAAAGCATTTCAACTATCGTCAACTTCTTTACAAAGTGGAATACACAGCGGAGTATTATGTGATTCATAACTGAATGTTATTGAATAATAATTGATGATTTAAAAATACAACCTTCCGCAACATACTTTACAATAGGAACTCACTTACCAGTTATCCATTACGATCTACGATCCATTATCAGAGGTATACTGTTGGGTTTCTTGCCCACGTTTTCTGTATGTGCATGGCGGTTATTTATACATCACAGCAGTGAATATCTTCGTAGATTTTGATCGAGCTTAGCAGTAAGTACTCCTCGCTAAACTTCCACTTGATAGCTTGCATTCTCACTTGTGTACAATGCTATCGAACATATTCTATTTTAAGTCAATGGAGTTTCCGCAGACACTCTACCAATGAACGAAGATGTTCATCAGGTATCCACTCCAGCAGCAATACTTTCTCAACTCCACAACTTCATGTACAGTTAAAAACTCTATACATCATTTTTTTTGTTCATATTTCTATTTCCAAAAGGTGGACAGAAAATGCCGTCTTAGACAACGTGTTTCAACGTTTTTACGTTCGTTGAATGAACGTGTCTCACGAAAGAAATTTTCGTCATGTCTCTTAAGTGGTGACAAACGAAAAAGGGTTGAAGACTGAAATCGATGGTCAATCTCAATAACACTGCCAATGTTGGAACGACTGATTGTATCGAAATTGATGACTTCAAAGTTATAGTTACTTCCAGTACAGTGGGTCGAACAGACAAACTTCCCATATCGGTCAGACCAATTACTTGAAAGTACTTGAGAGGGTGCTGGATGGAGATATCAGGCGGGTGGCAATTTACATGTTCCCCCTGAACAATCAACAGCATGCCTCGGAAACCAGCAAATAAAAAGATTTATGATTACATAACCTCGTTGTTAAAATCACCCAACCTCTCAATAATAAGGACATTGGGGTGACCATAATTCTTGATACCGAAGGAGTATTTGATAATGCATTAACAGTTTTTATTAGATGCAAAGCCAGCTGGATCCACGCCATGTTTATGAAAGAACAGCTACTAAATCTATACAAGACGGTTTAATATCCCCAGGGACTGCCTACAAGGCGGTACTATCCCCTCTTCTGTGGTCAGTCCTGATAGACAATCTACCTAATGTACTTAAATGAAGAGAAGTAGAGCTTCAAGCATATGTTGATGAACTTGTCATTTTGGCAAAGACAACGTCAGGAGAGGTAGCTTCTAATATCCTCCATAATGCATTGAATGACCTACACAGTTGGTGTCTGAGGGAAAGGATGTCTGTCAACACCAGCTTGATTGCAGTAATACCTATCCTTCACCAGGTAGAGGAAACTGGAACATTCAACTCTACTTTCTTTCAATGGTGAGGTAATTCCAGTTACAGCGGAAGCGGAATATCTAGGAATCATCATGGATATACACACATAGCGATAGGGCGAAAGATTGTCTTTCTAGCTTCTCTAACATCTGTGATTTTTTTATGCTTCCTGTTACTATTGATGATGTGGCATTTACTTTCGAGAAACTTAAAAAGTCTAACTCTTGTGACATATACCATGTGAACAGTCTGATCATCAAACACATACTGAACTTTATCGTTGAGCCTTTAACCATAATCGCGTAAATCGACGTTTTAGTGAAGACTTCTTTCCGGATATTTAATAATACCTATCTACAAAAAAAGTGATCAAACCTCTCAAGACAACTAAAGACCTATTACAATTATACCAATTCCGGGAAAGATAAACTAAATTATAGTCCAAAGTGATTTTTTTTTAATAAACACAATACCTTACATGAACATCAATTTGGCTTCATCAAAAATAGATCTACAACTGAGGCAGTAGTTGAGGTTATTCAACAAGTAATAAGAAATGTGAAAAACGATGAACACAGTACTGTGACATTGCGGGATCTGAGCAAAGCCTTCGTTGAGAAACTAGAATATTATGTTATTCGAGGTACAGTGTTACATTTTTTCCACTCATACCTCTCTTCAGGAAAACTGGCAACTTTTGTGAATGGTCATTTATCGGATGGATGAAATGGATGTGTTCCATGTAATACCCCAGGGATCTGTCTAAAGATGAGTTTCCTATCGGGCGGCTGACACACAGCGTCTGACGCCTAGTACTGCTGATGTGACAATTTATTTACCCGTTTCTTTTCGAGCGTCAGACGCAAGCGTCAAACGCTATCGGCTGCTGACGCTGCGGCCCTACCCTTCTCGAGGTAGTCAAGCGTCAGCCGCCTGTTGTGAAAGTCGTGCCTGTTCGATGTTGAAAGTATTCAATGCAGAGGAAGATAAAACATTCAATCTAAAAAAAAATGCCTAAATTTCTCTTCATCTTTCAGTAAATGTCTATTTAATAAAGTTTGAAAAAAGGCTTCGTCAGTTCTGGTTTTAAAATGAATGAACTTATTAATTTTCTTTGCACATGCTTGTCAGAAAAATGTCTTTGTCCTCAAATCCAATAAAACATTTTTTTTGTTTTCGCACATTTTTAACTTGGAAATTTTTTTTGACAAATACATCACTCGCGACTAAGACTTCATAGGAAATGGGTATACTGGCGTCAGCCGTTTTCGTCAGACGATGTGCGGCAGCCGCGTGCGTCAGCCGCCCAATAAGAAAACCACCTTTAGGTTTTGCTTTTAAAGTTCCTAAATTGTAGATAGTGACTCATAGGTTTCATGGTTCATAATTCATATAAGGTTTGTTCGCGTTCACAAAATAAACAGTCCGAAACCATCACAAGCATGCGTAGTCCCACAGAACTCAAAGAATCCGTACAGTTCTGTGAAACTGCGCGTGCTTCTGATGGTTCCGGACTGTTTATTTTGTGAACGCGAACAAACCTATAAAGCAGGTCAGAAATCAGTTGGGTACTTGGCTTCAAATAAGTTTTACTTTACCACTTTTATACATCTTCTCAGCACTTTCAATTCTGTAAAAACCTGAAAATATACGATGGGTTACTATCTACAATTTATGAACTAGACTATATATAGGCGCATTTCCTGATAAAAACTGCGATTTTACAAAAAAATATATTTTGATGAGTAATTGAGAAATCGAACTTTCGGCGAATGAGCTCCTTCACCATATTTAACATTGAATAACCGCTAATCTGCTCAGGAAGAAATGTTGAACAAGAATAAAAAAACCCTGAAGCAGCTGGCCTAGTCATATTTTGAGAGAACCTTTGTGGCAATTACAACTATCACTTTGTCACACATAGCTCTTTTTTCGATTTTCTGCATTTACGTTCGCTATTTAAATGACAGCAATTATGTGTAGGTAAGTAAGTAAGATTGCAAAAAATTGGAAATTTTGTTTTTACGAACCTCCCAGGTGTTCGGAGAGACCCCCTCAGAATCTAGCTTGTGCGTACATTGATATTATTTGGAATGATTATGGCGTGGTCATTACTTTTGAGAAAGAGATTTTTCACACTCGTTATGTAATGCAATACATCAGATATGAATTTGACAATGCTTTTTTGACTTTTTTACGGCTTCTTCGATTTTGTCGCTGTCTACAGCCCTTTAGATTTACTTGGTTGACCTACTGAAGCTGAGTCATTGATTGGTTATTACAAAATAGTAGGATTGTCCTTTCGACTTGAAGGTCATTTCTATGTCCCACATTAGATGATGTGGAACGAATCTGGTCCTTAATGCATCAGCAATACAATGAACTTCTACGTAAATTCTGTTAAATTTTACAATAAGTACTTCTTCTCTTTTCTACAGTTGGTTCACTCCTAAAGTTTTCTGATCAACTGAGGAGTATACGGCGCTAGTCAAAAGTCCCCTGTCCCCTCGAATCTTTTGAACGGATTGGAATTTTTCTTTGAAATTTGTTTTGGTGAAATGGTCGTTTATAAGGTACTTTTTGACAAAAAAAAATATCTATCTTTCTAAATGGCGTCGGGCCGCCATTTGGAAAGATTTTTCATATGGCATGGTGGATCGAGTGATACAGATAATTTGTTTTGGTGTCAAAAAGTGCTTATGTACGACCATTTCACTAGAACAAATTTCAACGAAAAATTCCAATTCGTTCAAAAAATACGAGGGGGGAAGAGACTTTTGACTAGCACTGTATAACTATATATTGCACTATTGGTATCAACACATTTGTGTTCTCAAATTGATTATCGTCAGTGAGAGCAGCAGTTATTCAATGGTTAGAAATATCTTGTCTACGATCATAATATTCAAGATTTCCAGCCGTTAGGGTTCTTTACTTTATATTCGTCAGAGTAAGAATTTCTCATTCCAATTGTTAATTCGAATGAAACATAATCATTTAACACAAAGCGGTATTTGTTTGTTGAGTATAATTAGTCTGGATTTCAACAAAAATTAATCGGTTTCATGAAGATACGAATTGAATAGCCTCAGTGTTTGTGCACATGGTGGTTGTAGTATTCTGCCAATGGAATATAAGTAATTTTTTTAAATTTGAAAATGTGATTAGGAAATTATATTTGTGTAAAACAAATATAAAATCTGACTCAATTTATTTGGCAGATCGTTAATAACAATAACCGTTTCCGACTGAGTTTCAACGTTAAGAGATTAGGTCAAATATCTGAAAAAATAGCTATTTATAATACAAGTTCGTAAAGTAGGACTTTTTTGTATGATCGTGGAGTACATAAAAATCGTTGACGAAAGTGTATCATACAAAGTTTTTTCTTCGACAGTTATTATATTGCCAAATTGTAGCAATTGTAACATTAATTTGAATGTTTTATATTATGAATTATCGTCGAATTATCAAATTATGACTTCCGAGTTTTATTTGACGCAAAATTCTGTATTTTTCAAAAATGCATTAATGTATGATCAGTGTGTAAAAATTTACTTTACGCACAGGTAATTATTTTGCGCACTTGTGCGCAAAAGTGTCACTTTACGCACTGTCAACCGTGCGTAAATACTTAGTTTATGTACTGTCGTAGAAAAAAGCATTTTCTTTATTTATTTTTTTCCATTCTTCCAAATTTTCGGAGATAATCACTCAAAAGCAGGGCTTGTACGAGCAAGGAAGGTTTGGGGCATACAGTTTACGTAAAAGTAGATTCCGAACCACTTCTGACAGCGATTGGGATCGAACCAGTTGTGAGAGATCGTAAAGTAAATGTAATCGATGATTTACCCCTTTTTTACTTCCATCCATCTATAATGTAGGCCATTATAACAAATACCTGTCAGAAAAAAATCTCCCTTGGCTAATAACACGACGGGTATTGAAATAAATCAAAACAGATATTTGTGCAATGCTCCTCATTGCAGAGGAAACTCTTACCAGTACTCCTTGTAATTTAATGGTAGAATTTTGATTCGATTTAGACCAGGGAACACCTGCTGAAAACACGCTGGAATCGTGGAGTGAACCAGAACAGAGACTCCGGAAGGTTGTTCTAGACCATACTGAAAAAAAAAAACACAAATGAAATAGCTGGTAGGTTCCTGGGCAACCGAGCTTCTCTCGTTTTGCAGTCATTCAAATAGTGAACATAAAATCAGCAAAACCACAGCCGACTTAATCTCCAGAGCCGTGGTGAGAAAATCGGCAACACCGCAGTATACAAAATGTACCAAACTCGGGTAGTTTGGCACATTCTGTATGGGTACCTTCCAATTACATATTATTTTCATCAGTAAGATTTCAATTGAAAAACCTGAAAAAAATCAGGGATCATCTATGTGGTTTCTGAACTTATCTGAAAAAAAAGTTAAAGAAAATCCCTCGAAATGTGGATTTTACGGCATGGAAAAACTTGAGAGATTATCCTTATGTCTATAACGATTATGATAATCACATCTACAGTACTATTGAGCAATTTATGAATTGTTTATTCAGCTAAAGATGTTCTGTCGTGGAACATAATAGTTATTCATGCAACAAGTGCAAAAAGTAGGTGTTTATTGCACTCGACTTGAAATTGCCCGACAAGACCGTCAGGCCGAGTTGGCCAACACGTCGAGTGCAATAAACTCTTTTAGCACGAGTTGCATACAATATTTTTTCTACGTTCATGCAAAAACAAAAAAAAATTCATTTAGGTGGCACTAAACTGTAAGGAAGAAATTGTTTGTTTAAATCTATCTGCAAAAAGTAATACAAAAACATTTTGTGTAATTCAGTTGATATTCGAAGGAATTTTATTTCTAACAAATTGCAATTTTCAGTAATTTCATAGTCCATTGTGTAACAAATATGATTGACAATTATATGAATCATGCAACTATTTAAAACATAACACAATCTCACAGAAAATGGGCTAAACTAGGCGTTGATTTGGAAGTATATGTCTGTCATGATGACATAACGCTTATAGTAGAATGACAGATGAGTTCAAGTCTTTATTGCACTCAGTGCAATAAAGAACCAGTTTTTCCACCAAATATAGTTCAATGAAGTTTTGTTTTTTGCACGAATGTAGAAAAGAAAATGTTTCTCACTCATTATCGTCATCAATAAAAAAACACAACTATTGAGAAATAATCTGTCAAAGTTACAAACAAATGTATTCAAATGTTTCCATGGCACACTAAGGTTTTCATTTGAGAATTATAAATTGTTTCAGTTCTACTACAATTCTACTAATTTGAAATTTGACGTTCTCTTCATCATCTCGAATGCAAAATTGTTTATGAATTATCAATTATTATTGAAGTTTTTTTGATGAAACGAAAGAACACTCTTTTATCTTATTTCCACTAGATTTTTATTGTTACGACCGGTTTCGGGTTTTATCCCATTATCAAGTATATTATTGAAGTCAAAATCAGTTTATACAAAATATCGTATCCTAATGCAATTTTTTCAATTTTAAATTTAAATTGTCGTTTTCTTCATCAAACCAAATGTAAAATAGAAAGTGTGATACATCGTTGGAAAGGTAATTTTGAAAGGTAGAAATAAAAAATTGCAAAAAATATACAGGGTGCTATTTGAATTAAAAAGTTAGAGTCGCTCTCGGTCAAACCGGAAGTGACTTTCAACTTTTGTTTTTCCTCAGCTAAAGGTTCCTTGAACGAATTGTAGATCATGAAATTTTCAATTTTTATCTTTTGAAATGGATGAGATACCCGGTATATAATAGGAAAGCGCGAGCATATGCGTATTCGCCAAAAATTCCAATTTATAATTCTTCGAATGGGAGTATTTTTTTTGAGTAATGTGTTTTTCTCAGAAAAGACACCGTGCGGAAAAGTAAAACTCAAAAACTCATACTTATTATTATTATTATTATAAAAATCACATTTGTAGGGAATAGTTATTTTCCTAACCAGCACGCGGCGTTCCGGCAAGCAGTCAAGGGCGGGAAAGACACTTTACGCAGGAATTATGAACATTATTTTTTTTACGACCGCATAAAGATTCAAAAAGCACAGTGAAAATGAATATTTTATATCAAAATACAAAAATTTCAATGAAAATCCACAAATTTTTATTAATATTAATGTTAAATTTACAATTTGTTGCATTCTGCAAATGAGTCAGAATAGCCGGTCCGGATGATGACAACTTGGTTGTC
The DNA here is from genome assembly GCA_958298965.1 of Chrysolina haemoptera. NCBI lineage: Eukaryota > Metazoa > Arthropoda > Insecta > Coleoptera > Chrysomelidae > Chrysolina > Chrysolina haemoptera. The sequence goes on along the minus strand of OY282592.1, from coordinate 21,742,558 downwards.
ATAGCAAATCTTTGGTTGCCACACCAAACCACTTGATTCAGCTTAGTTTGATTGTTATGTGGATTGATTTTGATTAATGCATACGGAAGATATACAAAAGTATCGCAATTTCTATTTCATTCCAATGAATGAAAAAGTTGCGAAAATAAGAAAAATAATTTAGGTTAGATTAAATATTGAAACCTATATTAGTTTGGATAGTAATAATACAGGTGAAATCAACGAAATGTACATAAAAATAACGTTTAATAGCTTGAAACGATTTTTTTTATGTACCTTGTTTAATAATAAACGATTAATTGTCAAACGTGCATCTGTCGACTTTGACATAATGATGTGTACTTTTTTGTTGTATAGTTAGTTCTTTTTTTTTAAGTTTTATTTGAAATTATTTAATAAATTATGATTTATTTTTGTTGTCTGATACGAAGCTTGTATAGACTACAAGCCCATATAACAATTTTGGGGGGTCAGTTGACCCAGCCTGAAACATATTCAGAACGATTCTGCTATATGAAAGAATAACTTAAGGCCCTATGCTGTTAATTCTCAGTGGTGAATTTGACTATAATAATAATAATAATATATTTCCATCTGAAGGTGAGCTGTCGTACAAAATAATGAGACCGGAAGCCAGGAAAAATTTTCAATAATCTACCAACGTGAGTTATGCCGTATAAGAATATTTTGTAGGAAAAGCTCATCTTCAGATGAAAAATTATTATTATTATTAATATAGTCAAATGTAGCACTGAGAATTGACGGCATAGTGCCTAAAGTTATTCTTTCATATAGCGTATCGTTCTGAAATAACTCCGCTTCGCGTCGTTCGTCTAACTGTATTTGCACGCGGAAAAGTAACACTATGCGCACTTGTTGGAAAAATAAATATTTCCAATTTGAAAAAATAATTCAGCATGTTTTGAGTTTTAACAATATGCGTACATTGAATAAAACAAATGTTGTTTTTCCGCTGAAAATGAATGTAATTACCTTTCTGTAAACACTTTTGGATGAGAAAGATTCAGATACAGCGTTATCATTGTGCTGCAAGTTATATTGTATACAGTGTGGCTTTTATTAGTGCCCCCTTTAACTTTTGAACGGTTTGACGTAGACACATGGAAAAAAACCGTTTCAAGGGTTTCACTAATACTACTCTTTGAAATAAAGAATATGGTGATTGTTCGACAGGGGTCGCGAAGGGGGCCATCAACTCAATAAATTTTTCCCAATTCTGATTTTTATGCCTTCCGAAATTTTTGAGTTAATGTGCCCCCAGCGCCATTTATTGAGTAATTGCAATGGTTTTTCTCTCAAAAAGTAGTATCGGTAATGCCTTTCAAAAAATTTTTGGTTCTATTGTTCCACATCAAACCGTTCAAATTTATCGAAGTATGAGTAGTATTCAGATCCGCATTTATATTTGATATTTCGATTTAGAATTGCAAAAAAAATATTAACAAAATTCAAAAAAAAATTATATGGTTGTAAAGAGAATGGAATTTCCTTTTCAACGATGTGACACTTGACCCCCCATGCCATTTAAAAATTTTGAGCTAATGTGTCCCACCGCCCCCCCTCACCGGCGGGCAATCGCCATTTTTTTCAATTCAAAAAGTAGTATTGGTGAAACCCTCGAAATCATTTCTTTTTCAAGTTTGTACATCGAACCGTTCAAAAGTTAACAGGGGGGGGGGCTATTAAAAGCCGCACTGTATAATAAGTAGAATTTTTCTAATTCAAATTATTTTCATAATTTTATTAGAGAATAGTGTATACTGTAGCAAGGTTACAATAAAAAATTCGATGCGAGTGGGAAGTTCCGAGCACGAGCTGAAAGCAAGCGCGAGAAACCGCAATTTTCATTCTAACGGGCTAACAGACTGTGCTTTCTCCACAACCACAAATTTTACATATAATCAAATGGAAAGCCAACGAAAAACTATTTTGACATTTCATTTCACATCTTGTCACTATGATGCCAGTCAATGCTAACGTAATTATTGCTACAACAATGTCAGAATATTTATTCTTATACAAGTGATTGAATGAAATACACGCAAGTGGTGTAGAATATTTTTTCAATCTCAAGAGCGTGAATGTTACCATTCTGTTCTCAAATATGATTCCAGAATTGGCAAATTCTGTAACGGTTGTGGAGAAACATCTTTCAACAAACATATTCGAATTTTTCCATAATTATTCATTGATATGAGGAGAATGATCCACATTGAGCATGTAGCTCCTGATGATGCTAACTATGTTGGCAAAACGTTCCAAGTAAAGTTGGGGTATTTTTTATGCTTGGCTAATTTTCTGAGTTGTTATCATACCAAAATTTCCAATATTTTTACAGTGTCGTTCAAAAAATTGGCATCATATGGAAACATATTTTAATAATTTATTTTGAATTTTGACTTAGACGCGAAATTGAGCGCTAGGTTTTGATTTATAAAATATGAAAACTGGCCTACTTAGGCGCCAAAGCGGGGTGACGTGACCTTCGCTATCAAAATACCTTTTTTTTTATAATATGTTTTATGCGTTTCAATGAGAACAGTTGTTTCTATTCCATTTTTACATTGTATATAGTGTCTCACTTCTCATGGAAACACCCCTGTAACAATGTTTAACGTAAAATATGAAATTTGTTAAGTCGATAAATACTTACATAATAAATGAAGAAAATTCCTTAGAAGTAATTTCAATGATAAACACTGCACACCAGAAGCGATGGACTCACCGATATTTCCGAAAAATGATAGCATGAGGCAAAATATCTTCGGATTCGTAATTAGAAGAACTATTTCACTACTGAATCACTTAGTAAAAAATTCTGTTCTGTTCTGTTCCCACTTGTTTTTGAAACATCAACGTAACTTCCTTAACTCTTTAGGAAAGGATTGTGCATTTTTGGTGTATCTATCGCTTTTGCAAATTTCACATTTTGATGTCAGAAATTATGAAAGTTACGAGGTTGTTTCCATGAGAAGAGAGACACATTTTGATTTTTCAGCACTGATATTTTTCAGGAAAAACGTGAATAGAAAAATATATTATTTTGCCTCCTACTATAATTTTTGTTAGAAATATCGGTGGTATATCACTTAAATTCTGCAAATTTTACAATTCCACGCCAGTTACGGGGGTGTTTCTATGAGTGAGACATACTGTATATCCCAAATGTACACGTTCTATTGCAACTTTTAGTTTTTGACTTTTTTTAATATCCATAAATATATATATAATATACTATATATATTTTTTTCATATTATCATAATTTTTGTTTCTATGCTCTTATACTATTTTTTTTAAACAATTTTTTTTCAAATGTTACTATGCTATTTTATATCATAAAATAGTAAGCCCCTCGATTCTGGAATAATACATACCTTTATTAGAAAATATATTTTATTAAAAACTTCATGAAGAAATGAAAGCATGGGATAGAAACATATACATTTGGGTATTTTGTGATATTTACAACAATAATAGAAAAACGTACAATTTTCGTGTATGCTGATCTTGAGGAACTTAACCTAAATATAATTTAATAAAAAACAATCTTAGAAGTAATAAAAAAACAACAAAACATCAGTCTTCATTCATCCAGATTTGGAGGGTGGACAACGGTTCAAACGGTAACTTGTGTGGCAGTGGATGTTATTTTGTTTTCGGCGGATCATCATCTGAAAGTAACAAAGATACAATTAGACCTTATCATAGTCGATAAAAAATAATAAGAGATTGTAACGACCGTGATCAGAGTTACCTTGCATCAATCGATAACTTAAAAAACATCCTTGTTTTATGGAATTTGGATGCAAGGTCATCTAAAACCCAAGATGCAATGATACATTAAATAGCCAGCTAATAGAAAATGTCGGTCAAAAAAAATCGTAAATTATATGGATGTATTCTTGCATGCACAGCCTTTAGCTTTAGAACGGTGGCCTTGGCAGAATGCAATACGGAAATACTTGTTTTACTATCGTCGTCTGGTCTCGCACAAGAAATAAATGTCCCAAGAAAACTAGTATGTTAAATAATAGAGATCGTAAAAAAATTTGTCTGACGACTTTATGTTCTCGTATCGCTTGTCTACGACAAAACACAAAACTGCAATCAAAAAAGCAACAGCGTCTAGCCAACTTTTCGGGTTTATTTTAAGAATATAAAAACTGGACTAGCTAAGCTTAGCAAAGGCGGTACCGAAAGGTCACTACACTCAAAACTGTGGATCAACAAACTTCAATAGTTTAAAAAAATAAATGAAGTATCTTGGCCACGTTGAATAAGAGTTAAAACACCGTCAAGGTTATTGCACCCACGAAAAGGGTGATTCTATTTGTAGGTTAAGCCGAGTTGGATTAGGTCGGTAGATTAAAGTTACGAGGAATAATTGCTCCGTCTTCTCGAAATCCCACTCTTCCACAGTGATGTTCGCCGAGAGGTGTCAATGCTCTCAGGTCAATCAGCTGGTGAGCATTATTTCGGTAACTATGTGATCTGCATTGTAAATTATTCAGGAACAAAGAAGAATGCATTGGCGACAAAATTTAAATAGATGCACGTAAGCTATAAAAGAGTTTTTGGGAATGAGGAAGTGTCTTAGTGAATTGCTAATTCCAGCACACTCACTACGATTCGTGATATTCTCGGTGCGAATGAGAATAAAGATAGTAATTAATCATTCGGAATCTCAAAAATTGTTATTCTCGATCTGTGGTTGAATATTTCGAAAGTCATGATTTATTAATTGTTGAGTGAGCTTGTGTTTAAATTCGACAAATTGAAAATCGCGTTAAAAATTATTACTGCTCAGTTATATTTTCAATGAATATTTCATTTGATTTCTCAAGTGTTTAACTGATTGTGTGTATAATAACAAGTTGTAGAAATGTGGGGGACGCATATAGTGGGCGAATATCTTACGAAACTTCGGTCAATAACCGTGCATGCGGAAGTCTTACCGGAGTCTTTTACGTCGGCAGCTTGAAGTTTCTTGACGCCCTCCGTCACCTTGGCAGGGCCACATCGCTCCACATATCAATAAAGTCCCGTGGGATCGAGTCCTTTCGTTCTTAACATCACCATATTCAACTTCATCTATTTGTAGTAAGTCTTAGATAAAACTGTCACACACTACTTAGTACTGTCCGGTGGGGTCTAATTCGTCTTTGATCATCTTGATGCGATTTTTGAACTGACACAATAATTTTTTATTTTTCGTTCTCAATATAACCCGGTGGGGTCCAGACCTTCGAACATGCTGCCAAGACTGAGACTGAGATTGCACTTTCACACTGTTAGCGAGCGTTGGCTAGAGTGAGTTGTGAAGGATCGGAGGTCGCCTTAAATGTGGTGGGTCGCTGAGCCGAGCATTTCGGAGTGGGGGTGGCTACTCGTCGGGACGCCTATCCAGCCCTGACCCAGTCACATTCATTGCCTTGCCAGTGAACCCTTTTGCGAATGCTAAATATGTTCGAAGCGCTATCTCGGATTGGTGTGTAATTGGAGGTATCAGGAAGTTGGGCTTATCGTTATCGGAGTATAGGGTGTGTTGAGCAATAGGGGTTTATGCAAGGCACTAATGATGATATGCAATAGTTTTCAATAGGTAGGTACTCATCGGTGATCAATGTCTGTTGACAATTAGATTAGAATGCTGTATGATTCAAAAGTATATAACAAAGAAAATAGAAAAGGTTAAATTCTGAATTTATTTAACTCGATGTTTCATTATTTATAGATGCAGCTCATACTTATATGCATATATTATTTGTATTAATAAGAAATTATATCAACAGGCTTATTTTTGAAAAAAGTTGTTTTTATTGGAGATTCGTTCTGTAAAAAAGTTCTCTTTTTTGCTACCCATAAGCTTTCATATACACTTATTTTCATTTTCGAAGGCTATATATACAGTATAAATAAATTAAATGGAAAATAAAATTATTCATGCTCTTGGAAATTAAGATAATGCATGAAAATTTCGAACAGTTGAAAGGTTATCACCACTTTATCAAATGAAAGCTCTGAAAAACCACCCAATCATATATGGGAAGATTTCAACAAGAACAGACAAAATGTTAACTGCAACCATTTATTTTATCTCATTGAAAAACGCCAAATCAATAAATTCAACATTGGTTGAAAAACCAAACTGATAGTGAGTTTCCTTTAATTTATTGTTCAACTAAAAACAATGGAGATTAAAATTACTCATTTATTCGCCGACGCTGAAAATTTGATAGCTCATTTGAACGATAACAAAAAACAAAAGAGATATATACAGGGTGTCCCAGAATAAAGGGGACAAACTCCGATATAATCCTCACTTCATTTTAAGGCTGAAAGTTCCAATAAACATATACCCTAAAATGAGTATTAACCGAGTTACAGGGAGTTGAAAGTGCCACAAAAAAATATATTTTCCAGAATAACTCCATAACGGCTTAACTTCTCTTAATGAAATTTGGTATTTCACTTAACAGCATTCAGTTTCATATTTCAAGGCAAATCATGTGTTTGTAACTCTAAACAGGGGCGTACGGCAGGTGGGTACATCTATTCGCCCCTTCTCAACTTTCACGCCACTGGATTAATATCGATTTCATCTTATTTTTCTTAATCCCCGATATTTCCTATACATAAAAGGAATACGTTTCGTTTCACAAATATCAACGGTTTTCGAGATATTTGAAGTTGAATAAATAGTTGAAGTCACATAATGATATTGTCAGGATCACCTTTTCCCAAATTATTCATATATGTCTCGACTATGAATAACAGAAGAGACATTTTTGAAAAAGTCATTCGTGTGGATTTTCCGGCACTGAATTTCCCGATACTTTTACCTTGCATGGAACCGGCATTTTTTTATTCGCGAAGCTCACGCAGTGGACGAATTCTTTATAGTGTCGATCAAAACAGGTTCAGCACATATTTTTTCATGATCAAAAAGCATTTCAGCAGCGGAAAAACGGAAAATTTTACCTAAAAGTAAAAGAATTTTCCGAGGAAAATCGAAAAATTAATTTTTTCCAAAAACAAATGATACTTCAATATACTTCATAAAATTCTATACAAAAAAGGTCTCTGCAAATTTGTCTTTAAAATGTACCGTTTTCGAGAAAAATGTGCTCGAAATTCGAAAAAATGCGATTTTCTCAATTTTCTGTGCTCTCTCATTCAGTCACATAATGATATATTCAAACGAATCAACACGAATGATTTTTTCAAGAATGTATCTTTTGTTATTCATAGTCAAGACATATATGAATAATTTGGGACAAGGTGATCCTGAAAATATCATTATGTGACTGAATGAGAGGGCACAGAAAATTGCATTTTTTGAATTTCGAGCACATTTTACTCGAAAACGGTGCATTTCAAAGAAAAATTTGTATAGAAACCTTTTTTGTAGAGAATTTCATGTAGTATATAAAAGCGTTATTTGTTTTTGGAAAATATGGATTTTTCGATTTTCTTTGGAAAATTCTTTTACTTTTAAGCAAAGTTTTCCGTTTTTCCGCTACTGAAATGCTTTGTGATCATGAAAAAATATGTGCTGAAACCGTTTTTATTGACACTATAGTAAATTTGTCCACTACGTGAGCTTCGTGAATAAAAAAATTCCGCTTCCATGCAAGGTAAAAGTATCGGAAAATTCACTGCCGGAAAATCCACAAGAATGACTTTTACAAGAATGTCTCTTCTGTTATTCATAGTCGAGATATATTATATATATATATATATATATATATATATATATATATGAATAATTTGGGAAAAAGTGATCCTGAAAATATCATTATGTGACTGAATGAGAGAGCACTGAAAACGGTGCATTTTGAAGAAAAACTTGTAAATACCTTTTTTGTAGAGAATTTTATGCAAACTATTATAACATTATTTGTTTTTGAAAAAAATGGATTTTTCGATTTCCCTCGGAAAATCGCCCTTAAAAATTTTCCGGATGCTTTCACGGCTTATCACCCTCGAAATTCGGATTTAGCGGGTCAAAATACATAAGAATAACTTGGGTGATCCCGACGCGCTTCCTCAGCTACGAAAACCCTCCCTGCCACCGGACTAATATGGCATTTCTCAGAAAATGTAATTTTTCATACAAGAGTCTACATATTCTCTAATTGAAAATTAACTATCTATCTAAACTTAGATATGTCCTTTAGTATACGAAAAAAAGTGAAAAATACAGTACCAGCTCTTTGAAGCGTGTAACAACCAATAATTTTCAAAATACACCAAAATGCAGAAACAAAAATCTTATAGAGGAATCAAATACATCAGACACCTATTCCTTAACTGAGTTTTGATAGGTTGTTTCAATAACAGTCCAAGTCAACTCATCATTGTCATGGGAAGGTGACAAAAAATTTGAGTTCTAATCAATTGCAATTAGTGCTGACGAAAACCAATTTCTTGTACCCATCCGGTATAAAAAGAGATCGATCCCTTAGGCTAAAATTCATTGCATAAACAGGTTCTTCAATTATTTATACACAATTTTGATCTTCTTCCGTTTAACTTCACACTGATTTCTATTTCCCTTTTCATGCGGTTCTCAAGATGTTCCTTGAACATTGCAGGAATGTTCCTTTCGGGTGTACCAGAAGATAAAAAAAATCTTCAACTACAAATATCATTAATTTTATACCTGCATTTTTAACAAAGGAGACAAAAAAAATATTTTATCAGCACCGAGTTTTTGACACGTTTCACCTGTTATATAGTTGGATGCAGCAATTTTTTTTTGCATCTCTACATGAGATTCGATGAAGAGCGAACTCCGACCAATACTTTTTCTTATAATTAACAGGGTGCTAAAATAAACAAAGTATATGTTTGGGAAAGAATATTCAATACTTTTCGATCATTACAAATAACTGAATACAAATTAAATGTTATTTTCTTTTAATTTATTTTTATATTTATTATTCCTATATGGTGGTGGGGGTGTTACGTTTTGTAACAATTCACAATTTTTTGGAAAAACGTTCAGAAAACATTTTAGGAAATGGTTGGTGTGACTTTATATTGGATAACCTCTTTAAATAATAAATAAATTTATAATAATAAAAATATCTCAAAAGGAATACCTATAATATAAAATTATATTTCATTTGAATTCATTATTTTATCTTATTACATCTTTTTCTACAACTGTCCACTTTTTTGTGTGGTTTGTGTGTCTGTCGATTTATTTCTGAACGAAACTGAATTGCTTCTCAAAACAATTCAGTTGAGTTCAGAAATAAAAGACAGATTTATGGGATAAATTCAATCACGAGTTGAATTTTATTAGACTATTTCACGAATAAAGTTTCTTCGTAATATAAATACGAACAATGTATGACAGTCATAAACAAATTATTAAAATCGTCAATATTATAATGTTTCGTTTCATAATTTCATTTGAATTTGCAGTGAAGCAACTCATTCTGACATATCAAGCTATACTTATTATTGATCGAACTGTCAAACGTATTCATTTCGTCTTGGTTACGTCGCTGAAAATACCAAAGCTGATCCTCCAATCAGAATTGAAAGACAGCTGGTGTTATCGCGACAATTTCACTCACTATATGAAAGTCGCGTCTCCTGCGATATGAGGACCAATGAGAATGGGATTTCGCGAAAGTACACGGTTCCTTTTGATCCTTTCTTTCCGATCCGGAAAGACCACGTCGTCAAGTCAACCACAAATAAAAACAGCAATGATACATCTTGTAATCTAATATGACATAAACGTCAGGTTGACAGACTTCATGTTTATTATTCATTAGTTGCAACTATTGAAGAATTCACTTTGTTTACTCGATCAAATTTCAAATAATAACTTGGTTGGTTCGTGAAATTATCTCAATAAATACGACTCGTGCTCACAATACAATCGATAATTCTGTCAGAAATCTTTAACTCGATCAAATTGCCTTGAGGTAACACCACTCGTCCCTATACAATTTGATCTCTTTGATTTCTGACAGAATTATCGATAGTATTGCGACCACTCGTGGTATTACCCCCGATAACACGAGTTGTCTTTGGGTTTCGATTGGTCAGATTAGGTGAGAATTTTAAGATGAGTGAAATGTCAAAATAATAGCATATACCTCTAAGGAACTATTGGACCTAATCTACACTAGGTAATCCAAGGTAGCTATGGCTGTTTGGCCGTCAGAAACTAGTTGTGAAATTGGGCATCTATCCAGATAACGAATTCTTGATAACTATAAATTTAATTTAAGTAGAAATGAAAAGTGATGAAAATTGAATGGAGAAAATCGTGGATAGTGCAAATATGAGATTTCCTTGACATAGTTCAAAGAGAGAAAAAGGTATTCGTTGCTTCACGAGGATTGTTTATTTATTTTGAATACAAATTTAAGAAAATGAAAAGTTACTTCGATGGACTAGTTATTCGAAAGTCAAGTCAACATTAATAATAATAATATTAACCTCGATGAATATGTTATTTTAATATTCGCTTCAAATTTTCCATTTTGCGGGATAGTGTGAAGAGAATAAAGGGATTTCGACTTTGTCGAAATTGTTCGTTTCATTTGTTTGAAACTCAACTCTCCGGCATACTCTTCGAACTTTGTTCCAATAATGAATCAACAAAAATATGCCAAATTTATTTCATATTTGCAAAAAAATATGAATTGGTTATTTTTTTTGACAGTTGTAGAAAAAATACTGTATGAAACTCGTGAGTAAATAGTTTTTTTTTACTCGTAGGAATGCCGCACTCCGCCTACCTATTTCACCATATTGTATCAAACCTATAATTAGTTGTTTCCGTCAACCGGCTGCACATCTACGAGCAACCCTCACAAATCTTCGAAAGACTTGGGTGAGCTACGGTTGATGTATCCCTTACTTTTCAACGTGTGAGTTCATAGATAATATTATAGGAAGTGATTTTAAAAAATGTGCGCATAACATTTTTACGTTACGTAAAAGCAGTAGGTATTCGTTATTTATTGTCTTTATCATTCTTCGCGATGCTTGAACATAATTATTATCATTTTTCCTAAGGAATGATTCATATATCCTTTTTACAAAATTCTGGAGTACGCGCTATTTTAATTGCATAGTTAACCCAACAACTATCATTATTATTCAAACTATCATTTTAAATATATTCAAAACATGGGTGTTTTCTCGTTTCGTACAATCACGTTTCTTACACCACAGCGAAACTAGCTGTAATATCATCGTTTCGTACACCCAATTAATTGATCAGTTTGCGGCTTCTCGTTTCGTACACCGACCACTGCGATGTTCGCTTTGGTTAGATCAGACTAAAGAATTACTCTTCACAATATTTATGTGTTCAAATGTCTACGTAAGGTTAGTTCGTTCTAGTTAGATCAGACTAAATTATTACTCTTCGTAAAACGTACGTGTTCAATTTCCACGCACTAAAATGTGTAGGTAAGGCTAGTTCGTTCTGGTCAGATCAGACTAAGACATATTTTTCTCAAAATTTACGTGTTCAATTTCTACGCGCTAAACTGTCTACGTAAGGTTAGTTCGTTCGTAAAAAAATGGGTTGTTGTATAGAACATAATGTAACAATGAATGGCAAGAATTTTAGTTTTTGAAGCAATCAAAAAGTTTGGTAGGCACTGGTTTGATACACTGGTTTGAAACTCCAGACCAGAGTGTTTCGCGATCACAGATTAACTCATTTACATCACAAATATGCATTTTGAAAAATCTCACGTGAGATTAGGGAAGGGGGGAGGGGATCCAGCAAAATCTCACGAAATATCACCAAAGAGGGGGGTGTTAGAAAATCGCCAAAATTGTCTCACGTAATTAATAGATGTCCCCTTGGCGTACAATACCTCATATACCTCGTAGTTTATTTTTTTTATTTTTGTGTATTGCATACCATTTCTTATGATAATTATAGATGAAATAATGTACAAGAATATTTTCCAATAGTAAGTTTTCTTCTCCATGTCAATTCAAGTCAACTATCCATGGAAAAACTCAAAACTCAGATATTCGACATCAGACCGTTGAGTCTGACAGGTAAACAAAGGTAGTCATTTGTCATCCAAATGAAAAGGCCTCTTATAAACAAGAGTTGATCAAATCTCCACTCTGAGATATCAAATACTACTGAGTGTGTGCAGTTTGTGCAATATACATATATGATTCATGTCTGGTGACAGCATTGGTTTCTTTCGATGATATAATGATAATCAAAGAACAAGTTTTTTTTAAATGTGACCTTGGAAGAACCGCAGCAAAGAAGGCTTATTCTACTTCTTCTGAAAAATAGTGAGTCACTATAATTTCGACTTTGACACTATTACCAACCTCAAGTTAAATTTTTCAAAAGTAGGCCTCTAACTTCCAGATTTTGTTTTAGGATTGGAATTGAAATATTGTAGAGGTACAAATTGAGGTAGTATCTGATTGTTAATCCATGAATGAAATGAAATATGTAGTTGTAAAAGTGATTCTTAATTGTCTAGAACTTCAAGATTCAACGAAATTGAAAATGATGCGTGCTTTACTTGATTCTGAGAATAATTATTTGAAGATGGACAAGTTATATCAAATAAATATAATAAGTTATCTATTTCATTTTATATTTTTTCGAAATTGCTATTCGCACTATCTGGCACCTAAACCTTTTTGGCCATCGCAGTAGTCGGTGTACGAAACGAAACGCCATAAATTCATTAATTAATTGGGTGTACGAAATAAAAATATTTTAGGTAGTTTTGGTAAGGTGTACGAAACGCGAGTGTACGATATAAGAACAAACCGTGTCAGCCGTGGCTGTTTTTTACTTGACTCAGTCATGGCTGTTTTCGTCTATGGATTATGGAACGGGGTATGTCAAATTCGGCACATGTCTCAGGTATACGAATTAAAAATAGTCAAGCTTGGCACATATATTAAAAGATTTACTTTTAGAATATTCTAACTCGGCACAAGAAAAATAATCTGCTTGCAAGGAATAGACTGATGTAATATTAAATACGATATTATTTTGACATATTGCAGTTTGAAATTTCCACGCACTCAAATATCTACGTAAGGTTAGTTCGTTCTGGTTATATCAGAGTAAATCATTACTCCTTCTTTTTTCGCTCAATCTAAGTTATTCAGGAAATAATACAGCCGTATACGTATCTGTTGGTTGATCGGGGGTTATAGGTACAGTTGTGTTCACTGAAGTGTTGAACAAGTGTTGTACAGGGTTTTGATTACCAAATAACTCCTGTATTCAATGCAATTTCAATCAAGGAACGCACAATCAAGGAGCAGTTATTTGATAATCAACACTTTTTTGAACTTGGAAGTTTAGACAGTATAATCGCTGTACAACACTTCATTGAATCCAACTGTACGTGCAACTTTGTGCCGAGTTTGTACTTTTAAAAATATAATTTAAAATGCATTTGAGATTAAAGGATTAGGATGTGCCAAATTTGATGACCAAATGCATGAAATGCCTAAAAGATTTTCAAAGTCTCTTAGTGTGACGATTTACACTAAAATAGTGACTTCAAAGAATGAGGATTTTCAGCCTGAAATAGAACTCCATTTTATGAGAATGTGTTTATATAAAAACTACATATCTTCTATTTATGCTGTGTGGAAAAGTTACTGGCCAACAAATTTATGATATTTAGAGTGTTATTGCAGAAATGACTGGGATATATACAATATCGGAAGGAATGCAATGATATGATAATACCACATAAATAAGAGAGACGCATCACTGCGTGCCTCTCCTGACACCTCGCCCGACGAATTAACACCTCAGTCGATATCCCTTCCTCGAGCGAGTAGAGGAGAAATTGAAAATCTCTCTCAACATTATAGCAAACTATTCTTCATGCTCTCATGGAACCACCATACCCCAGATGAAAACTTTCCGATACTGTAGATGATAAAGAAGGTGTATAAATAGAACAGTAAGTGTCAAAATAATCATAATCTGAACTTGGTAAATAAACAATGATTTTAAATATTGTGATGCCACTGAACTTTTCTATTTGGGTATCCAAATATTAAGATATATTAGTCTTATGTGTTCGTCACTGTATGAAAGTGACTATCAGAAAACGTAGGTAGTGCCGAATAAATAATTATTCTATACTGATTCAGAATAATTATCTTAACATACTTCATTTTATTGACAATATATTTCCTTGCTTAACAACCAATCAGTGGATTTCAAATTTTGAAATTCAGCCAATAGAATCGGAACTACAGTGACTATTTCACTCATCTTAAAATTCTCACCTAATCTGACCAATCGGAAGCCAAAGACAACTCGTGTTATAGCGATAACACCAGCTGTCTTTCAATTCTGATTGGAGGATCAGCTTCGGTATTTTCAGCGACGTAACCATGACGAAATGAATACGTTTGACAGTTCGATCAATAACAAATATAGCTGGATATGTCAGAATGAGTCGCTTCACTGCAAATTCAAATGAAATTATGAAACGAAACATTATAATATTGACGATTTTAATAATTTGTTTATGACTGTCATACAATGGGTTTGTCTCTCTCATAACGCAACAAAATGAATAGGTCTGTTTCAAGAAATCCAAGTAAAAGCATCTGCTTAAGGTTTATTCATACGGCCCATTGTTCGTATTTATATTAATGAAGAAACTTTATTCGTGAAATAGTCTAATAAAATTCAACTCGTGATTGAATTTATCCCATAAATCTGTCTTTTATTTCTGAACTCAACTGAATTGTTTTGAGAAGCAATTCTTCGTTCAGAAATAAATCGACAGATACACAAACCACACAAAAAAGTGGACAGTTGTAGAAAAAGATATAATAAGATAAAATAATGAATTCAAATGAAATATAATTTTATATTATAGGTATTCCTTTTGAGATATTTTTATTATTATAAATTTATTTATTATTTAAAGAGGTTATCCAATATAAAGTCACACCAACCATTTCCTAAAATGTTTTCTGAACGTTTTTCCAAAAAATTGTGAATTGTTACAAAACGTAACACCCCCACCACCATATAGAAATAATAAATATAAAAATAAATTAAAAGAAAATAACATTTAATTTGTATTCAGTTATTTGTAATGATCGAAAAGTATTGAATATTCTTTCCCAAACATATACTTTGTTTATTTTAGCACCCTGTTAATTATAAGAAAAAGTATTGGTCGGAGTCCGCTCTTCATCGAATCTCATGTAGAGATGCAAAAAAAAATTGCTGCATCCAACTATATAACAGGTGAAACGTGTCAAAAACTCGGTGCTGATAAAATATTTTTTTTGTCTCCTTTGTTAAAAATGCAGGTATACAATTAATGATATTTGTAGTTGAAGATTTTTTTTATCTTCTGGTACACCCGAAAGGAACATTCCTGCAATGTTCAAGGAACATCTTGAGAACCGCATGAAAAGGGAAATAGAAATTAGTGTGAAGTTAAACGGAAGAAGATCAAAATTGTGTATAAATAATTAAAGAACCTGTTTATGCAATGAATTTTAGCCTAAGGGATCGATCTCTTTTTATACCGGATGGGTATACAAGAAATTGGTTTTCATCAGCACTAATTGCAATTGATTAGAACTCAAATTTTTTGTCACCTTCCCATGACAATGATGAGTTGACTTGGACTGTTATTGAAACAACCTATCAAAACTCAGTTAAGGAATAGGTGTCTGTATTTGATTCCTCTATTAGATTTTTGTTTCTGCATTTTGGTGTATTTTGAAAATTATTGGTTGTTACACGCTTCAAAGAGCTGGTACTGTATTTTTCACTTTTTTTCGTATACTAAAGGACATATCTAAGTTTAGATAGATAGTTAATTTTCAATTAGAGAATATGTAGACTCTTGTATGAAAAATTACATTTTCTGAGAAATGCCATATTAGTCCGGTGGCAGGGAGGGTTTTCGTAGCTGAGGAAGCGCGTCGGGATCACCCAAGTTATTCTTATGTATTTTGACCCGCTAAATCCGAATTTCGAGGGTGATAAGCCGTGAAAGCATCCGGAAAATTTTTAAGGGCGATTTTCCAAGGGAAATCGAAAAATCCATTTTTTTCAAAAACAAATAATGTTATAATAGTTTGCATAAAATTCTCTACAAAAAAGGTATTTACAAGTTTTTATTGAAAATGCACCGTTTTCAGTGCTCTCTCATTCAGTCACATAATGATATTTTCAGGAGGCTTTTCCGTTCTTTTTACCTAGATTGAAGACACTCATACAATAAATAACTATTACACCTATACCTGACCTACCTACATTTCAATGTATACCTACCTAATTTTTCACTAACTTCCCTATCGTTTCTGAATTTACTGCTATAACATTGCAGCACTCAAGTTGAAAATGTCCCAATATTTTATATTTACCTACTACTTCCTACCCTATCTTCTGATCATTTAATGCGATATCCTACAACAGGAATAAATGGAACCATGCAGAGCTCGACAAAAGGGTCAGTAATCCCAAAATACTACAATAATTACCGTCCGTAAACCGTGCACAATAGTACATTGTTTTCCTACGAGGTAAACATACTATTTTTCCGCAAATCGTTTAAAATTCGACAGATATTGATTGATTTTAAAAAAAAACGCGATAATTTTATTCCCAAATAAATGGTGCTTTGAAATTCCTAATAAAATTACTTGGGCTACTATGGAAACGTATTGAGGTTGAATTGTCAAACTTGACGTTTATAAATTTAATTGCTGGTGTTCTCGAAAGTAAAATGATAAGTGATGATGAAATTTCCATTCCTGGGACTCCTCCAGAGCTGGTTGAGGCAGTGAATACTGCTTCATTAGAATTATTGCCAAAGAAATCAAGAGAAAAGTACGAAAATGCATACAGACGTTTTATGGATTATCGCATGAGTAAAAATACGAGTTCTTTCTCAGAAAATGTTGTAATGGCATACTTCCTAGACCTTTGTTTAAAGATGAAATCTTCAACATTATGGGTCAATTACTCAATGCTGAAGTCAACCCTTGCAATTAAACACAATGTAGATATATCTACATACTCAAAACTTCGTTCTTTATTGAAACGGCAAGCTCAAAGTGATAGGGCAAAGAAATCTAAGATTTTAACGAAGGAAGAAATTGAAAAATTTATCCAGGAAGCTCCAGATAAAGAAAATTTAATGATTAAGGTAATTTACAAGGTTTTCTATTTAGATCATACATATTTAGATTATACCTTTATTTATTTTTTAGGTGGCTGTAATATTTGGTATTTCTGGGGCCTGTAGAATGGATGAGTTAGTCCGAATGACTGTACACGATATAGAAGACCTAGAATCTAAGCTTTTAATCAACATACCTGATTCGAAAACCAACAACCAACCAACGAAAGTATGTTTCGTTAAGACCAGAAAATATGAACAGTGACCGATTTTTCTTTAAATATCAAAGCGGAAAGGGTTGTAGACAAGTGGTAGGAATTCATCAATTTAGAAAAATTCCCAAAATAGTTGCTACTTATTTGAACTTGGTAAATCCGACAGAATATACTGGTCACTGCTTTCGTCGGTCTTCTGCAACAATATTGGTTGACTCTGGTGCCGACATAACTAGTTTAAAGAGGCATGGCGGATGGAAGTCATCAAACGTTGCTGAAGGATATATCGAAGAATCGCTTAACAATAAGGTTGAGGTGGCAAATAAAATTTTCACAGTACAAAATATTCAACAAAATAACCCTACCCCCCGCATGTTGTCCAAAATGTTTCTCATAGTTCTAACAGTGTTCCTCCAATGTTCAATAATTGTACTAACTGTCAAATTACTGTAAATATAACAAATTGATCTTAAAAATGTATTCAGCAATGACTTGATGTTTTCAAAATATAAATTAATTCCTTATAAGCAATGTGTTTTCAATCATTTATGTAGAACACTAACAACTGTACGGAAATATCATTTCCTTACAGTAAGGAAATGACATTTCCTTACAGTAAGGAAGTCCTGACTTTTTCTTCAATTTCTGTCAATTCCTGTCAAAATTTCCTAGCGATTTGCGGAAAAAGATGTTTATAATGAAACTAATTGATCTCAAATGATCTAGAAAAGAGTAATGTGAGTTATTGTATGCATTGGAGGAGTACTGGTACCTGTGAAAAATAAATTATACTTAATAAACCGACTGAAAATTTTTAAGTGCAATCACCTACATTTTCTATATTTGTCATTTTATATACTTTTGTTGTTTATAGAAGGTAGTTCCCTGCTAGGGACTGGGAACTAAATTACATATTATTATGAAGCATATCAAATAAATTTCTAATTATTATGATAAATTGATAATTATATACCTTTTATATTGAAAACAAGTGATTTGTTTCAATGTCTAATTGTTCATTGTTATATCACGTTAGAAAAACCGTTTGATGACGACACATCGTCCTTACCTGTCTAAAGGGTCAACTTTCTGACCCGGAACGCAACTGGGCAGCTAAATGGTTAACTTTCTGAGTAACTGGGTTCCAGCGCGCTTGACAGAGTAGGTCTTGGTTTGACAACTGAAACTGTCATGATAACCAAAAAAATATCAACTTGGTAAAATACAGTTTTGTTGTTTTCATATGAGTTAGTA
Source organism: Chrysolina haemoptera (assembly GCA_958298965.1). Lineage (NCBI taxonomy): Eukaryota > Metazoa > Arthropoda > Insecta > Coleoptera > Chrysomelidae > Chrysolina > Chrysolina haemoptera. The sequence goes on along the minus strand of OY282592.1, from coordinate 21,723,908 downwards.
TAGAGAAAGCACGTTGTGTAACAAGTTCATAAACTCCTCTATAAACTCGTTTGTTGAATACTTCCTGCAATACGCTGCACTCGTACTTGAAATACTCAATACTGAAAGGATGCTTATAACACTTGTTACATAATGTACTATTATCCACAGTTGGCATCTTAAAAAGTCATGATGCTTCTGTTTACAAACAAATAAATAAATAATTACTCATCGCAAAATGTATATATTGAACTTAAACGCACTGAAATGTCTACGTGAGGTTAGTTAGTTCTGGTTAGATCAGTCTAAATAATTAATTTTTATTTTTTTTTGTTTTTTTTTCGAGGAGTTTACTTTGTTTTTTTCGTTCTTTTTACCTTGATTGATGACACTCATACAATAAATAACTATTACACCTATACCTGACCTACCTACATTTCAATCTATACCTACCTAATTTTTTACTACTTTCCTATCGTTTCTGAACTTACTGCTATAACATCTTACAACAGGAATGAATGGAACCATTCACGTGCTCGAGTACGGTTGAACTAGCATGGCAAACTGCATGAAATTCCTTAAAGATTCTAAAAGTCTCTTAGTGTTGGAAAAATGATAGCCATTCATAAAAGACGTGACGATTCACACTAAAAAAGTGATTTCAAAGAATGATGATTTTCAGCTTCAAATAGAACTCCATTTTATGAGAATGTGTTTACATAAAAACTACTTATGTTTTTTTCTACTAGCGTGCGGAAAAATCCACTTTTCCGCACTCTTTGCGGAAAAGCAGGTTTGTTTAATTTTTGCGGATTATACTGACATTTAAATATTGCGTCGCAGAAGGTTAAAATAGAAAGCTTACCAAGTATGGTTGTATAGTTTAATATATATTTAATAATAAATGTTCTTTATGTTAACATTTGGGTGTTTCTTCCGCTACTAGAAAAAATAGTGAACACGAGCGTAAAGTGTCTTGCAGAAATCGCGTGCGGAAAAGTATCACTTTCCGCACTTGTTAAGTAAACTACTATTTCATGCTGAGAACAAGAGAACTAGATATAAAAGAAGTATAAAATGAGAAAAATCGAATATATCTTCTATTTATACCGTGTGGAAAAGTTACTGGCTAACAAATTTATGATATTTAGAGTTTCAATATGAATCGTTATTGAAGAATTGACTGGGACATATAGATGATAAGTAGGTGTATAAATAGAAGAGTAAAGAGTAAGTGTCAATATTATCATAATCTGAACTTGGTAAATAGAACGATGATTTTAAATATTGTGATGCCACTGAACTTTTCTATTTGAGCATCCAAATATTAAGATATATTAGTCTTATGTGTTCGTCATTGTATGGAGGTGACTGTCAGAAAACGTAGTTAGTGCAGAATAAATAATTATTTTATACTGATTCAGAATTATTATATTAACATTCTCCATCTTATTGAAAATTAATGATGCTGAATTAAACGCTGAATTGAAATAAATGCAATTTGACTATACGCAAACGTTCCTAAAACTCCTGTATATTGAAGTTCGAGTCAAAAGAAGAGATTTTGTCTGTTATCCCAAAACCATATCCTTACAAGTGTTATCTAAAATTGACAATGAGAATTCCATGTTTTTGTGTTCACTTTTGCTGCTGAGTTGTGAATTATATCATATGTATGTATTTCAAATTAATCTTCGAAGTTAAAATCTCAGCATACCCTGACGTATTCAGCAGTTTGAGAAAAAGGAAAGAAAACACTTCTTTTATGCCTTTCATTTTTTGTCATAACCTGGGTAAAAATTTCTTTAATCTCAATCATTTTCCTACTGCAGGTAGAGTAGTTTACATTAGTGTCGGTTGATTCACGCAACTGTTTATGTGAATGTGATAAAACCTTAAAACATATAAAAAGCAGAATATAGACCGATCCCCGGAAAATTAGAAACAACTTTTTAACTTTGATAATTCAACTCATGTATAAAATCGTCCATAAGAAACGTCAGTTTTGGCAGTTTGATATCGGATAAATAGGAACGTAACTGTTTGCAAGTGGATAAACTATTATTTACCTCCACCACGGCAACAACTAATAATTGTCGTATGACTTTATTGAATCCGACGCTCTACCCAAGGACGCGTTGCTATCAACAAAGCCAAATGACAACAAATTTTCATACTTTTTGTTACAAAGTGTTGTTTTTAATTTAAAATGAGCGTTAACGTTAGATTTGGTAGTGCAACTACTCAAATAATAAATTCTGCAATAGACAACGCCACTCCAAAAAACACCAAAAAACAGGACTCAATTTGGAGGCAGTTTGAATTATTTTGTCGAAAAAATGGGTATGAACTATTACCTTCCACGTCGCAGCCGGAAATCTCAAGCATATTGGCAGATTGGGCGTATAATATGAAGAAATCAGACGGAAATGACTACAAGGAGTTCGTAGTTAAAACAATGTTGAATACTGTAGCCAAAATTGTGCAAGAAAAATATTATATGGATTATAAGATTGTGTTTGACCCATTCAAAGATGTGACATTTCAAGCCGCTAGAAACTTTAAAAATGCTAAACGCAACCAACTGCAGAGCAATTTAGATAAAAGAAGACGAGGTTCTATAGCATTAAGTAAAGAAGAAGTTATAAAAATGGCAGAGCAGTGGGATGAAAATAGTCCAATGGGCCTTCAAAAAAAACTTTTTCATATCGCCGCTTTTGAATAAGCCTGGAGCGGTGGTGAAAGTGCGCAGTGTAAAATTTATTATTTCAAAGCCGAAAAATACAATAATGGAACATTGACAGGCAGAGTGGAGTACAACACGGTCTTTTCTAAAACAGCTCAAGGAGATAAAAGGTGCAGAGAAAGTAAGTGGTTGATTAAAAATAAAGAAAATCCGAACGTGTGTCCTGTAAGATTGTTGAAAATGCTTCTAGAAAAACGAAATAAACATATTTCTTCAAATAGATTGTTTCTAACACCAAATCAGTTTTGGAAAAATGAAAATGACAAGGGATGGCACAAAAATGTGCCCATTGGTGTAAACGAAATTTCAAAGTGGACCAGAACTTCTGCAGAAAAAATTTGTCTAGATCTGAATATAAAATTACCAATCACTCCCATAGGGCTAGCACTATTTCTACTCTTGCCAAAGCAGGAGTCTCAGAACAACAAATTATCAAGCTGACCGGACATTCGAACGCCAATTCTCTGAAGCCATATCTTCAGTTAGACTCACAGCATCATTCCACTTTAGCGATAAATCTAAGAGATGAAAATAATCAAATTCAGCAGTCTTCTTCGGGCAGGATTGTATACCAAAACTTTACTTTCACTAATTGTATATTTAAATAATATTTTCTGTTAAATGTACTTTTTGTTCAATGAATTATTGATTTTATTCAATAAATTATGTTCTATTCACTTTTGTTCAATAATTCATTTCTTGATTCGTTAAATTATCTCACTAAATACCACTCGAGGTTTTGTTTTCATCGTATAAACTTTAATTCTGTTCCACTCAAACTTGGTAGCTTGTAATATAACTCGACCAAATAACATTAGATAAAATCACTCCACCTTCGGTGTCGTGATTTTATCATGTTATCTGCTCTCGTCAATTACCAAGCAACCAAGTTTTCGTGCAAAATGAAAGTTTATCCGATAAAATAAAAACCTCTTGTGGTATTACCCTCGATATATTTCGAATTTTTTAAGTCATCATCCTTAGCATACAAGAGGTCTCAAACATTGTAATTTTACGTTTCACTGTGACTATGAACCTGTTTTCCAGATTTTTAATATATTTTTCTCTTACGTATGGCACCGACTTATGAAATTCGGAATATATAATATTGAATTTTCTCTTCAACTGGATTATCTTGGTCCTGAAGTAGATTTATTTATTTCCCAAAACATGTTCATTTCTCGACTCATTATTTTCGTATATGACGACACTAAGGTAAACACGATTAAATGTCAGAATATCATCTGTTGCGCGAAATTAAGAGTTATTCGACAAACATTTTTGTTGTTGTATATTTAAGCATCTCAAATGGTTCAAAAAGTAGCACGCTTGAGCACACGCTCGTTTCAAGTGAAAACTGCACCTTTACTTCTCCTTCACAAAATTTGAGTCGCATCGGTCAAACACATATAAAACGCCTAATCCATAATCCGGCATCAGAAAGGTACATTAAAAGAAGCGCACTATCGGTCGGTTTAACCTCAATAGGTGGACACACACCTTGTATGCCCTCGTCAGCCCAATTAACACAGGCCCTTCACTGGTCCTTTGCAGTATTCTTCATAAGCCCCATTGACCGCACTGACCAGCCCGAATTTGTAAGTCTTTATAAAACCATTTGTTAAGGAGTCTTTAAGCCTTTGACTGACTCGTGTCCGTCTGCATATTATACTTGACAACAAGAAGTGGACATCGGGCCCAGACTTTACACAAGCCAGCTGAGGAATAGTTTTCATTATGAAGATGTCACCTTTGTAATATTTGTGTTGGAAGTGCAGGAGTATGAAAACTTTTCTGAGCGATTGTTCATTGAAAGGGCAAAGACAGTGAGCAGAAGGAAATGAAAGCAGGGTTCTTTCATGAATTTAAATTTGATAACATTGATATTTGTATAGAAATGTAGGCTTTCACGGCCGGCGTCAATGTTTTGGTTGGTTTTCGGGTTTTGCCGTGGCCTTCTTTGGTTAAAATCTCCAAACGTTTCAACTGTGACTCCGGCAGTCATCTTCAGTGGCGTGGTCGAAGTACTCTTCTTGACGTATCAACTGAAGTTCTCGTTTTTGGCATGTCATTTATAGTGCTGATTTTGCGATGATGGGTTCCGCGCGATTCTGGTGGCATGGCTTCGTTTTGACGCCTTTCAATGATGTGTGCCAGACATTTGGTAGAAATGTCCTCTCTTCCTTGTTGAAGTTCTCTTGGTGTTCGTGTACTCCTATGGCTTCTAAATATATTCTTGTTGAATAATGATTCCACGTTGCTAGCCTATTGGTGTTTTCAAAAAGAATGCTCCAGAGACAAATATTTATGGTTTTCACGAATTGTTCAGGTACCAATGAAAGTAATATCATTCTATAAGAACTCAAATTAGATTTAAAAATATTTTCAGATTTCTTCTATTATTTCGACAATTTCTTTACAATGGGTTTCTCAAAATATTGAATTGTTTGTATATTACTTGTAGATGAAGAAATGTTCCACGAAGACGCATCGAACACTTCCACAGAAGACTGAAGATGGAAGAAATATGAGCAATATGTCCTACTTTTTGTGGTTAACTGATGTGAAAGGTACAAATACAAAAAGGTTTTACTCGTCAAGTTCCTAGGAGAGCAGATTTCGCTCGTATGATCTCAAAATTATATCTACAGTATCGGAAACTTTTCATCTGGGGTATAGACAGAAATCTACTCGAACAACAAGGAACGCAATGATATGATAATACCACATAAATAAGAGAGACGCACTAGTGTGTGCCTCTCCTGTTACCCCACCTGACGCATTAACGGACCACGTGGCAATGCGCCACACCTCACACAGCTCACGTCGATATCCCTTCTTCGAGCTTCTAGAAGAGAAATTGTAATGCTCTCTCAACATATAGCAAGCTATTCTTTACGCTCTCATGAAACTACCATACCCAAGATGAAAACTTTCCGATATACTGTATACATGTGTGGCAGATCTGAATAGAGACCTGTCTCATATAAAGCAACTATTGAAGATAGTTATTACGTGCTATGTATACGGAGCCTTCTACAAATCAGCAATAAAAAATGATTTATTTCAGTTCTGAATTACAATTCGATATATTTTCTCCTGAAGAAATTTAGTCTGTTTTGGGCTGGAGCAACAGCGTAGATAGCGTAGATAATAATCTAGAACCACAACGGTTGGTGTCGAAAATAACTATAGGATTAAAAATAGCAGGTACTTGGTTTCGAAAATGCCTACGCCCTCATCAAAATTCGTCAACAAACATAGCCTCCTCCTATTAAGACTAATCTGGCTAAGTTTTTCCTTGTTTGTTTTGAAATTTAATTATATTGATCCATAAAACCACGGTCCTAGCTAAAACGTTCTGATATTGATATTACAGTTTGCTGTATATTATTCAGGAAAATATCGAAAATTATTCTACATGCTTTCTTACGGTGATGCGTTTTCTCTTCAAGAACTTGGCTTCTGATGTTCGTTTTTGTTATTCATTATGTATTATTTGTAGCCTGTTCTCGATTTTATAGCCCCTTCCCGAAATTTTTAGTGTTAGTATATTTTGTTGTAGTATTTCCCCAAGCCCGGGCAGGAGATGTCTTATTCTCAGTGATGATCTTTTGCTCTCACATGAGTACATTCTATAACGAGTGAAATTCTTCTACTCTTGGTTTGCATCCTAGCTAACGTGTAGGGGTCATTAAGGTGTATGCCTTCTTCTTGAATGAGCATTTACAAGTTCAGTTTGCATGAAAGCGGTGAAAGTTCTTCCAGTTTCACTTTTGAGGGTGCAAGGACCACACTTTAAGATTGTGTGTTCCTCCATACTAGCCAACAACCGGGATATGCACTTGATTTGATCTGTATTGAAATTTTATATTCCTTCATGGTCTGACCGCGAACAACTTGCTTCTCTCCGTAAAATTTTAAGTAACGACAACGACCTATCAACAATAAACGAATATTCGAGCAGATATTATTTATTTGATTGTCACAATTCATTAATCATCGACGCATAAAACAGGGCCAACATGAAAAGTACAAATAAAAACAAACAGTTGACTTGTATTCAAAATTATTAGCACACTTTCTCAAAGCCTGATAGTCTGAATACATTAACATATTACCTACTTCATAGAAATGATTCATTCATACCCGGATGATATTATATTCAGTGGTATGAATAAAAGTTAGTAAATGCTTATTCTATATGTTCGTCTCTTTCATAACTAAACAAAATCATTAGGTCTATTTTATACCGAGAGAAATATCTATTAAGTGTTATATAAAATTGTATAATCGTTAAAAGATTTCTGAATTGAATAGGCGCCAGCATAGTTATCTTTTTACCATGATCAAGGTATTTAAAAAAAAATGTATTACTGTTGAAAATCCTTTAATGGTTAAATGACTGACATTTCAATATTATATGATATTATTTTGAAAACAAAAGGTTATCACGACAGCGTCTAAGGGCCACATAGTTTTTGTTATTAAATTTTTCCGACTTCAAACACGGAATTTCCGACTTTAAAGTAAAAATTTTATTTTTCCTACTTCGAAGTAGGAAATTCCTACTTTGAAGTCGGAATTTTGAAGTTTTAACTTGATATTTCAGTTCTTTTGCTTCATACAAGTCACACATTGTTAATCTTCTTCAGTGTGACGAAAGCTATTTTAAGTAAAGTATTAAAAATCTAATTGAACGAAAGTCGTTTCCGACGGATGGTTTCCCCTTTTCACTCCCATATACACCTACGACGTAGGCTTATTATGGCAAATACCTGTGAGGAAACAACTACTCCCCTGGCTAATACCCTGGCTAAAAGATATACTGCACAATTGAAATATATGCACAATTAAAAGTGCTCCATGTTACCAAAATGTAACCAAGTTCAAGAATTTTCGCCGGAGAGTATCAAATAAATTAAATCGACACTGTCGAAGTACTCTTCTCTCGAAATATTTCCACCATGTGGAAAATCTGAGACAAACATCTCTCAGAAAACAACTACTTTCTCTACTTACTCTGGGAAACGTTCTTTCAAGAAGATCCAATTGCAAATGCTTATTGTAATTAAACAGTAGAAATATTTGGAAGGAAAGGGTATTATTTTACTATTTCATTTATTTGATACTCTCCGGCAAAAATTCTTGAACTCTGCTCACTTCCTGGAGTCTTTGCTACCGAGAAGTGATTTTTGGTTTTTTCTCGCGGGTGGTGCTTGTGACTGACTTCACTGTAAATCGCTGCTTCATTTGTGAGAAAATATTAGTTTTACAGAGGATTATAATTCATTGGGCTGGAGCAGTGCGATTCTAATGTTGTCCGACCCACCCTGACACTGATGAGAGGCAAGAACCTCGAAACGCATCTGCAGGTGATCTTCCTCAGCCAAATGAAGGATAATCTACTGTTTAATTACATTGAGCATTGCACAAATATCTGTCAGATGTAGTTCAATGTCCGTCGCAGTATTAGCCAGGGAAGTAGTTGTTTTCTGTCAGATGTTTGCCTCATTCTTTCCACATGGAGAAAAAATTTGGAGAGAAGGTTACTATTTTATTTATTTGATACTCTCCGGCAAAAATTCTTGAACTCTGCTCACTTCCTGGAGTTTTTGCTACCGAGAAGTGATTTTTGTTTTTTTTTCTCGCGGGTGGTGCTGTGACTGACTTCACTGTAAATCGTAAATCGTGTATAATTCATTGAGCTGGGGCAGGACGACTGTAATGTCGTCCGGCTTACCCTGTCACTGATGAGAGGCGAGAACCTCGAAACGCATCTGCAGGTGGTCTTCTCCAGCCAAATGAAGGATAATCTACTGTTTAGTTACATTGCAAATATATTTGTCAGATGTAGTTCAATGTGCGTCGTGGAATTAGCCAGGGAAGTAGTCGTTTCTACAAGATGTTTATCTCATATTTACCACATGGTGAAAATATTTTAAGAGAAGGGTACTTCGACAACGTCGATTCCACCATTTCAACATGTAATCAAAACAAAATTTTGCTAGTTGGTTATATGGAGCACTTGTGATTGTGACCTCTGCAATTAGGAACATTGCACAAGAACTGAAATATCGCGTTAAAACTTAAAAATTCCGACTCTCAATTGATTGATTGAGTGCGAATTACCCCTTATTATTGACATTATCAAAAAGTTCATTCAAGTAGGTTGTTCAGAATTGAAAACACTATTGAAATTTGGAATCGCAGCCAGCGCAAATTACTCTTAATCAAAATTCTATTTTTTGTTCCCCCCTGTACACCGTTTGGAAATTTGAAAATTTGACACTCATATGCAAATAGTCTCCAATGCTCTGATTTTTATGAAGAATAAAATTTTCTGACAAATCGATATTAAAAAAGTTTTCCATATGATGGAAAATTTTGAAACTCACTGTATATAGTCTGGACCACATTTTGATAGGCAACCCATTTTAGGCGTATTCGTCTATTTATAAAACTTCATAAGTAGTATGTTTCATCCTGTTATCAGAACGGTGAAGGTCGACCTCTCTTCGGCTCTTAGACTATTGGATGCCAATTGAATTTTTAGCCTTATACATATAACTGATAATTATAATAGAAAATAAAAATCAGAGTAAAGTTAAGTACAGTGGAATTTAAGAATAAAAAAAGTGATACTTACGTAGTTTCATGTTTTGAATATGAATCTAACATGTACAAGATGCTCGCCTCGCTCGCTATTTCATGGGTTAGCTCGCTTAGCGAGCATATTTGCGAGATTTCGAACTAGTGCGTGCGCATTTAATTCCCTTACCACTGTGTATATTTTCTTGATATCCATTTCGCGATTTCACATAAAAATTACAATGACTATGCGCTTGGCTGACTTTTCGCAAATTCGCGTTTACAGTTGCGCTTGGCAGACATTTCAGGAATCCGCGCGCTGCGCACGCCATTAATGTCTACGGAGTACGCATATTACCCTTGGTCGATTTTCTTGAACATTATGTAGGGACGTTCTATTGCACAAAAATTTCGTTTGCTGTCGTATTTTTATCATGTCTAGAATAATCTGTAAAATTACTTTGTTTCACAAAGTTTGTGAACTATTTATATGCTGCAATATTAGTTCAGTCAGACGTAAGCTTTGGTACGGCGGAACAATTTAAACTCCTTAATTTTAATACATTTTCTGCCACAGACGAAAATTTCACTTGAAATTGATCAAACATCGTTTGTACAGCTTGGAATAATATGTACCCTAATAAATTTGGAATACTTCTTTCCATGTCGTTGTTTCCGCAATGTTCACATTTTAACGGAACAAATGCTAATCGTTTCTTAAATGAAAAGGTCTATACAGGGTGATCTACGACAATTTTTAGAAAATTATATTGTGTGCTTCCCTCGCTGAAGAAGTGGGAAGCTAAGAGCAATTTGGACCAACAGAATTACCTTGTTTCTTGAGCACAAATCACATTCGATCCATAGTTACAAATCAATGCTTTTTGAACGATCTATTGATGAAGGTACGTCGAAATAATTTCTTCGTGAACACCGTAATGTACAACAATGACATCTGTGAAGAGCGTGGAAGTCGTGGGACCATAGACATTGAAAATCGAGAGATCGTAGGTAGAAAGTTCAAACATAGGCGGTTGATTCAGTGGCGTGTCTAAGAAGGTTGGCGACCAAAAAAAGTATATAAATGAAGACGAATTGCTCAGAAATTTGTGTTTTCTCGTTATAGACTGTAATTTGTCATAGGTCAACCAGTATAATTTCCGTCGATTATTCTACCAGTGAATGTCCAAGTGATATTAACAAATAAATATATTATAATTATACAGGCTACAAATTGCGGGTGGCTTGATATTCCAATGCAGTTCACTGGAGCAGACGTATGAAACTGTTAAAGTATCTACACAAAAAGCAATGTACCTATAGCATATGTCCAATAAATTGCTGAGCTCTGAATAAAAAGAGAGGACTAGAAAAAGGGTACTGCAAAAACATATTTGCAAAAGAGAATAAAAGCATTATATGATTGAAAGAAGTACTCAACAATAACAAAATTATATACTGCTGTTCCACATCTTTCTAACAACTTGAAGGTAGGTTAAATTAAATATACAGACTGTATATGCTATGGAGATTCATGTGATAAACTGCGATTAAATGGATAATATTGATGGTACTTCAAGAAATCGAAGATGGGTGAACGTTTTTTGGCAGCTAGTGTCTCGGGAGTCATGATTCATATCTACTTAGACTGCAAAGTATTTACGAGAGTAAATAAAAGAGAACCAGCTTTGATTGAACAATTACTTTTGATTCGATATGCTGATTGCACAATGCAAGGAAATTAAAATAGCTTAACGAAATACAGCTTACTTGACCATTCCGTTAATTATGATGTTGGAGAATTGTGGTTTAAAGCTCACTACAGATTCAGTCGAAGAAACATTCCCAACTGAAAGAGAAAAATTCGAAAATGCAGGTAATGAATCGGCATTATTCATCAGAAGGAAACAGCAACATGCTAAACTGAATGCCGTAAAATGGACATAAATTACTAAATTGCTATGTGATGAAACCAGAAAAATCACATCATCAGGTATGATATAGCGTTATCGTATCGTATAGTTTTGTACCGTGGATCCTACGAAAGTCCTCAACGGCTCCTATTATAATCATTTGGTAGGAAAAACTTGCATTTTAAACAATGGGTCTAATGAATAAACCTTGAGCAAATGCTTTTACTCAGATTTCTTGAAGTAGACCTATCCATTTTATTAATAAATGAGAAAGACACACCTATAGTAAAAGCTTTTGCTAGCTTTTATTCATAACACCCATTGAGTGACAATAAAACGATATCGTTGCCGTTCACTACCACGACAGAGACTAGTGTCTGAGAAAGAGGACTTAGGGTGCAGGAAAAATGTTCACTGAAGATTGGTACGCACACACGGGAGCTTTAGTATACCTTACTGGAGATTCCTTAAAGTAAGTGGATGAAGCAAAATAGTAACCATGGCCTTGGCGAATCAAACTTTTTGTACTTAAACCAGAGACAAACTCGAGCAAAAAGTGAAGAATGAATTGTAGCACTCTGAAAATCGTCACATGACATCTCGACATCATGTGTTATTAGAAAAAAAATTGTTTACCAAAAAATCAGTGGTGAAACCTGAAAATTTTTCATTTAAAAAAAATATAATTTTTTTTTGTTGTTATTTCAGAAAATATAAGATTTATCAAAAAACGATTTCGATAGGTTGAGAGATAATTTAATTCTCCACAAGAATGATTTTCAGTAATACCTTATGAAATACGCTCGTTTTCTTAGAAAACGTGGTTTATATAACGCCGACGTCACATTTCACGCTCGCGTAAGTTCAGGCAGGGCCGAAAATTAGGTCATAACTTTGCTAAAAATTAAGATAGAAAGACAAGAAAAAGTGCATATCGTTTCTGAAGACTTCTACTTCCTCATGCAAATATAACATGTTAGTATCTGAGTACCTAAAATGTGTTTTGTCCCACTTCACATAACCCTTCTACGATATTTACGGAGGATCTGAAAGTCATGGATATTTCCGTTGATATGAAATAATTATATTGGAGCAGGAATCAGTACCCTCTTTAGACCATATACAACGATATAAGGCTATTGAGACAAGCCTCACTTATTCATGCCAAAGAGAAAACTGGGTTTTACTCCTGCCGGGATTATGGGTGAATTTTTGAACTCACCCATAATCCCGGCAATTTCTTCAGTAAGTGTTGAAAATAATCGCTCATACACATCCTACATGAAAAATGAAGTATGTGATTTCAAGCTTGAGGTTTGCACTTCACAATAGTATTATTGAACATTTTGCACTCTTTTAGTGCGGAAAAAACATTTTAGTGCGGAAAAGTAGATTTGTTTAGTTTTTGCGGATTATACTGACATTTAAATATTGCGTCGCAGAAGGTTAAAATAGAAAGCTTACCAAGTATGGTTGTATAGTTTAATATATATTTTATAATAAATGTTCTTTATGTTAACTTTTGGGTGTTTTTTCCGATGGTATAAAAAATAGCACTTGTTAGGTAAACTACTATTTGCGCTCGCATTTGACACACAAACCTAACCTGAGCAAGCTAGCCTAGCTTGCTAGTCGAAAATGCGTGAATTAGTGTTTCACTCGCACTTGACACACAAACCTAACCTGAGCAAGCTAACCTAGCTTTGGAGTTGAAAATGCGTAAATTAGTTTTTCGCTCGCGGTTTTTATGAAGAGTTCTTTTTTTTTAAATCGAGCTTTTATTCCTTTTATCTAGCTTTTATTCCTTTTATCGAGCGTTCATTCATTTTACCATAAATTTAATAAAATATCATGCAATTGTGTATTTTAATCAAATAATCATATCGAGCATAGAAATTAATTAGTAGTATATTAATTTGTTCCCAGAAATCAGTTTTCACGGCAAGCCATTCGTTTCATACACATACTTTTCGATAACTACTTCAGCTTTATACCATCTCTAGATTTGTTTAAATAAGAGAATGGCAATCAGTCAATGAATGCCAATTATTTTAAACTGTCCTGCACAAATTTTGTTCGAATAATGATAAGTTAATGGTTTAAATAAAGTTTTGATGTTGAAAAGTGGAACATTGTCCATAAAAATTGAAAAATTAAAATTATGATGCCTGATGAGCTTGGCAAAGCAGATTGGAAGAATTGGAAAGCAGGCTCTTCAGAAGCAATTATACTCATCAAGAATATTAAATATTTTTATCCAACACATGACAGTTATGACTGTCATTATTAATGTCATTTTAGACAAGTAAACTATCAAACAACACACTAAACCCCCACATACCAATTTAGAATCGAATCGGACCACAATCACTAAACTCGTCCGCCATTTTTTATTTTTCTCTAATAGATTTTCATAATGAATTGTCACCGGAATTGTAAACACCTTCCAAATTTCAAGGTAATCGGACAACTAGAAGTGGGTCAAAATTCACTTGCAAGATTTGACCCGTACAAACATACATACATTGCATTCAAGTTAAATAAAAGCTTGTAAAAAAAAACAACGTTCCACCTATTTGAATAAACAGAACTTAGTTTTTAACTGTTGAATGGATTTATTTAAAACATTTCTTGTTAGTTTTATTAAACTAAAATCAGTAGAAACATGTTTTTTTAAAGTTTTGTACACCTAACTGCTATACAGTTATAAATGATGTGAATAACAACATTTCACCAAAATTAGTTTATATGTGTTAATAAATTTGCTGATGTTTTTTTATCTTGCTTTTGATCCTAATGAGGTTGAAATGAAAATTAATGAAATCTTGTTGGGCTTCCTTCCAGTTGAAACATTTACAGGGACCCAAATGTCTGAAATTATAATTGGAGAACTCAATGATTTGGGTTTGGATTTGCAGGATATTAGAGAGCAGGGATAAGTCCACGAAGTATCAACTTTGAAAACATCAAAGCTTTTAAGATTTCATATGGTAGATGTATACGACGCTTTGTTAGGCATTTATAAAAACCAAGAAATTCATAATTCGTTAAGAGACGAAGACTCCGGTTTACTGAAATGTATTAACAGTTTCAGTTTTTAGGTTCAATAGTTATTTGAAACTAAATTTAAATCAGCAGTATAAAGAAAAATCTCATACGAAGCACGATAGAACTGATTGGAGATCTCAAAGTGAAATATAACATACATTGTTTTTTATCTTTCAATGAATCAATCACCCGAAATGCACTAGATGCTAGATTTGAGTAACTTTGTCACTATAGCAACTATTTTCAAATCTTATATAGTAAACCTATAAGATTTAAAAACCATGTCCAAACTCTATTGAAACAGGGTTTGGAGAGTATTTTATTAACAGAGGAAATGTCTGCATTATTTGCGCTTTTGGGCAAATAACAAAGCCTTAGCAATGTAGGTACTAAAATCAATAATAATAATACCAAATTTTTCTCCGAACCTTAGTGTTGTCTTAAGAATATTGCAGACTCTACCAATAACTGGGGAGAGAAGTTTCAAAATATTGAAATTAATAAAGAATGTTTACGTTGTACTACCATGCAAAAACATCTAGATGGTTTGCCCATTTTGGCGATTGAGCATGAGGATGTAAGTTTTGTTTATTTGATTGTGCAATAATACATTTTTTTCTACGACCACATGGAAATATGCCCATTTTATGCGCTTTATCGGTCAAGGAAGTAGCCGAAGTAGGCCGAATGTATACACTTTTTCATTTATACATTGCCAGCAGTAGGGGGTTTATGCCAATCCTGGACCTCCCCCCACCACTGACCTTGAGAGTGACCTTGGAGAATAGCCTTCAGAGGTTCACTTGCCCAGTGAATGACCTTGAAAGTTGGTGATCTTGAGAGTTGGCGACCTTGACGATGTGTGACCTTGAGGGTTGGTGACCTTGAGGGTTGGTGACCTTGGTGGTTAGTGACCTTGGTGGTTAGTGACCTTGGTGGTTAGTGACCTTGGTGGTTAGTGACCTTGAGGGTTGGTGACCTTGAGAGTTTCGATGACCCTGGGGAATGGTAACCTTGACATGTAACTAAAGGAAGCCATGAATACAAATGTCCTTGAGGGCAAGTGAACTTATCCCCTCTCTTCCACCTCAACCACTAATATAAAAAGAAACACGAGTTTCAGACCTCATGTTCCTTCTGAATAGCCGATAATCGAGCAAAATGTATACTTGCAATTGTGGAAAAAGTTTTACTCGCAGTGATAATCTACATCACCATCAAGTGCAATCCTGTACAGCGGTGACAGGTGAGCCACCTAGTAAACGGTCTAAATTGAGCCCCATATCGCAAAACGATATGCAGTTCTGTGATTGTTGTAATAAACCAGTTCCAATGGGTCAGATGGTTTCACATCGAAGAACACTCGAACACAGATCTAATTCTTGCATTCAATTGGGTGAAGACGTGCAAATTATCAAAAGTGCTTTCAAATGTAGAATAGTTAGCTATAGGATTGGGAGCGGTAGTAACTATGTGGATTACAAAACATTTTTTGATGCATACAAACAGAAAATGATTTCATTATTGCAAGGTGTGTTGAAGATACATAGTGCGGTGAAAGTAAATATGGAACTATTCAGCTCACATATTCTGCAGACCCAGGAATTATCCGAGGTAAAGTGTTTCAATTCTCCGAACCAGATAGTTGACCAGTCCATGGATCTTAATGCTGTTTTGGATGAATTCATCGACACAATAACGGCACAAAGTACAGAATTCGAAGATCGTGACTCAGGTATATAAATTGCCCAAAAATCAATATTCATACCTTGAATGTAAAATCATTTCTATTGCAGGATGGAGCCTGAAGAAAATCATGTTCACAGAAATGAATGTGAACAAGTATAGCCCTCTTGGTGCGTGTTCCTATATAAAGCTGCCAGATTATATCGAGTCGAAAAAAGGTGTGGTGAATGTGCGAAATGAGGATAACTATTGTTTTGCATGGGCTGTGGTATCAGCACTTTACCCGGCGGATCGTAGGGTTTCCGAAGTGTCTTCTTATCCACCCTTTCAATCAGTGCTGAATGTATCAGGTATAGATTTTCCGATGAAATTAAGTGGAATTTCAAAATTCGAAGTTGCCAATGATTGCTCTATAAATGTATATGGGTTGGAAAAAAATTTGAGGAATCTAAAATGAAATATGAAGTTGTAGGTCCACTACATTATTCACGACAACGACTCACCAGGCATGTTAATCTTTTACTTATCAGTAATGAAACGGGAAAAAATCATTATTGTTGGATTAAGGATTTGTCAAAATTAGTTTCTAGCCAAATTTCTGCCAATGGTCATAAAAAATATTTTTGTGATGGTTGTTTATTATATTTTGCTAACGGAAAATCATTGACCCAGCATCAATTAAATGACTGCAATCATGTGTGTACAACCACACCTTCTGAAAATTTGAAAATCGACAAGTTCGGTAAATACATTCCTGAAAATATATTGAAATTTGTGAATATCGAAAAGCAGATGAAAGTTCCGTTTGTCGTTTATGCAGATTTTGAGTCAATTCTGAAACCAATTGATTCTTGTCAACCGAATCCAGATTGCTCTTACACCAACCGAACTCACATTCATGAACCATACTCGTTTGCATACTACATAAAATGTTCTTTCAATGAAAAATTCGACAAATTTGTTTCGTATCGAGGGGTCGATACTGCAAAAGTATTCGTCTCAAATATTCAAAACGATTTAAAGAATATATATTATAAACATCTAAAAAATGTTGTTCCAATGGGTCAATTATCTGAGACAGAAGAAAAAGAATTTTCTGATGCAAAGACTTGTGGCATATGTGATAATATATTCGAAGATGGTGATGTCAAAGTGAGAGATCATTGTCACCTGACCGGAAAAAAGAGATTTGGTGCAGCTCATTCTAAATGTAATTTGAATTTCAAACTTCCAAATTTTATACCAATTATTTGTCATAATATGAGCGGATATGATTGCCACTTATTCATCAAGGAATTATTCGACAAGGGCGATCGAGTTGATGTCATTCCACAAACCAAAGAAAAATACATTTCATTCACCAAACATCTTTTCACACACAGCTATTTGGGTAAAGATGGAAAATTGAAGAATAATTTCATGAAATTAAGGTTCATTGATAGCTATAAATTTCTTTCGGAGTCACTTCAGAATCTCGGTGCAAATTTAGTAGAAGATCAATTCATAGACACTAAAAAGTTTTTTCCGGATGTCGAAAAGTTTCAGTTGATGAAACAGAAAGGTGTATTTCCATACAGTTTCGTAGATTGTATGGAAAAATTAGATATCACACATCTACCATCGAAAGAAGAATTTTATGATAACTTAAATGACGAACAAATTTCAGATGAATGCTATGATAGGGCACAACGGGTATGGAATTTATTTGAATGTCGAAGTTTGGGAGAATATTCAGATCTGTACTTGAAATCGGATGTTTTACTGTTAACTGATACATTCGAGAATTTTCGGAGAATTTGTTTGAACACTTATAAATTGGATCCTGCCCAATATTATACCGCCCCAGGTTTATCTTGGGACGCTATGTTGAGATACACAAAAGTTGAATTGGAGCTTTTGACTGATATTGACATGATACATTTTTTCAAGGAAGGTATACGTGGTGGAATAAGTCAATGTAGTGACCGAATGCATGTCGCAAACAATGAATATCTACCTAACTACGATGCCAAAAAAGACGTATCTTACATATCGTATTTGGATGCAACAAATTTGTATGGTCATAGCATGTCTCAACCTTTGCCCATTGGTGGATTCACCTGGTTGACACCCAGTGAAATACAGGATTTGGATGTGATGAGTATTTCTGCTGATTCTCCTTTTGGTTATGTTTTTGAAGTGGACATTCATTATCCAGAAGAATTACATGATTCTCATTCGGATTTACCTTTCCTAGTCGAAAGTATAATTCCACCAGGTTCAAAATCCAATATTTGCAAGTTGATACCGAACTTATCAGATAAAAAAAACTATATCGTTCATTATAGAACTCTTAAACAAGCTATAGAAAACGGATTGATGGTTATGAAAACACATAGGGTTTTGAAATTTCGGCAATCGTCATGGCTTAAGAAATATATCGATTTGAATACAAAAATGCGTAATAAAGCTTTGAATAAATTCGAAAAACAATTTTTCAAGTTAATGAACAATGCCGTGTATGGAAAAACTCTGGAAAATGTGGAAAATAGAAGGGAAATTAAACTGGTTACTCATTGGGAGAATATAAAAAGGTCATTGGGGGCTAATTGTCTGATTTCCAACCCAAATTTCAAAACATGTTCAATATTTACAGAAAATTTTGTCGCTATTCATATGGGAAAAGTAAGAGTGTGTTACGATAAACCACTTTATTTGGGATTTAGTATATTGGATTTATCAAAAACAGTAATGTACGATTTTTACTACAAATGCATAAAAAGTAATTTTGGAAATGACGCTTCACTACTGTACACAGATACAGATTCTTTTATATTGAAAATAGCAAATAAAAACTTTTACGAATTCATGATCGAAAATATAGAAAGATTCGATACCTCCAATTATAACATCGGAAACGATTTTGGCATTCCTGTTACAAAACCCATTCTGGGGAATATGAAAGATGAATTTCCCAATGACCCCATTATCAGTTTTTATGGTACTGGGGCCAAAGCTTACTTTGTTCAGTCCGTTAAAAATGAATTGAAGAAAGCCAAAGGCGTCAAAAAGTCAGTCATTATCAAACAATTGCACGAAAGTGACTATAAAAATATTGTTGAGAAGGGTGGTTCCATACTTAGAAAAATGAATAGTTTCAAAAGTGATACCCACGACATATTTACTGAAATGAAAAATAAAGTCGCTTTGTCACACCATGACGACAAGCGGTTCATTATACCCAATACCACAAAAACATTGCCGTGGGGCCACAACGATATTGAATTTTATCAAACGGACCCCGAACAAAATCTGTTATGGTGTTCAAACATTGTGGAATCTGCGATTCATAATAATTCACAACCTGTCAACAATTTGGATTTGCTGATTTCATTACTGGAAGCAGAATAAGTCGAAGTAAGCGAACGCAAATCCTTAATTATCATTCAACAAATTTTATATTATTCATCCGATAGCGTGAAAAGGGAATATTCATCTACAATTGGCTATGAAACTGTTTTCACGAATATTTGAACCAATAATTTGATACGTTTCATATCATATATTTTCCTTTCCTTTTTTTTATGCCAACCTATATTTTGACATAGAAGGTACTGAAAAACGGTTCCACTTATATGTTGGAGAATAATCCAGAAATATCTCATATCGAAAGAAAAAAAAAACACAATTTTCGAAGCATGAATATTCGATATTGAAATTACATTTCCGAATTGTTTCTACTCATATATGTTAATTTCATAGTGTAGCATAAAAATATTCAAAATTTATTGTATAGCATCCACATATTGAATGAATAGATATTTTCAATTTTAACGTGTATGTATAGACTGAATAAACATAATAAATAACATTCTTTCGTCTCGTTGTAGTCAACGTTTTGAAAAAACTGTACCGATGTACATTCCTTAGGTCCTTATCGACCATACTGTGTTTGAGTGGTCTAGTCTTGAAGAATGCGAGTTTATGCCGCATTCCTTATTTTGTCTAGCAGCAGGTAGCGAGGCGTGGGTACCTGTACCGCATTCCTTTGCTTTGAACGATCAGGGTGTATGAAGGTGACCCAAAAGAATTTGGCCTTGTAGTGGTCTCTTTTCAATATCTCTACCTGTGCGCAGGCTCTGTACAATTTCGGAGTAGGGGATGTGCGAGGTTACTCAAACTAGAGGGTGGCATGATGCATCATTGTACCCTGTTCTTCCCACTGGTAAAGTTGTGAGTCGTGCTTTTATTGATATTGTGAAAGAGTGGTGTGATTGGATAACCGAAATGAAAGGTAATAAAAGTCCCAATTCTCAGGATAGTGGAAAGTCGGTTGTTAGTATGCTGGCAACGTTAGCATATCTTAGTACAATTAATATTGAAAAAAATAAAGACGCGGTTAACGAAAAGACTAGAGACGCGGTTGATGATAAAAATAAAGATTCGGTTGCTGGTTGTTCGACTCAAAAAATAAATATATTAAGTGATGTTAGGATACAGAAACCCGAACAAACAGCAACCGACCAATCGAAATATTTGGATTTTGAACAAATTCACAGCACAGACATACCGAGTTTCCATTATTCCAGCTTATCGGTGGCAGATATGCAAGAATTCGGAGATGTAGAAATGGAAAAATATTTCGCGGACATCAAGGGCTTCACTCCACCTCTGTTACCATATGCCCCCTTATGTGAAGACATAAGCAACGATGAAGCGGGTCCTTCATCGTTGAATAAGTCTTCCAAAAGGAAAGAATTGACACCGGTAAACTCCCCCAAAAAACAAAGGATGTCTACCACAAAAAGTGACGAAGTTGAGTCCAACGAATTTCCGTTGCTGAGAGGACTACTCACAAGACCTCTGGCATCGAAACAATCCGTCGGTAGTCCGATTCCAACGGTAGTTCTATCTTCCGAAGATAGTTCACCGTCACCGGTAATTTTGGGAAGAGAGGTAGTGCAATCATCGGCCCCGGCTAACTCTCCCAAAAAACAGGAATCTGCCTCAAAAAATGACGGAGCCGGTTCCAACGAATTTTCGGTGTCCAGTGGGTCACCTGCAAGTCCCGTCTCAGCAAAGCAATCCGTTGGTTTCACTTCTCCGAATCGATCGGTAGATCATTCTGAAGTGTTTTCTGGTAGAAGTTCATCGGTATCACCAATTTTGGGAAGTGGTAGAAGTGATGGCAGTGTTTGGTCACAAAATGCGGAAGAACAACATAAGAAAATTGTAGATGTTTTTTCGGATTTTGTTAACAAAAAAGCCCGAGCATATCTAGAACATCGAGAAGCTGCTGCAAAGGTCTCTGACGCTCAGAAATCGTTGCTGGCGTACGATACGGAGCTCGAAGAAATAAAAAATCGAAAGGAGGAGTTGAAACGAAAATTGGAAGAGCTCGACGGACGCCAGCAACGAATTATGGGTGACAGTAATCAGCTTAGGCAAAGTTTGCCAACGCTGAAGGCCAAAGCAATTAAGTCGCAGCTCTCGCTCAATCGAGAGAGCAGACGACTTAAATTGCTGCAGGAGAAGGTTAAAGTTTTTATGGAGAAATGAATATGTGCGTGTGTGTATAGGTGTGTTTGCGTGTGAATATGATCCTTTTTTCCGATCCCAATTCCCTCGATTATTGTATTATATATATATATATATAATTTTTTTTTTTTTTTGGAAAGATTATTTGGGTAAGCAGCAAGCAAAACGTGTACTCTTTTAACACTATATTTCCAATATTTCAACAGTGGTTACTGTCATCTTCAGGGAAGCTACAATTAATAAGCGAATATACACTAAAATGGAGTGAAACCCAGTAGTATATATTCGCTTATTAATTGTAGCTTCCCTGAAGATGACAGTAACCACTGTTGAAATATTGGAAATATAGTGTTAAAAGAGTACACGTTTTGCTTGCTGCTTACCCAAATAATCTTTCCAAATTGCATCCTAACTAGTCAGCAAAGACTACCGTTCTACTATATATATATATATATATATATATATATATATATATATATATTATAATTAAGATATTTGATACGAAATTATTTAATAATATTTGAATGTATATTTTTCATAGGATAGATTAAATTTTAAGTACATGTTAGTTGAGTGTGTTCGTATTTGTATTAGAGTGTAAATAAAGGTTTGTGTTTTTTTAAAGTAGAAGGGGGGAGGGGGTATATATATATTCATATCGTATTTGTATACATAATTGGTTTTTAATTATTGTAATTATTAAAATGAATATTATCATTTAATAATATTTGAATATGTATATTTAATAAGATAGATTAAGTTTAAGTACATGTTAGTATGTTAGTATGTTCGTATTTGTAATAAATCATAAATAAAAAAATAAAATGTTGTTTTGGAGGGGAGGGGGAGGGGGGAGGGGGACTGGGGGTTAGTTGTTGGGGGGGAAAGACCCTCGTTCCGAGCAATTCGAGAAAAAAAAAACTGGATACGTGGGTGAACTGGGATGGCCTCACACTAGGGCAGGGGTGGGGTAGGGGCTAATTAGGGGGGGGTGTGGGGGGGGGAGGGGAAATCAACTGCGCACAAGTCAGGTAACTGGTTTAGGTATGCGACCAAAACGGAACTTTTAGGAAAGTGACAGAGAAAAGTTATGCGCAGTGGGTGGCATTAACCATGCTACCATACATGTCTATGATTCTCTGTCATATATGCACTGAAAATGTTCTCCAGACTAGAAAACTGGATGCGCATAGGTTTTTTATTGAATATATAGGTGCGCAGTTGGATTCACTACTTCCGTTATGTATTATATTACATGGCTGCTGATAAAAATATCACAATTTTCAAAGAAATATTCCCTCTCCAACCAACTAAAATACTCAAGAAAGATATGAAGTGTATATGAGAGCATTTTTAACAACAGGGGAGTGTTCGAAAAATGAATTTTCATTACTACGCATTTCTGTAAGCTCCCGTTTGCGCATTAAACCAAAATGGAGCTATTTCAAAATGTGGGGTAAAAATGTATGCGCAGTTGAAGGTTTTGGTTATATTTTGATACAATTCATATACATCACAACGAGTTTTGGTTAAATACCAACTATAGCTAGAAATAATGGATGCGCACTAGTTTTTCATTAAACATTTTGATGCACAGATGAGCATGCCACTTTCATTTTAATATATTACATACACTTTTTTATTAGAAAATATATATCTCACTATTTGAAAGTATATTTTGAAGCTGAAATACACCCAGGAAAGCGAATATGTTTTATATGTGTGTCTGAAAATATGTTGCAATAGATATAAGAAATTTCAGAGTATTTAAAAAAATCTTACATGTTTAGTTAGTGACATCAGACATTTCCAAACACAGTTTCTTTGAAATGTACACGCTAGTAGTATTTATACCACTTGAATAATTTTTTTGAGCTATTATTCACTATAGAGCTATCGATCATCAAATGAATGAAACATATTTTCATTTAAAATATATAGTTCAGTCTTTTTTTCCCTATTATTATGCTATACGTTATACAAATCTAATATAAACACCCCGACTCAAAGTCTAAAAGTCCAATCGCATGCCTCTTCCATTCGGATAACCTCTTCCCCGCCATCTTCTTCAGACAATTGCGCCGGACACCACCAATGGCTTTGATCTGGTAAATTTTCCCAGTCCAATTCAATTGTTGAACAATCGCTTATGTCATCCGGCGGTTCGTATTCCTGAACAGAAACACGAGCAACACTTCCACACCGATGCACATCACTGGAACTGTCTGCAGGGCCATATTCCAGTATTCGGAAATTTGCAGTCGCTCTGTAAAATTATATTTTTTTAAAACTTGTATTGCAAAACAGGCAAGTGTCAATTAGGCGCACTTGACAAACAGTCATTCCACAAGCCACACAGTCGTAATCGGGAATATTATTGAAGTCCGTTTTATAATGCAGATCTACATTGTTATAATGTCCACTATCGACTAATTCACTGTACAGCATGAAGCACTTGTGGCATAGAACCTTACGATCCTCGGTGGTTGTTACTACCATCCAGCATGAAATTATCGAACAATACATATTTCTACCGACATCCCTCACACTGTTTATATTTTTGAACACGCACCTATATTCACCATCTACATCAGGGCCATCTTCGTACATCCCGTCATCCTCGCTAGAACCATCATCATCGTTAGCGGCAACTGCAATAGCTCCTTCTGCCGCAACATCTGCTTCTTCAACAACTTCCACTGCTGCAACTTCTTCAGCTATATCGTCCACTGCTGCAACTTCTTCAGCTATGTCATCGTCCACTTCTGCATCTTCTTCGACATGATTTATATCGATAGCCACTAGGTCTCGTAACACACTCATTCTATCATTTTGTTGAGCTGCCATTTCAATACGAACTACTCTGATATTTCAATGAAACTGATGCAGAGGTGGTATTCGTCCTCTCCTTATATGGTTTTTCCAATACTGTGAGGGGATGAAGGTCATTTCAAATTCGAAGGTCACCCGTTGCTCGAAGGTCGTTTGAGATGCGAAGGTCGTTTGGTGTTCGAAGGTCACTACATATTCGAAGGTCACTACATATTCGAAGGTCACTCCATATTCGAAGGTCACTCCATATTCGAAGGTCACTACATATTCGAAGGTCACTCCATATTCGAAGGTCATTCAGTGCTCGAATGTCATTTGAAAGTCACTCAACATGAAGGTCACTGGACTTCAAGGCCTTCGGAGGATACCTAGGTGGAGGGTATATCGGATTGTATATAATGAGGGTCGCTGAATGAGGTGGATCATTCTATGCGATTCTTTATAGCACACAAGTTTCATCATTTCTAGATATGTCGACATCAAGAGAGTGGGATTCTAAGCCAAAAATTGCAGTGTATCCATTAGTGATTGATAAAAATTTGTCATGTCATAACTGTGACATTGCATGGCCACCGAGTTTTATCAATACCTGCACTGGATTGTGTCAAGAGTGTGAAAGAATAAACCCTCCGAAGACTCCAAAAAAAGTGACAAAACGGTTCGGTTTATGGACGGAATGCCGAAAGTGTGGTGAAAGAATGGACACCACAAACTTTGGTATTATTAGAGAAGACTGTAGGGATTGCAGAGCAGAGGAGACCTTGGATTTCCAGCGATGTACGAATTGTGACAGCTACCAAACAGACTGTTGGAAAAACCTATGCGAACAGTGTCGAATGGGGTTGACATTATGTGAATGTGTCGGGTTTTTTTTCAAAGACAGAATAGACCATCTGCTCAAATGCTGGTGTTTGAACGAAGATCAGAGAGCCGAGCGGGAAGAGTTGAGGAAAACCCATGTGGTTCCAATAAGGAGATACATTTATGAAGTGATTGAACATCAATAAACACTTTGTATGACTAACGAAAAATAAAAAATTGCACCAAGTATTGTTCATTTTTTATTCATTTATAGTAATGAGAGAAACATTATATCAACGATTTCACTATAAATATATAACTCATAAAATTCACATATCGAATTAATATCAGTTTATGGCTACTTGATGAAAAAATACAGATATTCAATTATACGAACTTTCATCAATCCATGAGTTTTTGTCGTTGGGAAACCCAAGCCATTTCACCATTACTTTCCCATGATTCCTCCTCAAAATTTTTTCCACCAAGTAAATGTCGGGCTGCTTCGTTTTACTCAACTCCATTTCATAAAAACAGCCCTTTATTGGTTTCTTATCCATGTCTTCAAGCTCATAGGTTACAGGCATTGTACTATTTACCTTAACAATTTTAAAAAGTTCAGTTGTGAAATTTGCTGTATAACCTTTATCGAATATGCTCTTGTACTTGCTTATTCGAACTACGTCTCCTATTTTGAATTTACTTCTTTAATATTTCGCATGTATTTTGGCGTGTTTATACAAATTCAGTTTCGTGGATGATGTCACTTCAACGGGCTTCATTCCAATGCTGCTATGAATTTTATTGTTGTACTGATCCGTTATGTGCGGAAGAATTTTCAACCACTTGTGATGCTCTTGAACTGAAAACTCTTTATACAACCAACTTTTCAATGTCCTAATAACTCGTTCCGCAATTGCCGCTTTTTTAGTACTGAATGTCGAATAATGATTGATCAGATGTTTCGCCATCAACGAGGAAAATTTTGTATTATAAAATTCAGTGCCTTGGTCGGATTGCAAGTTCTTCGGTGTGTACTTTGCGTCTTTCAACACACTCTCCATTGCTGCGGTAACGGATTTTCCCGTTTTATTTTTCAGCGGTCTTGACCATACAAACTTTGAATAACAGTTTATTACGATGAGGATATATCTATAACCTTTATTTTCTTTTGCAAACAAATACGAATAGTGTTTGTTATTTTTTTATTTATGATTTATTACAAATACGAACATACTAACATACTAACATGTACTTAAACTTAATCTATCTTATTAAATATACACATTCAAATATTATTTAATGATAATATTCATTTTAATAATTACAATAATTAAAAACCAATTATGTATACAAATACGATATGAATATATACCCCCTCCCCCCTTCTACTTTAAAAAACACAAACCTTTATTTACACTCTAATACAAATACGAACACACTCAACTAACATGTACTTAAAATTTAATCTATCCTATGAAAAATATACATTCAAATATTATTAAATAATTTCGTATCAAATATCTTAATTATATATAATACAATAATCGAGGGAATTGGGATCGGAAAAAAGGATCATATTCACACGCAAACACACCTATACACACACGCACATATTCATTTCTCCATAAAAACTTTAACCTTCTCCTGCAGCAATTTAAGTCGTCTGCTCTCTCGATTGAGCGAGAGCTGCGACTTAATTGCTTTGGCCTTCAGCGTTGGCAAACTTTGCCTAAGCTGATTACTGTCACCCATAATTCGTTGCTGGCGTCCGTCGAGCTCTTCCAATTGTCGTTTCAACTCCTCCTTTCGATTTTTTATTTCTTCGAGCTCCGTATCGTACGCCAGCAACGATTTCTGAACGTCAGAGACCTTTGCAGCAGCTTCTCGATGTTCTAGATATGCTCGGGCTTTTTTGTTAACAAAATCCGAAAAAACATCTACGATTTTCTTATGTTGTTCTTCCGCATTTTGTGACCAAACACTGCCATCACTTCTACCACTTCCCAAAATTGGTGATACCGATGAACTTCTACCAGAAAACACTTCAGAATGATCTACCGATCGATTCGGAGAAGTGAAACCAACGGATTGCTTTGCTGAGATGGGACTTGCAGGTGACCCACTGGACACCGAAAATTCGTTGGAACCGGCTCCGTCATTTTTTGAGGCCGATTCCTGTTTTTTGGGAGAGTTAGCCGGGGCCGATGATTGCACTACCTCTCTTCCCAAAATTACCGGTGACGGTGAACTATCTTCGGAAGATAGAACTACCGTTGGAATCGGACTATCGACGGATTGTTTCGATGCCAGAGGTCTTGTGAGTAGTCCTCTCAGCAACGGAAATTCGTTAGACTCAACTTCGTCACTTTTTGTGGTAGACATCCTTTGTTTTTTGGGGGAGTTTACCGGTGTCAATTCTTTCCTTTTGGAAAACTTATTCAACGATGAAGGACCCGCTTCATCGTTGCTTATGTCTTCACATAAGGGGGCATATGGTAACAGAGGTGGGGTGAAGCCCTTGATGTCCGCGAAATATTTTTCCATTTCTACATCTCCGAATTCTTGCATATCTGCCACCGATAAGCTGGAATAATGGAAACTCGGTATGTCTGTGCTGTGAATTTGTTCAAAATCCAAATATTTCGATTGGTCGGTTGCTGTTTGTTCGGGTTTCTGTATCCTAACATCACTTAATATATTTATTTTTTGAGTCGAACAACCAGCAACCGAATCTTTATTTTTATCATCAACCGCGTCTCTAGTCTTTTCGTTAACCGCGTCTTTATTTTTGTCAATATTAATTGTACTAAGATATGCTAACGTTGCCAGCATACTAACAACCGACTTTCCACTATCCTGAGAATTGGGACTTTTATTACCTTTCATTTCGGTTATCCAATCACACCACTCTTTCACAATATCAATAAAAGCACGACTCACAACTTTACCAGTGGGAAGAACAGGGTACAATGATGCATCATGCCACCCTCTAGTTTGAGTAACCTCGCACATCCCCTACTCCGAAATTGTACAGAGCCTGCGCACAGGTAGAGATATTGAAAAGAGACCACTACAAGGCCAAATTCTTTTGGGTCACCTTCATACACCCTGATCGTTCAAAGCAAAGGAATGCGGTACAGGTACCCACGCCTCGCTACCTGCTGCTAGACAAAATAAGGAATGCGGCATAAACTCGCATTCTTCAAGACTAGACCACTCAAACACAGTATGGTCGATAAGGACCTAAGGAATGTACATCGGTACAGTTTTTTCAAAACGTTGACTACAACGAGACGAAAGAATGTTATTTATAATGTCTATTCAGTCTATACATACACGTTAAAATTGAAAATATCTATTCATTCAATATGTGGATGCTATACAATATATTTTGAATATTTTTATGCTACACTATGAAATTAACATATATGAGTAGAAACAATTCGGAAATGTAATTTCAATATCGAATATTCATGCTTCGAAAATTGTGTTTTTTTTTTCTTTCGATATGAGATATTTCTGGATTATTCTCCAACATATAAGTGGAACCGTTTTTCAGTACCTTCTATGTCAAAATATAGGTTGGCATAAAAAAAAGGAAAGGAAAATATATGATATGAAACGTATCAAATTATTGGTTCAAATATTCGTGAAAACAGTTTCATAGCCAATTGTAGATGAATATTCCCTTTTCACGCTATCGGATGAATAATATAAAATTTGTTGAATGATAATTAAGGATTTGCGTTCGCTTACTTCGACTTATTCTGCTTCCAGTAATGAAATCAGCAAATCCAAATTGTTGACAGGTTGTGAATTATTATGAATCGCAGATTCCACAATGTTTGAACACCATAACAGATTTTGTTCGGGGTCCGTTTGATAAAATTCAATATCGTTGTGGCCCCACGGCAATGTTTTTGTGGTATTGGGTATAATGAACCGCTTGTCGTCATGGTGTGACAAAGCGACTTTATTTTTCATTTCAGTAAATATGTCGTGGGTATCACTTTTGAAACTATTCATTTTTCTAAGTATGGAACCACCCTTCTCAACAATATTTTTATAGTCACTTTCGTGCAATTGTTTGATAATGACTGACTTTTTGACGCCTTTGGCTTTCTTCAATTCATTTTTAACGGACTGAACAAAGTAAGCTTTGGCCCCAGTACCATAAAAACTGATAATGGGGTCATTGGGAAATTCATCTTTCATATTCCCCAGAATGGGTTTTGTAACAGGAATGCCAAAATCGTTTCCGATGTTATAATTGGAGGTATCGAATCTTTCTATATTTTCGATCATGAATTCGTAAAAGTTTTTATTTGCTATTTTCAATATAAAAGAATCTGTATCTGTGTACAGTAGTGAAGCGTCATTTCCAAAATTACTTTTTATGCATTTGTAGTAAAAATCGTACATTACTGTTTTTGATAAATCCAATATACTAAATCCCAAATAAAGTGGTTTATCGTAACACACTCTTACTTTTCCCATATGAATAGCGACAAAATTTTCTGTAAATATTGAACATGTTTTGAAATTTGGGTTGGAAATCAGACAATTAGCCCCCAATGACCTTTTTATATTCTCCCAATGAGTAACCAGTTTAATTTCCCTTCTATTTTCCACATTTTCCAGAGTTTTTCCATACACGGCATTGTTCATTAACTTGAAAAATTGTTTTTCGAATTTATTCAAAGCTTTATTACGCATTTTTGTATTCAAATCGATATATTTCTTAAGCCATGACGATTGCCGAAATTTCAAAACCCTATGTGTTTTCATAACCATCAATCCGTTTTCTATAGCTTGTTGAAGAGTTCTATAATGAACGATATAGTTTTTTTTATCTGATAAGTTCGGTATCAACTTGCAAATATTGGATTTTGAACCTGGTGGAATTATACTTTCGACTAGGAAAGGTAAATCCGAATGAGAATCATGTAATTCTTCTGGATAATGAATGTCCACTTCAAAAACATAACCAAAAGGAGAATCAGCAGAAATACTCATCACATCCAAATCCTGTATTTCACTGGGTGTCAACCAGGTGAATCCACCAATGGGCAAAGGTTGAGACATGCTATGACCATACAAATTTGTTGCATCCAAATACGATATGTAAGATACGTCTTTTTTGGCATCGTAGTTAGGTAGATATTCATTGTTTGCGACATGCATTCGGTCACTACATTGACTTATTCCACCACGTATACCTTTCTTGAAAAAATGTATCATGTCAATATCAGTCAAAAGCTCCAATTCAACTTTTGTGTATCTCAACATAGCGTCCCAAGATAAACCTGGGGCGGTATAATATTGGGCAGGATCCAATTTATAAGTGTTCAAACAAATCCTCCGAAAATTCTCGAATGTATCAGTTAACAGTAAAACATCCGATTTCAAGTACAGATCTGAATATTCTCCCAAACTTCGACATTCAAATAAATTCCATACCCGTTGTGCCCTATCATAGCATTCATCTGAAATTTGTTCGTCATTTAAGTTATCATAAAATTCTTCTTTCGATGGTAGATGTGTGATATCTAATTTTTCCATACAATCTACGAAACTGTATGGAAATACACCTTTCTGTTTCATCAACTGAAACTTTTCGACATCCGGAAAAAACTTTTTAGTGTCTATGAATTGATCTTCTACTAAATTTGCACCGAGATTCTGAAGTGACTCCGAAAGAAATTTATAGCTATCAATGAACCTTAATTTCATGAAATTATTCTTCAATTTTCCATCTTTACCCAAATAGCTGTGTGTGAAAAGATGTTTGGTGAATGAAATGTATTTTTCTTTGGTTTGTGGAATGACATCAACTCGATCGCCCTTGTCGAATAATTCCTTGATGAATAAGTGGCAATCATATCCGCTCATATTATGACAAATAATTGGTATAAAATTTGGAAGTTTGAAATTCAAATTACATTTAGAATGAGCTGCACCAAATCTCTTTTTTCCGGTCAGGTGACAATGATCTCTCACTTTGACATCACCATCTTCGAATATATTATCACATATGCCACAAGTCTTTGCATCAGAAAATTCTTTTTCTTCTGTCTCAGATAATTGACCCATTGGAACAACATTTTTTAGATGTTTATGATATATATTCTTTAAATCGTTTTGAATATTTGAGACGAATACTTTTGCAGTATCGACCCCTCGATACGAAACAAATTTGTCGAATTTTTCATTGAAAGAACATTTTATGTAGTATGCAAACGAGTATGGTTCATGAATGTGAGTTCGGTTGGTGTAAGAGCAATCTGGATTCGGTTGACAAGAATCAATTGGTTTCAGAATTGACTCAAAATCTGCATAAACGACAAACGGAACTTTCATCTGCTTTTCGATATTCACAAATTTCAATATATTTTCAGGAATGTATTTACCGAACTTGTCGATTTTCAAATTTTCAGAAGGTGTGGTTGTACACACATGATTGCAGTCATTTAATTGATGCTGGGTCAATGATTTTCCGTTAGCAAAATATAATAAACAACCATCACAAAAATATTTTTTATGACCATTGGCAGAAATTTGGCTAGAAACTAATTTTGACAAATCCTTAATCCAACAATAATGATTTTTTCCCGTTTCATTACTGATAAGTAAAAGATTAACATGCCTGGTGAGTCGTTGTCGTGAATAATGTAGTGGACCTACAACTTCATATTTCATTTTAGATTCCTCAAATTTTTTTCCAACCCATATACATTTATAGAGCAATCATTGGCAACTTCGAATTTTGAAATTCCACTTAATTTCATCGGAAAATCTATACCTGATACATTCAGCACTGATTGAAAGGGTGGATAAGAAGACACTTCGGAAACCCTACGATCCGCCGGGTAAAGTGCTGATACCACAGCCCATGCAAAACAATAGTTATCCTCATTTCGCACATTCACCACACCTTTTTTCGACTCGATATAATCTGGCAGCTTTATATAGGAACACGCACCAAGAGGGCTATACTTGTTCACATTCATTTCTGTGAACATGATTTTCTTCAGGCTCCATCCTGCAATAGAAATGATTTTACATTCAAGGTATGAATATTGATTTTTGGGCAATTTATATACCTGAGTCACGATCTTCGAATTCTGTACTTTGTGCCGTTATTGTGTTGATGAATTCATCCAAAACAGCATTAAGATCCATGGACTGGTCAACTATCTGGTTCGGAGAATTGAAACACTTTACCTCGGATAATTCCTGGGTCTGCAGAATATGTGAGCTGAATAGTTCCATATTTACTTTCACCGCACTATGTATCTTCAACACACCTTGCAATAATGAAATCATTTTCTGTTTGTATGCATCAAAAAATGTTTTGTAATCCATATAGTTACTACCGCTCCCAATCCTATAGCTAACTATTCTACATTTGAAAGCACTTTTGATAATTTGCACGTCTTCACCCAATTGAATGCAAGAATTGGATCTGTGTTCGAGTGTTCTTCGATGTGAAACCATCTGACCCATTGGAACTGGTTTATTACAACAATCACAGAACTGCATATCGTTTTGCGATATGGGGCTCAATTTAGACCGTTTACTAGATGGCTCACCTGTCACCGCTGTACAGGATTGCACTTGATGGCGATGTAGATTATCACTGCGAGTAAAACTTTTTCCACAATTGCAAGTATACATTTTGCTCGATTATCGGCTATTCAGAAGGAACATGAGGTCTGAAACTCGTGTTTCTTTTTATATTAGTGGTTGAGGTGGAAGAGAGGGGATAAGTTCACTTGCCCTCAAGGACATTTGTATTCATGGCTTCCTTTAGTTACATGTCAAGGTTACCATTCCCCAGGGTCATCGAAACTCTCAAGGTCACCAACCCTCAAGGTCACTAACCACCAAGGTCACTAACCACCAAGGCCACCATCCCTCAAGGTCACCAACCCTCAAGGTCACCAACCCTCAAGGTCACCAACCCTCAAGGTCACCAACCCTCAAGGTCACCAACCCTCAAGGTCACAAATCGTCAAGGTCGCCAACTCTCAAGATCACCAACTTTCAAGGTCATTCACTGGGCAAGTGAACCTCTGAAGGCTATTCTCCAAGGTCACTCTCAAGGTCAGTGGTGGGGGGAGGTCCAGGATTGGCATAAACCCCCTACTGCCAGCTCTACTGTAATGATCATTTCAGTACAGGATATTTCAGATCGAATCAAGTTTTTTAATGTTCTAATAATTTGACATTTCACATCAGTATTTACAAAATTTGTTTGAAAAAATAAGTAATATTGAGGATGATTTGACATTGACACCGCGAATTTAAATATAAAAGTTGATGACAATCGATTTCTATATTTCCATATAGTTGGCAAGAACTGTCTATAGTATTTAATTTCAACAATGAACTATGTGGGCTCGTAGCCAGGAGAGCTGATTCAGATGACGGTGGACAGAGGGCTGGAGCTGCGTTAAAACGAATCTACCCTCTGATAGCCAGATGCTCCAAACTCTTGCAAGAGAACAAAATGCTAATCTACAAATAATTGATAGGACCAACAATGACGTACGCTTGTCCGGTGTTCTGCAGTCTAGAGCCGACTCCTCTAGAGAGATTGGATAGGATGCAGAACAAAATACTCCGTATTATCACCGGTAGCAGACGATACCTTCGATTGGAAGCTCTTAGGGAGCTTTTAGGCATCGACTCGATCCAGACAGTTATAAATCACTTGTCCTACAAGTTCTACAAATACATGCTCGATAAAAGTCCTCTCACCAGAGACATAACCAAACTCAGAGTGTATAATAATGAGCCCCGCAAGCACGGCGGGCTTATACAGTATGGGAAACTTTTCATCTGGGGTATAGACAGAAATCTACGCGAGCAACAAGGAACGCAAGGATATGATAATACCACATAAATAAGAGAGATGCACTACTGCGCGCCTTTCCTGTTACCTCAACCGACGAATTAACAACTCACGTCGATATCCCTTCCTCGTGCGAGTAGAGGAGAAATTGTAATGCTCTCTCAACATATAGCAAGGTTTTTTGTTTTCGCTCCCATAAAACCATCATAACCCAGATGAAAACTTTCCGATACTGTATATCAAGCGCTTGATATCTCTCAGGAAAGAAGGGAAGAACCGGTTCCGTAGGAAACCAAATCGATAGTATGACTGAAACGTACAGTACCTTGACCCGGTTTTTTGCTGCAGTCTTTTCCGGGATTTAACATTGAAACAACCAGCCTCACAAACTGCAAAAAGCAATATCTGCATAGAATTCCATTCAACAACACGCATAAGCTTTGCAGGAGGCGTGTATCATGCCGATCCACTACCGTGATATAATGAAATGTCCGGCCCAGCGTTTCCATCAGCGCGGGCTGACTACAGCGCCCTCTCGTGGGGGCGACTATGTTCGCTTTGACAAGGCGCTCTTCTGCTCTCCTGACGGGTGCAGAAGAGTTGCTACTATTGCGCCCATCCCCCCATCCTTCCCCTGACCCACTGGGTTATGATGATTGTGATATATCATTATTCATGCATTGTTCGAATGTGATAATTTAAAATAAAAACCATTTTAGTTAGTAGGGGCGAGGGTTCAAATCCAAGCAAAACCACTTTTTTTTCTTTTATGAAATCGATTAGTGTTTGATTTTCATTATAATTTTCAATATTTATATCCTCAATTCCTTTTTTAGGTTGAATGTATTATGGGAATCTTGACGACAGGAAAGTTTATGATAACAAGTGTTATTAAAGATATTTAAGGAACAAGGAATGTAAAGACATGTTAACATTCGAGGTGAGCCAGTACGAGCTACATTCTGTGTTACATACTTATTACGTTTTTCCCGTTAGACCCATTTTCCTCTCGTAGGTATATGAACAATTGTAGAGTATTCGCTACGTTCGCAACACAAAATTTGATATACCCACTCGTGGGAAATGTATGCCATTTCATACTCATTGTACAATATACTATTGTGAAATCATTAAAAATGCACCCGGATAACAACTTGTATAGGTACTTTATAATTATTTTCTATTGTTTTATCCTACTTGAATGTTAATAACGTTACATGTTTGTTCCTTAATATAAGTTTTTATTATTATTTAAAATTATCTGAATGTATTTGGAAGAAAAGATAGATATATGTTTTTGCTTTGAAACGTATATGTTCGGGTAGCGGCAACTTGTCTTTTTTGTCCGGTGTTACGTAAACGCCACCTTTTTTATTATGCAAAACTTATTATTTAGAACAATAACTTCATGTCAGGAGAGGTCTTCAAACGAAATGAAATCGACAATTTCAAAGTATACCCTTTTCTCCAAATATTTCCATATTTGTGGAAAATTTGAGGCAAACATCTGACAAAAAACAACAATATATCTCAGATGTAGTTTAATGTACGTCGTGGTATTAGCCAGGGAAGTAGATGTTTTATATCTGATATTTGCCTCATATATTTCACATGGTGGAAATATTTGGAAAGAAGCTACGGTACTTCGACATTGCCGATTTTACTATTTCATTTATTTGATACTCTTCGACAAAAATTCTTGAACTCTGTTCACTTCCTGGTGTCTTTGCTATCGAGAAATGCTTCTTGTGTTGTGACTGTAAGTCGCTGCTTATTCATTTGTGAGGAAATATTATTTATAGGGTGGATTTCATTAGGCTGATGGGACAGGACGACTTTAATGTTGTCCGACCAAATGAAGTATAATCTACTGTTTAATTACAATAAGCATTTGCAATAGGTCTTTCTCATGAGACGGCGATTTGTGATTTGATTAATGAACAGTAAAATAGATTTTTTACAGACTCCAAAAATACTTTTGTTTTGAATTTTGTGCTAGCAATTTACTCAAAAAATCAATTACAAGTTTGAAATTTAAAATTTTATTATTGGTTAGTCGACTGACTCGTCATCACTCGACTTGCCAATAAAAACCCTGGTAAACTGGCAACCTTGGTTAAAAACACATCAACATTTTGAACTACTCAGATGAACTACCGATCTGAATAGGTCTGTTCTTTCTCTTACACCATTTTTACACCGTCTCACTCTCTGATGCAACATCTTTCTGAGTCTCCATGGAACAAACAGAGAACGCATGTAAAATATGAAGGTTGTTTTTGGTGGATTGATGGAATGGAACGACCAGTGAAGAAAGAAAGGGTCAAATGCTAAATATAACAAAACAATAAACGATTAAAGTAGTCATATTTATTCAAAGAATTGATTATTAAGTTTTTTCTAAATCATCTTTGTGCATTTTAATTGGTATTCCAAGAAGTACAAACGCATGACATGAATTAATAGCAGGTAAGTCCTATTTACCTAATTTAAAGGTAGGAAATTAGGCATGAACATCTAAAGTTTTCTCAATATTTCAGGCAGATTTTAGTATTCTATAAACCAGTCTGGTCCAATTTAACATCATCTACATTGTTTGTGGAGTGAAAATGAATTTTTCCAAATGAAGCACTGTTTTATGCCCAATTGTGAAAATAGTGACGAAAACACTAACAAAGTACCATACTAACTTTTTGGTTATTTCATGACGTACTTCAGCACTTATGAATTTCATGTTATTTGCAAAAAAAGTCATAGATTTCTCAAAACCGAGAGTGAATCTATTAGACGTTTTGATTGACCTCAATTCCCACAATACATAATACAAATTCAGCACACCACAGAAACACAATGTTTTGCTTATAAACAACGTAATGTTATCTTATAAATTGTAGTAGTTTAAAAGTCTCATCTCATTTTGCTGTCAATGTCACTGCTGCACCAAGGTTGCCATTTAAAAGGAAACCTTTCAAGTTTGAATTATTTGAGTTTCGCGCCCAAAAAATTAAAATAAGGTTTTTTTGGCGAAAAGATAAAGAAAAAAAAATGTTTTCTTTTGATTATGTTATATTATAATGTTATCCTTATTAGAAACTGTAATAAAAAAATTCGATGAGAAAGACCCATTGGGTCTTCTTGGTAGAACTTTACACAAATATATATCAGATGTAGTTCAATGTCTGTCGTGGTATTAGACAGGCAAATAGTTTGTTTCTGTCAGATGTTTGCCTCATATTTTCCACATGGTGGAAATATTTGGAGAGAAGGGTACTTCGACATTGTCGATTTTACTATTTCATTTTTTGGACACTTACCGTGAAAACATGCTGTGTGAAAGTACAAAAGCAACCCTTGAGTGAACGATCTGTAACATGCTGAATAGATTTTTTTCTGATTTTTGTTTGAAAATTGTCAAAATTGTTTTTTCCATTAACAGCTGTCACACCTTTACGAACGGCAGCCCTCAAAAGTCGAAACTTGTGCGAGCCAAAGTTTAATGAGGTCTTACCTTTTAACGAGCGATTTCTAGCACTTTCTCGGGTCATCAGAAAAAAATCTGTAGTTGCCAGGATTTGAACCTACACGACCAACAGCATAAGTGGCTCGAACACGACGATCTTAACCACCCGGCTACCTGACTCTCATATAAATAAATCAGATAGAGAGAATGTTATTCAAAAATATCATTCACAGAAATCGTTCATTTCATTGATGCAAGGTACGTACCTCTCACATTAGATCCCTAATACTTTTTTTCTGTATCACACTGCAGTCCGAGAGGTTTGGATGATTTAACATAAACTCTGCTATAACTTGGGCTATACAAAATACTGAAATTTTAGTGTGCATAGTATGGGATTTTCATCAGAAGTTATGATTTTATTCATCGAATTTATTGTATATCCGATTAACAGGTGACTTTGTGCCCTGCACTTTTTTCAGCATATCTTCCTCATATCCGAGTTCATAATTCTCGGTTAGTCACCCTTAGCCCAGTGAACCATCGGCCAGTCGCATACTGACCGCACAGAGCCTTCGCGGCTGTAGGTCGTATTTCCCGCATCCCCCTCTCCCTTCGGCCTACGACACGTCCACGACCTGACCCACATTCGATCACCAGGAAGCGTCGGGGCGGCTGGAGTCGTTGAACCGACGGAGATACCGAGATGCTCTGTGCAGATTCTTCGCTCGAGGCTGCAAAAGGACATTGACTTATCCGAAGAAGTAAATGGCATGGGATGGCACAACATTGTGATGGAATTGACTTCGACGGTTGGAAACGATGAAGTTGTGGAGACCATTGGGTAGGACAAGGACTGATATTTATTGAACGAATTTGTTTTTGAGTATATTTGATATACCGATCCATAACAAAAAAGTACAATAAGTAATAATTAAAATATCTACCTGTTTTCCATTCAATAATAAATGATGTAGACTATCGATTTGATAGTAGTTATTTCAATGTACAATATTGGGAATTTCGACTTTGTCGGAATTATTCGTTTCATTTATTTGAAACTCTCCGGCACACTTGTTGAATTTTGTTTATTATACAATAACTTTTCCCAAGAGTCTGTGCTACCGAGGAGTGTCATTGAGTCTTGGGTGTCATGGTTCAATGGGTGGGCCAGAATAACTCTCATGTTGTCTGACCTATTCTGGTACTAACTGACGAGTGAGAAACAATGTCTGCAGGTGGTCATTCCCAACAAATGGAGGGATGATATTCAATGCTCAATTGCAATTAGCACTTACAATTGTGTTCTCTTGGAGGAACATTGCATGAACAGATGTCAGATGTAATTCAATGTTCGTAGGGGATAATAGTTGTTTCTGAAAGAAATTTTCCTAAAATCTCCCACGTTGTGGGTTAGTGTGGAAAGAAGGAGAGTTTGACTTCGTCGAAATTATTCGTTTCATTTTTTATTTGAAATTCTCCGGCAGTTTTCCAACTTTATTCGAATTGTTCATTCACTGTTC
Source organism: Chrysolina haemoptera (assembly GCA_958298965.1). Lineage (NCBI taxonomy): Eukaryota > Metazoa > Arthropoda > Insecta > Coleoptera > Chrysomelidae > Chrysolina > Chrysolina haemoptera. The sequence goes on along the minus strand of OY282592.1, from coordinate 21,684,952 downwards.
CCGGAATCTGTGCTATCGAGAAGTGCTTCTTGTCGTTGAGTCTTGGATATCATAGTTCATTGGGTAGGCCAGGATAACTCTAAGGTTGTCTGGCCTATCCTTATCCTTGCACTTACGAGTCGGAAACAAACCGTAAAACATGACATGTCTGCAAGTGGGCATTCCCAACCAATGGGGGATGATATTCAATGTTCGAAGGGGGAAGAAGTTGTTTTCTGACGGAAATCTGTCTTACATTTTCTACTTTGTGGTGTATTGTGGAGAGAAGGTGTTTTCGACTTCGGCGATATTATTCAGGGTAAGGTAGCCGGGTGGTTAGGGTAACCGCTTTCCAATCATTCTGGCTGCCGGTCGTGTTGGTTCAAAGACTCGCGACTGCAGAATCTTTTTTCTGATGGCCCGAGAAAGTGCTAGGAATCGCACTTTGAAAGGTAAGACCTCGTTAATCCTTGGCTCACACAAGTTTCGACTTCTGAGGGCTGCTGTTCGTAGGAGAACGACAGCTGGTTAATAGAAAAACCAATTTCGACAACAATTTTGAGAATTCGTTTCATTTATTTGAAACTCTCCAGCACACTTTTTGAACTTTGTTCGAAAAATGCATACTTAATATGACTATAGTTCTGACGAGTACATTAACATAAAAAATCTTTTTGAAAAGTTGAAGAGGAGGCTATATACATTTCAATTGAATTCCTCTAAAAATTTTTACCTGTTGATGAAAGTTCCGCCCTGTTAAACTCAAAAATAGAATCAGAGTTGAAATTGTGTAAAAAATGTGAAAACGGAAACTACCTGGATTTGATTATAAATTAAGTATGTAAGTTAAATTTTTTTCCACTAATAAAATTAACTTGTTCTACTTACATAACTGAAATAACATTAAGCATACGGATATGTTGAACTGCGCTGAATAATAGATTAATCATATATCCAGAATCTGTGTTTGATGCAAATTTTCAATAACATTAGGTACCATAGCAACTCCATTCTTTAAATACATCACAATGGTTACTGTTCGGCTATATATATTAAGTTTTGATCTGTCGATTGAAACTGTCATAATAACAGAGCTGGGCCGAGTACTGATAAATTGTACTCGAGTACTGGGTACCCGGTACTTCCAATAATTGATGAACGAGTACAGAGTACCAAGTACTTTACTCATTACACATGCTCTCGAGTACAGTACTCCGAGTAAAAGTACTCGAATTCTAAGAGTACTTTTTGCGAGTACTTTCTCATCAAGTTGTATGTAGCAAGTCCAAAAATAATTGAACAATATATCCACCCGTTGAGTTTTCTCGGAGTCTTGCATTATACCTTCACCACTTTTTGCACCCGATAAATAACCATGAACTATCAAATCAATAATGACTAAACTATTTTGTAATTTTCAGTCCGTAAAGGATAAAATTTACGATAATAATAATAAAAACAATAGTTATTTTTGTATCTAGTGCGCGAAATGCTCGACTATCTCGACAAAATCAGTTCTCGATCACCAAAGTATTTCGCGCACGAGATGCAAACATTTTTTTTTCTACAAACGTCAAAAAAAAATAGGTGATATAAAATTTTATAACAATTTGAAAAGTATTAAAAAAGCCGTATTTAATTATTGTTGAACATTCAGACATAAATGATTTCTTGGATTTTCGCTTGATTGAGGACCATAAAGTTAGAAATAAATGATTTCTTGAATTTTTGCTTGATTGAGGAGTATAGGTTAGAATATGAAAATCCCATATAGTTTACATGCAGTGTGCGAAATAGGTATTTCGCATATTACTTCGCGCACGTTGTCACGGTAACGAAGGAAAATGAAAAAAAGTGTCACTTCGCATATTGTAATCAATGCGCGAACCTTGTCATTTTTTGCAGAAAAAATAATTTTTCAGTAATAGCATAACTGGTTGATGTTTGCCAGGATTGGCTTCATAATAACTAATGTTGATGATTTATAAAGCCTTTGGAGTTTTGAGGTTGCTGGGTGAGGCATGCTGGACTGGACAGACAGGCCAGGCGTAAGTAGACTCGTTGCATAAAAAAGTACTCGTAAAATGTACTCTCATCAGAAGCGCGGGTATCGGATACTTTTACCTGATATGTACGGGTACGAGTACCGAGTACTTTGTACACAATATACTGGGTAACGGGTACAGAGTATACCAGAAATGTACTCAAGAGTACAGTATTCGGGTATTTGTACTGAGTACTTCCCAGCTCTGCATAATAACATAAATCAACTTCAAAAAATACAATTTATTTTGTTGTTTTTATATGTAACTCGTTTATGAAATTTTTGAAAAGAAATGCATATATTTCCAAAATGAGCACAGTTTCACTTTCGTAAACTTTTTTTTACAAAAAAGAAACAACTTGTTTCTTTTCGAATCTTTATAATTAGCAGCGATATAATTGGAAAACCATTTAAACGAGTTACCAGTCTGTAATATTTTCATTCATGTTGTTGAACTATGTAACTCATTGAGTGTTATGGTTTTGAAGTTAATTTTTGATATTTCATACAATTTACTCAAAATTTTCTGTTTTGGTGTTCTTTGTATACATTTGAGCATCACTGACTCTTGATTTGATAAAATTTAGCATTAAAAATTTATCGGAATCTATTTTTCTATGGAAAATACCAAAATATTGCATTTTGAATCATTCAACTTTGTCGCCATCTAGCGGCTCTCCTTATCATACGAGCCTCTTATAACTTGTCAAAATCTTGAACCAAACAAAATATAAAAAAATTATCAAATTTTTGCCCTTTCTTTTCCATAAACAAATAATTGTTGAAGAGGTTAACTTTTTCAAAATGCAAATTTTAGACTCGCATTACTCAGATTCTAAGTTCCAAGATAAATCCATTGATTGGTTGGAATCGAAAATCGGATAAAAATCCTAATATATTGATTATTTGTTTAAAAATGTTGGGGAAAATGAGGTGTATTCCTTATCAATTATGCTGTGAATATACAATTAAATGAACCTGAATAAAAAACATCAGTTTTCACAAAAAAAAAGTTTATAATCTATTCCAACGGAGGAAAATCGAAACTTTTTACATAGACCGCCAGTAAATGATCCAAAATGGTGAGATCGGGTGATCGGGCAGGTCAACGTACAGGAAGGACCATTCATTGCAATTGCTCGCTCAACAAAACCGGTTCATTAAATATAGTTCATGACTTGGGTGGTATTATGAGGCTGAGTCCAATCTTGTTGAAAATATATCACCTTCCAATTAGCAAGCAGAAGATAAACCACTTAACAATTATTCAATATAAATCTGAAGGAACTTTAAATACCTTACCCCTGTGAACTCTCCTTGGAAAAACCTATAGCACCACTTTGGTGTCTTCAAACAAATCAGGAAGCGACCACTTGTTTTGAATGGTGCTTGATAGTGTTTGATAAAATAGAGCGCTAAAACATTCAACCCTCTTAATTGCTTGGCCAATTGACATGAGTCAAATCCTGAACAACAAAAGATTTCAGGACAACAATTTTTCCTCTAAATATTTCGCTTTCTATTTTGTCTGATTTTTATTCATTAATAACTATTGTTCAGCCACATAGTTTATTTCCAAAAGTAGTGTTGAAAGAAAGATGGAAAATACCGAGCGGGAAACAACTAGTCATTTTTTGTACACCTGATTACTAATTACTTTTGATGAAAAATAACGAGAAACATTTCAGGGGCCAGGTTATTCTCTAAAAAACTAGTGAAGGAGCATGATATGCGATTTGACTATTTTGATTAGCGTAAATTTATCATGTAAACGTTGGCTAAGCGGTCTAATGCTCGGGACATAATGAGTAATGAAGTAATGAAAATATTATGATGTACACCTAATGAACGAGTTACTTCCCCCTCGGAAAATACTTATTATTTACCGGCTCAAGGGACTGAATAATCATGAGAAATTGTGAAAAATCATACGGCGGTCATTTCATTTTAAACAAAAAATGTTTAAGTTAATTCAGTACGCTGTAAATACATTTCAAGAGCAAAACGTTAGATAATAAGTTTTAATTTATGTATTTAAAGTTGCCTTGAAGAACTCTTTAAGAATATAGAATTAAAACTTAATGGTTTTAATACAGTTTTAAAATTTAGTCTTGAAGGCCTTTTTAGAATGGGCCCTTTTTGGCTAGAAGCTGCTTTATGATGGTCTCAGGGCTTTTTTGAAATTTTATTGTGTAGTTTTAAAGCGATCCTGAAGACCGGAATAAGAGCGTTAATGTTACTTGGGCAGAAACATTTTCCACTGATTCAGACGTGTAAAATTACGACAAAAGAAAATGTCGGTTTGATGGCTGGCACCCCCTTCTTCTTCGAAAAAATTGCGAAACCTTGCCAGAATAAAATCGGAAAAATCGAAAAAAAATTGTAAAAAACATCGCACCGTCGTATTTTAGCCACGTGCTTCCCTAATCGGAAGTAATTTATAAAACTAAAAGAAAACAAAAATTGGAAAAATACGTACGAAATAGTGAAAAACCTCGGAGAGTTGAATTAATTGATTAAAAAAAAACACGCTTCAATGTTGGATAGAAGACGGAAACTCGGAAAATAAAAATCTGCGGTTTTGAAAGTGGAAAATTACGGCAAAAAATTATGGTGGAGGTCTCGAACTCCCTCCTTTTCAAAAAAAGTTGCAGAATCTAACGAGAATAACATTGGAAAAATCCGTAACAGTTGTGAAAAACATTGATCAGTCGAATAATTTTATAATGCCAAAAAGTAAATAATAGAACTTGAAAAATCTTTTTTAAAACAAGCTTCCATAATTAAATTATTCAACCAAAAAGTAAAAACTAATATATTTTATATGTAACAAAAATGTTTCAAATATTTGAAAAAATCCTTAAAAGCTTGAGACGTAAAATATCATTACACTTGAAGTAAGCTTCGAGCTTTCAAGAAAATATAAAAAAATGCATTTTTTTTCATTGTTTCCTACTTTTAGTTCAATAGCTTACAAATAGCTTGTTTTCAAAGAGATTTTTCACGTACATTTTTTTTAAATATTCTGATGGCCACCTCTCTACACATCAAAACTGTTTCATTGGTTTTCCAAATGAAATATCCTAAAGATATTTTTATAATGGTATTTTAACGATATTAAAATGAGTATCGGATCTATATTAAGGTGGGAGAACTGGCAATTTATTTCTCATTTTGTCGTGTTATCAAAATAACTGTATTGTTGGAAAAAGTTTTTACGTTCCTAGAAATGGAGAATACTATACATAATATCAAATAAAGAACACAGGAAAAAAAAGAAAGGAGAACTTGACGATTGAAAGTTGATGAATTTATAGATGTAGAGAAAGTTGAAATAGCGAAAGTAAAAAAACTCAAGAGTTATGGAATATGGAAATGTTTAAAGTTCAGAGGATCTAATTTCAAAAATACTAGATAACTCTTTGGCTGTATATATAATTCACGGTGGTCTCTGTACGTAAGGAAAATTCTAATTTTTGTTGTCTCAGATTCCAAAACGACAATGTTAAAAAAAATAAAGGAGATAAATGTAATTGTTTTTCAGAACCAAGAGAACATTAAAAATCGTATAGTTTCCGTGTCACACGCTATGCAATAATGAAACATATAGTAATCAAAAAATGCTATGACGTCTTCCAAAAAACCAGATCGGAACGATTGTATTTTCTTTTTAATAAATTCACCATTTTTACAAATACTGAGTTAAAACTTTCGTCAATGTCAATTATATCCTGATCAAAATGAATAAAAATTCGATGTGGAATGTAAAATTATTTTTGTCAGTGCGGCTGTTGCCGTACTAAGTATTGATAAATCTAACATTAACTTTTTTCAGCTCTCAGCTCTCTATAATACTTCTCTCACGGAACTGATGCAGTTTTAGTGCGCATTTAAACTTTCACCGTATTTCCCCGCTTTCACGATTCAACTTCCGAGAAAGTAGATGTGACTAGAATTGCATGACCTACTATTTTCACGAACGTATATCAACTAATTACCTGAAGTATGATTGATGGATCTGTTGTTTATTTGGGTCGATCGAAAACGTTCAAAGATGTTGAATGCAGTAAACACATGCCAACCATTAAGTAGGTTTTAGGTGAACTTATAAAAAAACTTGTTGATATCGAAAGTATGAAAGTAAAGCAAAAATAGGATGTCAAATATTGAGTTTAGTGAGTATACTACAGTACTCCCAATAATTTTCGTTTCAGCGGAAAATATTGAGTATTGAGCCATAAATGTCCAAATACTTTATCGTGATTGATGAATACTTGTTGAAATACAGTTCTACCAACATAGCTGAACATGTGAAATTGTCATTTATTGAACCAAATTTCATGTTGAGTTCATTATCACTGACTATGGTCCGTTGTACGCAATATGGACGTGCATGTTTTCCCGGTTTCAGCTATGTTACTACAACTGTTCTTCTATTTTATTCAGAGATTTAAAATGGAAAAATTTGTACCACATTAGTATCTTGTGAAATTTTAATCAACACGTTCAAAACCTTTATTATCGATTTTTCATTCTTTGGTTGGATACGTTCTCTTTCAATTTCATTATTTACCTTTGTTTTTCATTGTTTCATCACTTTTCCTTTTATAGTTGTAATATTTCAATAATAATGTATAATTTCTCTATAGTCTATACGTTACCATAAACCGAAACGAATTTCGGACGATATGGTTAATAATTAAATGCTGATACAACTTGTTTATTATAGTTTGACAATATATTGATTTAGTCATTCATTTCATGTTATAAATAGTGCGATGGAATGCAATAAAATTACTAAATATCTAAATACAGTCAAGTGACATAAGCAAGAAGTTTGCTGACTGGTGTTCCACGTATTGGCACCAGAAAACATAGGTGCTTCACTGATGTGATGCAAGAATTGCCAGAAATGACTGCGTACGAAAACATTTGGGAAATTAGGAAAACATTTTATGTTATAGTGAGCTTGGTCGTTTAAAAAATATGTGAGTTTAAATGATTTTGTATGTGTCGTTTCTGAGATATAAAGCCGTCGAAGTTCGTAAAAACGTCGTAGTTGGGTAGGATGGACAAAGAAAAAACTGTCTTGTCCTTGTCCAATTATAATTATAATACGGGGCATAGTCCTATTTGGCCCCCCTGCTCGATGAGTTTTGTATAGTTATGTTTGATACATTTTCAATTTGAATTCATGCGGAAAATTTGATTCCAGAAAATTTGATTCCAGAAAATATTTGGATATTCTGAGAACAACGGTGAGTGACGTCTGGATAATTAACTTACACTATAATTGTTGGGTTCATAAGTTTTTCAAAAATTTTAGAAAACACCGACAGTAAGGAGAATGAACGATAATTTTCTAGTTTTCCTCTACTTTCATTTTTGTGTAGGGGTTTGATGATTCCTAGTTTAAGACATACTGGAAATTTACCTTGCTCAAAACATTTATCAATTATAAAATTCAGTGGAATACGTATTTGATTTCTCAGCTCTTTGATTGTTCAGATCTAATAAGAGCCCATCCAGGTGATTTTCAATAAGCTAGAGGACAATGTTAAGATGCCGTGTTCTAATCACAGAACAGTAAAGTTGTCATCAGAAGAGCAACATTCGGTCATGGCAAAAAATTAGTCCCGCTGTCAAGCTGATTTCTATCATTTAATATTTACCAGATGCGGGTTGCATTAATTATTGGAATCTGAACAATGTTTGTGTCAAACAATTGGTTGGTAGGTACTATTTACCTTCATTTTTATGTCATTACATGCATTGAAATAGTAAAGTCAAGCTGAGCATCTGAGCCAAAATTGGAAAAGAGATGTACATGATAATACAAATTCATTATATTGAAACAACGAAGTGTAAAATTTAGCTCAATCGGAAAAGAATATCAGGCATTATATTAAAACAAGAAATTGACATGTTTTTATAATGACTATTAATTAGCAAGATGGATCTTCCTGACAGACCATACTAATATTTCTAATTTTGATATATAATCCAGTACGATTGGGTTTTGCATACCAAACTTGATATGCTAGTTGTTGGAACCATGGTAAACACAAAAAAAAATTGTTTACTGAAATTCCAGGGGTGAAACTTTTTTTTTTCGTTTAAAAATAAATAAATAGTATGTTGCTGTAATCTTGAAAAGTATATGATTTATCGGAAAAACAACTCAACAAGGTGAAAGACAATTCCATTCTCCAAAAAAATGATTCCTAGTCATTTTTTATGAACTGCGCTCGCTTTCTCAGAAAGCGTGATTGAACGCCGACATCAAATTTCAGGTTCATGCTTACCCGCCGCTGGAAGTTCTGGCATAGCCGAATATTTGATTGGTCATAACTCTGCTAAAAATGATCGGAGAAAGAAAAGAAAAAGTTCATATCGTTTCTGAAGACTCCTACCTTCTCATGCAAATATAATATGCGAGTATTTGAGTACCTAAAATGTGTTTTGTCGCACTTCACGGAGATGTTTGCGGATGAACCGAAAATCATGAATAATTTAGAAAATATGGAACTATTATACTAAAGCAGCAACCCATACCCTCTTTGTTCTATATGCAACAATTTTAGAGTAGTGTGACAGGTCCCACTTATACATGCCAAAAAAGCTCTGTTTTACTCCTGCCTCATTTTCAACTTACCCATAAAACCGGCATTCTCTTCAGTAAATGTTGAAAATGATCGCTTATTCATATTCTGCATATATGTTCAAAATCACTATTGTGAAGCGCAAACCTCAATCTTGAAATCACATTCTTCATTTTTTATGTAGGATGTGTATGAGCGATTATTTTCAACATTTACTGAAGAAATTGCCGATATTATGGGTGAGTTTAAAACTGAGGCAGGAGTAAAACCTAGTTTTTTCTTTGGCATATATAAGTGAGACTTGTCTAAAATGGTTGCATATGGTCCAAAGAGGGTACTGATTGCTGCTTCAGTATAATTATTTCATTTCAACTAAAATATCTATTACTTTCGGATCCTCTTTTCTTTTACCTTCACACAATTTCCCGGCCCAGAACCCTTCTGTGGACTCTCCAAAGCCCACTTGAAAGAGGAGTGCCGACGCTGGAAAACCGATGAAATGAAATCTCACTGGAATAAAGTGCCAGGACAAAGACAAGCGAAAAGACTAGTGTGCCTATCGCCAAAGAAAGCTATACAGCTTCCTGAGTTAGACAAGAAAGACTTGAAGATGGTAACGGGACTCCTCATTGGACACTGCCCTCTGGGGTACCACCTCAAAAAGATGGGTAAATCAGAGAGTTATAGTTGCCGATACTGCGAGAACTTCGCGGAAACTGCAGAACATTTGCTTTGCGAATGCCCAGCGCTTTTCTGCAAGAGGCTTGAGATCCTGGAAGGGGCCTTCTCAACGCCCTCCGACATCAGGAACTTAGCTCCCAGGAAACTAATAAACTTCACAAGAAGTCTCGGAATCCCGGGCCTCGAATTGACCAAGGGTCACGCACAAAATCACTTATAGGTCGAAGTGCTTCTGAGGCTGCACAGCCTGTACGACCCCCATACAATCTACAATCTACAATCTATCTTTCACCTTGTTGAAATTGTTTCTTGATAAATCTTATACGTTCCTAAACAACAGCAAAATAAATTATAATTTTTTTACATAAATTTTTTTTTGTGTTCCACTCCTGATTTTTTGGTAAACAATACGTGATGTTAAGAAGTCATGATGTGCTGAGATTCAAAGTGCTACGATTTATTCTTCACTTGTGGCTTACATTTGTCTGTCGTTACTGTTCTAATAGTTACTTGGAAGCGAGTTTTCAATTAATAACCAAATTAGAAATATGTCCTCTGATCTTATTGAAACTTAGCTTCTCAAGAGTAACATCGTAAGAGAAATAATGTATGGTTTCAGATCACATAACGTTTTTGATGAGTGGTGACCTTTTCAATTGTGCCCGAATACATAAGCAGCAATACTTCCTGAAACAAAGTAATAAACCTACAGTAATAAATCTACAGTAATAAACTAAATCATAGATTTGTTCATTGGATTCAAAGTATACCGGCAGAACTCCTTAAATTAATGTTTTTTATGGAACTCTCGCGAATATGCAAATTCTTTAATGAAATATTTCTTCAAATCGTAAGTTTTTGTTTTTTAATTTTTATTTTGGGCCACAATAATGGCATACACAGTACAAGTGAAGGGTTTTCCCAAGGGGGAAACTGCTGAGAATATTGTGTATACTAATTCCCAAAAATCGTAATTAATGACTCTAATATCCATGTAATTCCCGAGTAATACCCAGTAATTGCCGAGTAATACACCCTAAGTAATGCCAGTAATGCCCGTCAGAAAGGTAAGAAAAATATAAAATCGTAAAAATCGTATCTTAATGTTAGTTTTGTTGTCAAGTACAAGTCGGATGATTTTTTATTGCACAATTCGGATTTTTTCCGTTTGCGCTACTGCTCTTTCATTTTTCAGACAATTCCAATTCCCATGTTTTGATGACCTTTTTTTTGCCCTTCACTGATTATTATTGTGCAGTAATTATTCTCTCACGTCCGAATAATTCCTGGAATACCCATGTAATGCTTGAGTAATACCTCCCTTTTCCGTGTAATGCCAAATAATTTCTAAATAATTCCTCTAATACCCGAGTAATACACCAGTAATACCTCTAATCCCCAAGTAATACCCCTAATTCCCAACTAATACCTGAGTAATGCCCCTAATTCCCGACTAATACCGAGTAATAATAATAATAATAATATGTTTATTTCCAAAATTTACAAATATGAGAAACAATAAAACATTTAGACATTAAACGTTGAAAACAAACATGAATAATCACTGAAGCTTGGAAGCTTGTGCGTGATAATGGTAAAAGTCATAAAAAGACATAACAGTTTTATATGAATAGTAATATAGGTATGATAACTAATATATAATGCAATCAAATGTACAGAATATAGATGTATAAATTCCGCATGAAGTTAAAATAGTAGTAACTGTATCTATGAATGAAAATAAATCAAAAATATCCCACGAAGAGAACTTGTGGAAGCATTCGACCTATCTTCTTCGAGGAAGACTCATGTGATATATTTTTTTTTTATTATTTTTTTTTTATTAGATTATATATAATATGTGCAGAAATAACAAGACAATTGATGAAGTGAGAAAAAAAATAATAAAGTGAGGTAATATAATGAAAAGAAAATTACAAAATTAAACATTTTATGACGCGCATGTTCTAGTATAGACAGATAATCATTTCTAAAAACATATAAACACATAAACGTTCATTCATCAACCTGCCATATTGTAAAAATGCGCCTATAACAGATTCCAATAATAGTTATACTGGAGTATTGATCATCTTTCTTATATTTTCTATAGACAATTGCTTGAGCCAAATTTTCAATTTCTTTTTATATAAAGAAGAATTGTTTATATTTCTAATGAACTGAGGAATTTGGCCAAATAATTTTGGGCCTGTGTAATAAAATGATTATTGACCTATTGTTTTTGCAGTTTTTTCTATAGAAAACTCGAAATATTTTTTGTACCGTGTATTATGTATGTGTCTAATTGATATTAATTCTTTTTTATTTTTATATTGTAAGTTGAGGACTTTATAAACATACAATTTTTTTAATTCGAGGATAGGAATCTCTTCAAAAAGATTTTTTGTAGGGTAAGTGCGTTTTTTATCGAAAAGAATTTTCAAAAAATATTTTAGAATCACTCGAAGTTTTTCTAGATGACTATCGTATACGCTCCTCCCCAACCTGATATTCCGTACTGAATATGGGATTCTACTAGTGAGTGGTAAATAATTTTGAGTTCATCGGTCTTGAGATAGTTTTTTAGATATTTGAATGTAAACAGTATTGACCTTAATTTTTTGTTTATATGAATGTACCATTTCAGGTGCATGTCAACTTCAATTCCGAGGTAGGTTATGGACTCCACACATTCAATGAAGTTAGTTGAATTATTTTCTGTTAATGTTAGTCGATCTATATTGGGTAATCTTGATTTATTGCAAGATAATGTAATAGATTTGGTTTTTTCTAAATTTAGTGTGAGTTCCATATCACTAAACCAGTTTTTAATTTTTTTCAGATTTTGTTCGGCCTTGTTTGTTAACCCCGTCCCAAGTAGTATCTGTGAGCAGAATTACTGTATCATCTACAAATGATGAAATATTTGCTTCTACATCTAGAGAAAATATTCCGTTTATATACATTAAAAAGAGTACCGGTCCCAGAACAGTGCCCGGAGGTACACCAGTTATTACCGTTCGAGGTTCACTTATCTCATTTTCTATTTTAACATACTGTGTCCTGTCGTTAAGGTAGGATTTGAATATTCTGTAAACGATCCCTCTGATGCCTAGATCTTCCATAACGCCCAACAATATTTCATGATTGACAGTATCAAATGCTTTAGCTAAGTCTAGAAAGATACCTATTACACATTTCCCTTCATCTAGAGATCGATAGATATTATCTGTTGAATACACAATTGCATCTTCAGTTGATTTTTGGGATCTGAAACCTAACTGTTTAGGTGAAAGTAAGTTGTTCTTTTCTAAGAACGCCATAAGGCGGTTTTTGATAACTTTTTCTACAACTTTAGCGAGAGTACTTATAAGTGAAATAGGTCTATAGTTAGAGGCTTCCACTCGATTTTCTTTTTTTGAACAATGGCTTTATTATTGCCGTCTTAAGGTTATGTGGGAATTCATCAGTTTCAAATATTCTATTAATTAGATAAGTCAGAGGCTTTTTAATGTATTCGCTGATAAGTTTTAGCTTTTCTGAAGTTATTCCATCTATTCCCAGACACTTATGATTTTTAAGCTCTCTTATAATGTCTAGCACCTCGGTTTCGTAAGAGGGTTTCATGAATATGGACACATCAAGAGTATTCCTGTTCACTACAGGTTTTCTTGGTTTGTTAATTTGCTTGGCCATTTTTTTACCTACATTGACATAATGTGTGTTGAAAATATTGGCGATTTCTTTTTTATCTGAAATGTTTTTATTATTGTGTGTTATGCTATTTATACTACTTTGTAGTTTAGCCATACCTTGAAGCTTTTTAATGGTATCCCATAATGATTTTGAATTATTTTTATTCCTTTCTATCTGTTGTTTATAGTGGTTTTGTTTTGTTCTTTTCAGTAAATCAGTCAACTCGTTTGCCGTAATGCCACTAATAACCACAACATGTACACCAAAATTCCCCACCGGTTTCCCCCTCAGGTTTTGATTTGTATGTCAAAGTTTCTATTTTTGTTTAACTTGGTAAATATTATTTTTGAAGTTGGAAAATGTCCATCAGAACCCATGGTGCCCTATAATTCGTACGTGGCACTTTGGTAAGTCTAAGACGGCGATGAAAAATTGTTCATTCTGTACAACAATTAATAATGCCTTTTTGAGACTGACATGTTATAAAACCTATCTCCACAATTGCAAAGCGGCCAAGATAAGCCGCCTTTTACATCTTTGGCCTTCTTGTAGAATCAGCAAGTACCATATGCGGTGTTGTAGTTATTCTCGTTGCTGTGGTACAGTCAATAAAGAGTCGTCTTCAAACTGTCAAACAAGACGTTATTACTTATCAACTCAAAATCATAATGAGTAAAATATTGATAATGAAGATTTGTATATATGATAAAACAAGCAAATCGAAAACAAAGTAAACGCTCATAGAACCTAAAAATTACGACAAAACCTAGTTGCAAATGATTGTCGAAACAACTTTATGAAAAAAAATAAATCGTTTTTAACCTTATGATAGGTCGGCGTTCGTTTTGGAATGTATTGATTTTTTCACAATGACCTTGATTCAACAAAGATGAGAGAAACATCAAAAACACTGGAATTTGAGAATGGGGAATGAAGTTTGTGAAACGGAAGGCTTGGTTTTGGGTACTATTCTTTTTCTGATACATTAAATTAACTATGAAGAGTTGAACAATGGTGTAATCTCAGATTCCTTAAGCCTTAGCTTAAATAAAACTAAAATAGTGTGCTTTTTTTAAAATAGAACACGAATCTCACAAAAAATTTGTTTTAATTAGAGACGATTCAATAGAATTCGATAGGCATCTTGTGAAGTGATTTTGATTTGAACTATTTTCTGGATTCTATTAGATTAATTTTGAAAAATGTTTCGTTGAAAAAACACTTGGTTATTTTGATTTTGATTTGAATTATTTTCTGGATTCTATTAGATTAATTTTGAAAAATGTTTCGTTGAAAAAACACTTGGTTGTTTCAAAACATTGCCTTTCTCCTTCGGACTCGGGCAGGTTATGCTATGAAATAACGAAAAAAAAACTCATGCTGTTTTTAAAAAACGCGTTTTTTTTAAGAATTATTGGTAATTTTTGAAGCACACAGTAATATTATAATAAAAAAGAAAAAGTGCATTCAATTTTCAGTTAAAACTATAAATGAATAAAGATGTACGGTCGGGGTACTTATAACCGCAAGCAATAATAGATGTCTCCAGATTTTACTATAAGATAAAGTAAAAGGCCAAAAGAAGGCAATTTTCTAGTAGCCTGACTTCGAATTGAAGACTGGATTTCCTGCAAAAAATATTGTAAGATAGTAGTCATCTACTGGTTGAAGAACTGAATAGGCCTTATCATCCCATATCCCATAGACGTAAGGCCTGGCCTTAAATAGTATGACTTACTTTCAAAACTACACCCGGAACTTTATCTAAGGATGTCCCAAGACCTCACATACTTTGTATATAAAAAGCCTAACAAAACACCGTATTCATCAGTGCCTAGGGTCAAATTTTTCCATCTGGATTGTTTTCAGTTATAAAAGAATTCCAAAACTAGTTGTCAAAAAA